>CAJHZI010000507.1:1450000-1547500 GCA_905160935.1 Enchytraeus crypticus
CGTACGAATATTTGGTGTACACTGTTACTAGTTTTACTATTAGTACAGTCTCATATTTTATACTTAGCTAATTTATACTTCGTTATGTACGTCACTAATTTTTCTCTAGAATATTGCACGTTTTAAATTTACAACTTAAAGCTATACTCTATAATAATTATAATAATTGTAATAATAATTGTAATAATAATAATAATAATAATAATAATAATAATAATAATAATAATAATATGCGAAGCTGCGTTAGATCATCAAAACTGATATACATCTTGCGGGCTTCTCCATGTGCGGGCCATCCAATGTTGCAGTCTTTTGATTTAATCCTGCGAAAGTCCCTAAGTGACATCGTTAACGTTAATATTAACGAAGGTCAGTGGATCCAAGCAAGTCTGCCCATTTGCTATGGAGGGCTAGGTATTCGTTCTGTCTCGTCGCTGGCACCTTCTGCCTTTTTGGCTTCTGCCGCGGGGACAAGCGCTTTACAGGACTCGATCCTTCCATGCTCTCCTCAGTTCATCGATGTAGAGGTAGCCAGGGTTCAGGGCATTTGGTCTGCTCTATCCTTATCGGAGGCGCCTATTAGAATGGTGTCTAAATCCATGAAGGCCTGGGACTCCAAAATCTCTGCCATTGCCCACTCGGAACTCCTCGAGAAGGCGTTAATCCCAAATGAAAAGGCCCGGCTGCTTGCTGTTTCTACTCTTCACAGTGGAGACTGGTTGAAAGCCTTGCCTTTATCTTCCTGTGGCCTCCGCCTGGATGACGAGGCAGTGAGAGTAGCGGTTGGTCTTCGGCTGGGCTCTACGCTTTGTGAGCCACACAACTGTGTCTGCGGAACATCGGTCAATGCTCTAGGCACTCACGGCCTTTCGTGCATGCGGAGCGCTGGCAGAATCAGCAGACACCAGTATCTGAATGATCTGATATGGCGTGCTCTAACTCGCGCAAATATTCCGGCCATAAAAGAGCCCCAGGGTTTGAGCCGCTCTGATGGGAAACGACCGGACGGTGTATCTCAGATTCCTTGGGCAGAAGGCAAGTGTATCAGCTGGGATGTCACTGTGACAGACACATTCTCAGCAAGCAATCTCAGCTTTTCATGCGCTGCTGCTGGCTCAGCTGCTGAAGCCGCTGCCAATAGGAAGACACTTAAATATGCCGCAGTCTCTAGCAGCTACATCTTCCTGCCGATTGCTTTAGAGACATTGGGCCCCATCAACTCTGCCGCGTCTGACTTCATTAACGAATTAGGCAGGAGAACCAATGCCATTACAGGCGACCAACGAGAAAAAGCCTTTCTATGGCAGCGCCTATCTGTTGCACTCCAGCGTTTTAATGCTGTATGCGTTCGTGGCACATTGGCGAATGCGGCCTCCCAGAGCGTAGAGGAACTATTTTAAATATTTTTCATCTTTCTTTTAATTAAATAAAGTCTTTTTTATCTTATATTTTAGCCCAGGGCCTTATACAGCCCAGGGCATTTTTTATAAAAAATAAAATAATATTAATAACAATAATAACAATAACAATAATAATAATAATAACAATAATAACAGGATAGATCCATTGACGTTGCGTTGTCAGTTTGGTCCAAAAGCCTCACCTCCAGTGCTCCACCTTCTACCTCAGTCAGTAACCAGAAATCATGGGACCGTCTTATAGTGGATCGGATTTATACCAGTCTGTTAGAATCCCAGTCCAATGCAGTAGACAGAGCACGACTCCTAGCTGTATCAACCAAAAGAAGCAGCGACTGGCTTCACGCTCTCCATGTTGCTTCTTGTGGGCTTTTTTAGACAATGAGGCGATTCGAGTAGCCGTCAGTTTTCGTTTAGGGGCGAACACTTGCGAGCCTCACATGTGCCCCTGCGGTTATGAAGTCAAACTTTAGGTCTCCACGGCCTCTCCGCAAACGACGCTTCAGGGTAGAAATGTCTCGCCATCACAATAAAATGACGTAATATGGCGAAGCATTTCAAGAGCAGCCATCCCTTCCTCTAAGGAACCAGTGGGGGTCCAGATCAGACGGCAAGCGTCCGGACGGCTTGACTTTAGTGCCATGGTGCAACGGTAAATGTGCCAGTAGGGGACGTCACGGTCATTGAAACTATGCAAACTCATACCTGAATAACCGACTTCGCACTCCAAGACGGTGGAGCTCTGTTCATGCCGCCTCTAGGAATTGGATAAATACCGTGATCTGTCCTTATATGAGTTGGAAGGTGTCCGGGCCATGAAACATGGCCCGAGAATCCGAAGGAGAGGACTTATTAATGGCATAGGCAGACTTATGGCACGAGCAACCGGCGATAAACGAGAGACTCTTTTCTTTGGCAAAGGCTTTCCATGACTTTGCAAAGATTTAATGCAGTCTGCTTCAAGAATTCTTTTAAGCCGTTTGATGACCTCGAGTAGCCGGGCGGCGATTCAGCACGTATTGCTTGAATTGTTTTTATCAAATCCCAGGTTCTTTACACCGGGGTAAAAAAAATAATAATAATAAAAATAAAAATAATAACAATAATAATAATAATAATAATACTAACCTATGAGTATTGCAAAGCACTGTTAAGGACGGTGACCGCTCTTCAAGATTGCTTTACATACCAGCGCCAACACAAAGCTTCTGGTGTGAATATTGATATAGGCCTAGTATAGTTTCAGATAATGGTATAAATGTAGACTACTAGAACTATAAAGGTCTTAAGTGAAAGTTTAGTTCTCTACGATAGTGCATATCGAGACTTGGATGTCTTAATTAACAGACATTCCGAGAATTTACACATCAATAAATCCACGAGGGATTTATTATTAATACTATATGATATTATCTATGCTGATATTAAGACCCATTTGATCTCATAACACAATCTCGACGTCTATGCCTCTACCTGATGAATGATATGGTACTCCGAAGTCCGAACTTGGCTATAAAATGCCATAGTATTGCCTCTGGTTTACTTTATTGAGATCAGCTAATTTCAAACTGTTAGAGATATCGGAGTTTTACCAGTACTAAAATTTAGTAAAAAAGCTATAAGCTAAAGCTGGTGTTAACGTCAGTTTCCTCACTCGAAAGCGATGTCAGTAACGGGCGAGCCCATGATTTGAACCCCGCACATACTGATCCGCGGTTGAATATCTTACCGACATCGCCACTGGCTCCAGCCAGTGTTATAGGGATTATATTTTAAATTAATCTTTAACTTTTTATTTAAGATATTCTGGCGATGATATTTTATAATTTGTTTTCATGGTAGTATATTGATGCATTTCGATTATCGAGGTTTGCATAGGTTGTGATTATCGTCAATCTAGACTTTCAATTTATAATTTGGCTTTACAGAAATCTTTGAGTTTAACGAAACCGTTACTTTACCTCCTTCTATGTTTGTTTTCACGATGTGATTTTTTCAATTAGTATTAATTTGCCTTAATTCACACTTTGATAAACATTTGATTACCACTTCAACCAAATCAGGACTGCGGTAATCGGGAAGAACTTTGAAGCGACATGTAACAAAGAGTTCCAGGAAAGTAACAAAAAAATAAAGATAGTAAAATCCATGGTATGTACTACACTACTAGATGGATTGAAACATGACACCTTACGTAAAGAATATAACAGGAGATTAGAAGCGTTGGAAATGTGGATACAGGAAAGATTGGAAAAGATTAGCTTAATCGAAAAAGTTCCAAATGAAGTTGTCTTGGAGAGAAATTGTACAGATAAACAGTTACTGTTGATAAATTCATAAATTCAAGAAATAGGAATAAGTGCTCGAGATGACACATTTTAAGGGGGAGTTAATTTTCTCAAATGGGTCATAAGAAGGAAGAATGGAAGGAAAGAGAAGTAGAGACAGACCTAGATTAGGAATGTTAGATGATTTAATTACCTACTTATATTTTGACATGAAGAGAGAAACGGAAGACAGAGAAGAGTAAAGCCACTGTATGTTCTAATTCATCTAACATTCCTAATCTCGGCCTGCCTCTGCCTCTATTTCCTTCCATTCTGCCTCCAATGCTATGGATCTTCCAGTGCGAGAAAATACACACAAAGAGAATGAGACTTCAAACTAAATAGAATTAGGAGCATATTGTATTAATAAAGCTGTATAATCAGAAGTGTACTTAAGTCATCATCATCATCTTCATCATCATCATCATCATCATCATCATCGTATTCGTCATCGTCGTCGTCGTCATCATCATCATTTTCACCATCATAATCATTACATCGTCATCATCATCATCATCATATTTCCTTTAATCCAAGTTTAACTAATGTCGGAATATGAATGGACCTTCTCCAATTCTCTCTGTACCAGACCATATAAAAGTCCTTTCGATTCGTTTATTGGTTTTGAAAAATTTTGTAGCAATTTCTTTAGCCTAGGCGTTCATCAACCGATTGCCCTTTCTGACATTTTTTGGATCTTAGTGCTTTAGTCGCCTTCTACGACACTTGCAGTCATCGGTTGGTCTATTCTTCAAACAACCCGGACGCAACACGGAAGTGCACTTAAGTGATTGGTGTAAATTAGCTTAGATCTGCGCAGTTTAGCTCAAACATAATTTAGGGTGCTGTCATTGTTTGCTGTATGTAGTGAGTCATGCACTTCATTCCATTATCCACTCATTACTGTCTTGTTCGGGTTAGACAAAAACTCTCAGATTGCTTCTCCGATGAAAATACAGGGGGGTTCAATGCATTTGCATGTAGGTCATTCATAATGTATTATTTTAGGCCGTTTTCTGAACGGGCAAAATAAATTGGGCTGCTTAGATACATATCTCTCTTAATGCACTGCCTACTGGCAAGTCCATGATATATAACGCCTCCAAGCTTCTCTCTCTCTTCCGCCTTAATAATAATAATAATAATAATAATAATAAAGGCTTAACGTCCGTTTCCTCATCCAGGGATTATGTCAGGGACGTCCCCAACAGCACACATCACTACAGATCAATTCACCAGACCAATCTGCAAAAGAAATGTGCTGAGGAGAAGTAAGGTCCTAAACGAAAGCCAGTCCGGTGATCATAAAAGGTCAGGGTAGATTGATTATGTCTACGGTAGGAAAAGGTAAGTCTTAAGTTTGCTAGAGAATGTTGAAAGAGAAAAACAAGAGGGAAGATTAGCAGGTAAAGAGTTCCAGATTGTGGGTGCTGCGTAAGAAAAAGAACGTATGCCCAATGATTGAGAATATTTGGAGCAGAGAGAAGATTGGCATCGGTGGAACGAAGTGAACGTTAGGAACGATAGGGAAGAAGAATTTCTGATAAGTAATAAGGCTTGCCAAATCGCAGAGTTTTTAAAGTTAATAGAGCTACTTTATATTTTATGCGTTGATTAACAGAGAGCCAGTGAAGTCTGCGAAGTAAAGAAAGAGAGCGAAATTGAAGTCGAGAGGACTTGCAAACTACACGTGCAAGAGAATTTTGGACGTGCTGCAAACGATTGAGAGAAGAAGTAGGCAATCCATGTAATAATGAATTACAGTAGTCGAGCTTTGAATGAACTATAGAATTGGCAAGGATAGTGGCTGAATTTCTAGTAAGGGATGGACGTATTTGCCTAATCTGACGAATCTGAAAGAAAGAAGCGCTACAAACAGAAGCGATATGGGATTTAAAGTCAAGGTTTTCATCAAATATGACTCCATGGTTTTTTGGCGGATCGAGAATGTGAAAGAGCAAGATTCTGAAAATTAACAGAATTATTAGTAATTTTATTTCTTTTCAAAGGAGTGCCAATTAAAAGATATTCAGTTTTGGAGGGATTAACAGCAAGGCGGTTGGCACAAAACCAGGAATAAACCTTGTCTAGAATGGATGAGAGATGGGCCAGTTTCTGATCGGAATCATGATTAGAAAAGGAAATATACAGTTGAGTGTTGTCTGCATAGAAATGATAGTTTATGGAAGACTGAGCAAGCAAGTAGCTAAGAGGAGTGATATATAAAGAGAAGAGGAACGGACCTAACACTGAACATTGAGGAACACCGCGTAGGAGGGGTATTTCAGAAGAGCGATTTTGACCAATAACAACTGATTGTGTGCGACATGAGAGATATGATGTAAGAAGGAAAAAAGCAGAATCAGAAATGCCAAAACAAGATTTAAGCCTATTTATTAGGATGCCATGGTCAATTGCATCGAAGGCAGCAGAGAGATCTAGAAGAACCAAGGCAGAAACCTGTTTACTACTCATGGCCAAGCTAAGATCATTATGTATACGAAGAAGAGCGGTTTCAGTAGAAATGAGTTTTCTATAGGCAGATTGATAATGAGAGAGAGAAGGGAAAGAATCAAGATGAGTGCATAAACGGGTATAAATTATCTTTTCAAGAAGTTTAGAGATGAAGTTAAGATTGGAAATAGGACGGTAACTGGAAAGATCATCGTTTGGTAGAGAAGGCTTTTTTAGCAAAGAAGATACAACTGCTTGTTTGAAGGAGGTTGGGAAGATAGCTTTTCTCTTCATGTCCACATATGAATGAATCTTTAATTCATCTAACATTCCTAATCGCGGCCTGCCTCTGCCTCTATTTCCTTCCATTCTGCCTCCAATGACCGTTTTATTAGACTTTCCGGTGTCCTATCCAACTCTTCTTCCTATTTAGTAGTACATTTAATTCAGATATATTAGATATATCTATCACGTTATTTCCTCTCATCCATACCTGACTGACCCGCATTCACTGTTGCCTAGGATCGCACAGCAGTATTGACAGGTACGAGAAGATGAATGCTCGACCAGGACTTGTTTCTATTGATATTTCTATAGTTACCACTGTTCTCAAATCATAACAATTAGAGACATTCAATGGATTAATTCATTGCAGTGTCTTGTTTCAATGTATTATCACATTATGCAGACGCATACGCATAAGAATCACTCGTATTTCTACCAGCAGCCACGTTGAGGACAAATCACTGCGAAATAGTAGCTTATTTTGCATGACTTAGTTCTAGTATTTAATTAATTATTACTGGCTGGAGCCAGTGGCGATATAGGTAAGATATTCGACAGCGGATCATAATGTGCGGGGTTCAAATCCTGGGCTCGTCCGTCACTGATATCGCTTTCAAGTGAGGAAACTGACGTTAGCATTAGCTTTACCAGTTTAAAAAAGTTTATTACTTAGATATTGAATTTTACGTTCTTATTTTTTCTGACTGGACAAGCATATTAATTTTGTATGTGCCATCGATTGCATTAAACACGGAGCGGTGTATAGCGCAATTGGTTAAGCGGGCGCGTCAAGAAGCAGTTAAGCAATGTCTGACTCGTTTGTACATTTTTGGACGACCAACTTGGATGCCCGAACGTCGACAGGTTTGAATGAAATAACCAATGAGTGTCGGATGATTATTCTTAAATCCTCTGTAGCTGCAATCGTAGCGCTATTAAAAGGCAACCTGGCAACTACTAAATAACCATAAATAACTATGGCTGAAAGAAATATCGAAAACTACAAACGCAGAATCTAAGCAGGAAAATATGCGGCATGTGAAGTGGGTAATGTGTGAACAAAAAAGCATTTGCTTGAGTTATTGACCAAAGATGCGAATTATACTGCATATGTACGTCTAGATCAATTATAACCAGGTGATGGCTTCTGAAAAATTCTGACACTTACAGTTGGCTAACAGGAAAAATTATTTTCGATGATGCTTTCCTAAGGCTTCGTGATGAGAGGCTGTAATAAATCGGCTCTAAATTATTGATGAATGTAGAGGCTCCTGTTGGAAATTTATCTTGCAAATGTAATTAGTCACGCAATGCTAGGCTACTGTTAGACCGCAAGTGTGATTAGTGCGCAGTTCCATGTCTAGAGTTTATCGGTCTCAGGTATTGTTAGCATAATACCATTGATTTAACATTAAACTAAAATTATGATGTTTTAAGTCCGCACACTGGGCTAGTTAGGTCAGTAGTGCGTGTAAGTACTGTAAGTAATTTTCCATAGTGGAATATATGAGATGAATAGGGAAAACCCACCTGGGGAATACGTGCCATTCTTGCAAATGTATTCTTGCATTGATTCTTCAATTTCGATATTAGGAATGTTAGATGATTTAAAGATCCACTCGTATGTGGACATGATGGGAAAAACAGAAGACTTAGAAGAGTGGAGGCGTTATATACCATGGACCTGGCTGTAGGTAGGGAGTAAGTACTTTGAGAGAGATAGAATTCTTCATTAACTTGATATAATATTTTGTTTTTCTGTACTTGAGATGCATAACTTTGTACATTATTGGACGTTATTAGTTTCTAGCAGGTAAACATTATAACTATTATTACACATAGTTATTCTTTATCAGAATCTGCTATCACTCTTAGTAGATCTAGATCAACCTGTTGAGATAATTATTGTGCAAGTTGATGTGGCTCGGGTATAGCGCGAAGGATGCGGAATGAATATGCAAAATAAATAAATGTTGTCAATAGAGATCTTTGGATTTATGTTGACATTTTCGTGAGTTTGAATTAGTTTAATTAGCTGAATTGATGCATTGAGTTAGATGAAATCAAATTTATATCCGTTGTTGCAAAAATATATGAAGCACAGTACACGTTATGACATCCAGTGATTTCGTATACAACGAAAAAGTGCTATTAAAAGAAAATAGTTTTCTTGAGTATCTATGGTGTTGGCGTTTTTCGTAGTACATTAGCAAAACTCGCTTTTCCCTCTCAGACTCTTTCACGCTCTCTCTCTCTCTCTCTCTCACTTTTTCTCTCTCTGTTTCTCTCTGTCTCTGTTTCTGACTCTCTCTGTCTCTCTCACTCTCTCTCTCTCTCTCTCTCCCCTTTTACACACAATTGCAAACACACTCACTCTCTCACTCTCACTTTCACTCTCTCACTCTCTGTCTCTCTGTCTCTGTCTCTGTCTCTCTCTCTCTCTCTCTCTCTGTATGTTCGGTGACCTAGATTTGTTAATTACGACTCTGCTGTCAGCGATTAGACTCGTGCTATTAGGAACTAGACGCTCTGCTCCGAACAACAATTGTTCAAATCATCCAGGAGCCAGAACAACAGCAACAACAACAGTACAACAGCAACAACAACAGTACAACAGCAACAACAACAGCACAACATCAACAACAACAGCACAGCAGCAACAACAACAGTACAACAGCAACAACAACAGTACAACAGCAACAACAACAGTACAACAGTAACAACAACAGTACAACAGCAACAATAACAGTACAACAGCTTACAACTCTCTCGCTGCAATAACCAGCATGGAGATGTGGTAGAACAGCAACAACATCTCCCCTCACCCCCCGCCTCGCAAAAGTCTAGGGCGAGAATACCTCCAAGTTTGACGTAATAACGGTAATGAGTATTGGTTTAAATCATCAGAGAATAAATGATTATATTTGTGCTGTCGAGTTTCGTTTAAAAATAAATTACGGCTTTTTCGTATTATACGTAATGAATTCCACTCAAGTTCTGCAGATATCTTTGATTCTCATTAACTCTAAATAATAAAACATTTTAACATCATAGTTTCACAAATTATCCTCTCGAAAATTTTCAGGTGTTATAAAGGTGTTATAAAGTTCTGTAGTTGATATTTTAGGTTTTTTCTTACATAATCATACATTCTCCTTCTTCTCTCTCTCTCTCACTTTCTCTCTCTCTCTCTCTCTCTCTCTCTCTGTGTAGCTCTGTGTTGATAAGCTGGGTGGGCAACCAGGCAACAGAGTTTTAGACGGTGGACGATTACTAAGGAAGATTTCCCGGTCAAGGAAACGTGTCAAAGACTCCAAAGCCATCATTTACAGCATGCATCTCAATATCAATGTCAAGCATTTTCGGAAACGAAATTGTAGACACGAATGGAACAGCAATAGTTGCGGCTGCAGTAGCAACAGAAATAACCAGCAGAGGGCTCTCCCTAGTCCCCTGCCACATGGCCAGACCAATCATACGTAGTACACGCTGCAACTTAATGTTTGCTTTCATGCTCACCAGTATAATCTCTTCCGCCCAACAAGTTCATCCTACTTATTAATCTTTACCAACCGTTAATACCTTATTTAAATTATTAAAAGTGAACTACTTGTAATAAGCTTTCCGATTACCCTCAGTAGCTTTTATAAATAGGCGTCGTTTTGTCAAATCCATCTCAATTTCTCTCAAACTCCATATTAAATTTTCTGATGTCTAGACACCCATTCAGGACTTTAATCAATTCCACATCAGGGATGTTTTAGTTAGTATGAAATAGCACAATTTCACTATATTGAAGACATGACTTCTTTTAACGGAATAGATTTAGTTATAGTTCTTAGTTGAAAATTAGTCTGTGACACTGGAATAGCTAGTTACTAGTTATGACTAGTTTAAAACTTTGCTATAGTTAGTCGCTAGTTGTTGAATAGTCTGAGACACTGCTATAGTTAATCGCTAGCTGTAGTCTGTGACATTACTGTAGCTAGTCGCTAGTTGTATAATAGTCTGTGATACTTCTATAATTAGTTGCTAGTTGTAAAATAGTCTGTGACACTACTATAGCTAGTCGCTAGTTGTAGAATAGTCTGTGACATTGCTATAGTTAGTCGCTATTTGTAGATTTGTCTACAACAGTGCTATAGTTATTTAGTCGCTAGTAGTAGTATAGTCTATAACAGTGCTAATAGCTCGTCGTAACGTCAGAGTTCACTCAGAGGCGGCTTTCATTGAAATGTCACAGGACCTATCAACAGTAACGTGTGTATATCTCAACGCAATTCTTCTGCCGTCACTTTGAACTATTTTCAGAACGATCTACCCTTTTACTTGTAATTGCCAGACTGCCTTTTAAAACAATCGTGCTAATTTTATTATATTTGAATGAACGGGGTGCTCGATTGGTTGTTTTACAGGTAGAAATGTTAATTGGTTGTAATGAATAAATGAGTAAAGGTCAGGCTTTTTATGTTCGACGATTTCAGCGAATTTGATATAAATGCAAATCATACACAGCGTTAATGAAATTAAATGTTACAGAGTTAGCCTAATTATCAACAGCTTTATAGTAACAGTTATATAGTATACACGCATGCATGCATGCTTGCAAGCATTTCAGAGAACTCATTAAGCGCATTCTTATCAATAAATCAATGGCGTATCTAGAATTTTACGAAGGGGAGGGGAGGATGCGATCGATCGGATGACGCCTTTGAAAAACCCACTATTGCTAAGATCTTACGATCAAAATTTACCCCGACACGTTCCTTTATTACTGGTTGTTTTACGTTATTTTATTACATCAATTACCGCGGAATATTGCAGTTATATATTAGAAATTTTTAGTATACATTTAAGGGGGCTTATCTAAGGGGCATCTAAGCCCCAAATCTCCTCCCCTTGGCTATCCCACTCTTGTAAACACAAATACTGTAAGAGTTATTTCATGATCTCAAAGAACTTGCAGGACCAGTGTTGAGCACATCTGAGTGATCATTAAATAATATCTGTTTTGTTGTAGCATAAAAAATTTATCCGATCGGCTTCATCGGATTGATCGCCAATACCCCTCCCCCTTCTGAAAATTCTAGATACGCCAATGATTTATTGAAAGGAATGCGCTTAATACGTTTCCCGTAGTGCTTTTAATTATTACTCAGAATATCTGTTTTCCACTTCGTCTTTGTCAGATGCCAACAATCTTAAAATAGTTTAAAGCAGCGGAACTAAAGGTTAGAATAAAAACGATTCTTGGTCATTTAGACTTACTTTCAGCACAATCTACCGGCCAGTCAGCTGCATTGACATCTGATATTGACCCTCAGCTGCTATCGCTGCTGAATTTCTGTCACTGAGACGGTTATAGCAGCCACGTTTTAATTCTAAAGGATGATTACAGAAGTTGCTACAACTGCTGCGGCGCTTGCTGCAGCAGCTATCTGCTCTATGGTAGTTTCAGCAGCTGCTGCATCTGCTGCTGTGATTGCAACAGTGTTATAATTATATGCTAACTGTTTACGGCAGCCGCTACCATATTTGCTGTGATTACACCAACAGCCACATCTGTTGCGGTTGCTACAACAGTGGCTAACTCTGCTGTTGTGCTTGCGGCTTCTGATATCTCTACTACGATTGCTCCTTCAACTGCTACTCCACTATAATACTTAAGTTAATTGATACCACTGCTACTGAAGTTATACCTGATGCTCCCTCTGCTACGATATTAGCAGCTGATATATCTCCAAACGTTGACCGTAACAGCTTCTAACTTCTGCTGGTAAAAAGCTGGTAAAGCTAAGGTAAACGTTAGTTTCCTCACTCGAAAGCGATATCAGTGACAGGAGAACCCAGGATTTGAACCCCGCACATACTGATCCGCGGTCGAGTATCGTACCGATTTCGCCACTGGCTCCAGTCAGCGGTAACTATAGCCGAAGCTACCTCTGAATCGATTGTTACATCTGCAACAACCTCTGCTACAGCTGCTGCAGCTGACACTACCTCTGCTACAGCAGTCGCGCATGAGCGTATGTCGCAGTAGCAGACTCTTGGTTTGTAAGAGCTGAACGTCTGCTCTGCTCTGACGAGATAACGATGTCATGAGCTCGGCGCATAACAGAGTCAGCGTGCGTCCCGCCAGGTAGACGTGACTCTAGCCGAGTGAATGCGGGAATAAGGGTCGTTTTAGCTATTTAATTAAATAGCAATGTCAAGAGCAATATTTAATTGCAGCTTCATTAGCAATAATGTGAGAAGGCAAATGGCTATGTATTCGAGAATTGTGGTTACGTAGTTAGGATATTAGTTAGTATATAAAATTGCAGAATGAAAAATGTCTTCAAGCAGAGTTTTCTAAATTATATTTATGGTGTCTTTCATAGATATGTGTATAATATATCTATGTATAATACAGTACGGTATATAAACGGTGCATTCTTTAACATTTCAGATTTGTATTGATAATTATACTGACTCGTTTACGGATTATTTTCTTACTAAAATATTGTTGAGTATCTTATCTTACTTTTCGCTGCCCTAAGCTCTCTAAAAGTTTTATCGCACTAATTAGCCACATGAGAAATAGTTACTTGGTGGGCAATTAAGGCACATCGTGATAGTTCCGGAAAACTTGACAATAGACCATTTGAGAATTGCAGCATCTATCTAGCTTTTAAATTCCTATTTTTTCAAGGCAAATGCTGAGTTTATAAGCGTGACACAGACATTTTGACAAATTCGATAAACTCTCATTGCTCTGGTTTGTGGCACTTAGTTATAGGGTTGTAATATTGCTAACAAAGGTGCTAATCTTGCACTTTTAATGAATGTCACATTAAAGAAATAAATAACGAGAAAAATATATGGAGACCATTAATGAATTCGATGAGCACGAGTTCGATGCAATGTTTTCCGACTCATATTAGGCCTATATAATTCCTAAATAGGCCTAAATGATTCCTATAACTATATAAATACTTAAATTAAATACTGGAAATCGAATTGCATAATTTAACAATTAGCGAACACTTTTGTGGCATGGCTATATGCGAATGGCAAGCTATCGACGTAGCTTTCCTGATATAATTCAACTTAAATCTCTGAAACATGTGCTGCCAATCGATGTAGTTTTAATATTGCACCAAAATTAGAACAGCTAGAAATAATGAGAGATCGATCGAATGGATGCGCTTCTTGCGAAATGTGAACTTCGCATTTTTACAAAGCTATAACGCAAAAGAAGTTAACGCCATTGAATGCGAATCCGTATTGTATCAACAATACGGCAGTATGTGCACGATTGATTAATTACATATTATGAGCACGCAATAAAGCGTACAAGCAGAGCATGAATAATAGCTGTAGCTGATGAGAATGGAAAATCATGTCAGTCAACCTCCTGTTTGAATGAGATGAATGAAGGAACGCGGAGCAACAGATAACTGGTTAGAAGAATGAAAAGATGGCTAAAGACTCGATGGATGGATGGACGCAAATAAGATTATAACGTTTAATTAAAAACGCCGGGCTCGGAGTGTTTGCACTGATGTCAAGTGCTATATTGGATTCCGTCATGTTAGCGATGATAAAAATAGGTGATCTGAATGTGATTCTTTCAGGCCATACGCATTCCTATATCGCTAAAAACATTCCATACTTCTCAATCATCATCATCATCTTCCCTTAAATCTCAGGTACAGAGCCGGGATTAAAATAGACTGATTCATTCGTTTAAGTTTTTGTAGCAATTTCTGGAGCCTAGACGCTCACCAACCGAATGTCATTTCTGACGTTGGTTTGGATCTAGTTTTTATGTCGCCTTCTGCGAAGCGTGTGCTTTTACGTGATTGGTCTATTCTTCAAGCAGCTCGGACACAACACGGGGAAAATACTTCTCAATATGCACGGATATCGTATATACTCACATTTTTTAGACTCAGTTTAACTGCAGAATATAACTAAATAGAGGCCTACGTAAGTAAAAGATCTATATGCAGAATTTCGTTCATGGCTAGCAAATTGAAATGATTAGCCCGTGGATTCATAAAGGGTTTATGGGGAGTCTAACGGATTAATCCATGGATAAATCTGGGCTATGTCTAACCCTTGGATATACAGCAGGTCTAGTAGAGATAGACTTTTGGTGCCTACACTAATGAACCCAATGTCCGGGGCAGGCCCAAACAAACGCTCCCCCAACAGGCATGGTGGTTTGTCGGTGGGTGGAAATAATTTGGGCGGAGATCTATTGTCCCCCCTGCAAGGCAGTTTTGAAAATCTACCTCCGCCTGGGTATGTCTAGATCTACATGTATGTTTGTTAGTGAGGGTATGTTTGTTGCTGCATATATGTATGTCTGCATATGTGATGTAGGCTTGTTTATAACTGTATCTGAACTTCTAACTGTTTACATGTATAACTTTTATGCACTCGTAAGTAAAGAACGGATTCCAATCAGAAGTACTAGAAATCAAATTTACACTAGAGAATATTGCAAATTAGACTCGGATCATGAGAATTTTTACACTTCGTTGGTGTATCCACTACTAACTATTGGTACTTGGTAGTAAAACAAGCTGACAAATTATCAGGAATGACTAAATCTGACACTCAGTGTACCGTATAGCTCTTTCTGACAGCTTTTAGCAATCTAAAAGAGTGCTGCGTAACCATGCTTAAGTCACTCCATAGGCCTGAATGCAGCATGTGTGCAAAATTTGTAAAGCTATAACTTGATAACCAAACGTGACGAAGCAAAACTAAGTATACTGAAAATGTTTGTAAACAAAGTATTTTCATAAAATAATAATAGACTGTCCACCTCTATAATCTTACCGATCAGGGAACATCTTGAAGGAGTTTGTCTAGATTTTATTTTTGTTTTTATCTACATTAGATACTTACAAGCTTTGCGTACGTGGATATGTTCCTTTGAACCTGTTGCTCAAGTGGCTCATTGTCACATTCATGTATATTATTGGACCCTTAAAACATATGCGTACATGTAATGCCGCATTTTCCATAGTTGATGTTGACAATGCACACATAGTAGAGTGCAATGATGTCTACTGCTAAGTTTCTGATGTTTTCTTTAGGTCTATTATAAACTCTTATAAGTTATAGACTATAATGGGCCATAACAAAAGTCACCATCAACCCATCTCTTTCTCTGTCTTTCTCTTTCTAAAATGTATCTCTCACACATACGCTCTTTTTCAATTATTCTCTTCTCTTTTTTTATTTCTTTTTATTTTCTCTGTCCTACTCTGTCAGCTCCTCTCATTTTCTTCTCTTTCTAATCTTCTCTGTCTCGAGTGACATGCGAATCTGTCGTCTACATTGTTGTGCTGTGGAGACGGAATTGGATTTGCTGATTAGTCTCACTAACACACACCTGCCTAGCATCTTCCTTCATCGATGTTTTTGCTGCTGTACCCTCGATTTTTCTTAAATATGGGTTTAATGTCAGAGTCACAAGACCGAATGTCTTATCATCAAGACCCTAGTTTTACCGTAGAAACCTGAAAAGTGAATGTCCGAGATTTTTATAGCTGATCTAGGATTTTAGTAATAGTCACTTAAAAGTAAAACATCACGCCGTTACCTGACGCGCTAACACACTGAAGCATTCAGATATTCGATCTTCCATCATCTTTGTGGAGGAATAAACATTGTTTTCATCTAGGGTCGCATATGTTTCTGATGGAAAGTAATTATTTACCGGCAACACGTGGCGAACCATAGAGACAGCCCCCGGCATGTGGCGTAATTCAGTATGGATTCCTCCGAGCTTATCATTTCAGCTAATGCTTAGCCGTCAAACTGTCCAACTATTAGTTTTTGATAACCGGACCGCATTCATTTTAGGACCTTACTTCTCCTCAGCACATTTCTTAAGCAGATTGGTCTGGTGAATTGATCTGTATTACTGTGTGCTGTGGGGACGTCCCTGACATCATCCTGGGATGAGGAAACGAACGTTAATCCTTTATTATTATGAATACTATTATTATTGTTATTATTAATATTAATTTTAATATTAATAATTGTATTATTATTATTGTTATTATTATTATTAGTACTATGATTATTATTATTATTATTATTATTAGTATGTTATTATCATTATTATTATTATTATTGTCATTATTATTATTATTATTATTATTATTATTGCTTTCTTCCATATTATACTGCTTTTATTGTAATATCGAAGTATTCCACCTCAGAATCGTTTATGCAAGTATAAGCTTAGTGACAGCCTGTCACTGAAAATTCAACAATATCATATTTTGTGAACTTATCGCTGTTATGTGTCATATACAATGTGTCATATACAATGTGTCATATACAATGTGTCATATACAATGTGTCATATACAATGTGTCATATACACTGTGTCATATACAATGTGTCATATACAATGTGTCATATACAATGTGTCATATACAATGTGTCATATACAATGTGTCATATACAATGTGTCATATACAATGTGTCATATACAATGTGTCATATACAATGTGTCATATACAATGTGTCATATACAATGTGTCATATACAATGTGTCATATACAATGTGTCATATACAATGTGTCATATACAATGTGTATACAATGTGTCATATACAATGTGTCATATACAATGTGTCATATACAATTATGCCGTCTTTGTACATCAAACTTATGTAAACAAAGCCATGCTGTGGGCTTGGGCCGCCTCTCATTACCGGTCATTTATTATTTATTACTACTGCCCAACACTGAGCTGACAACACTAGAACACGCTTACAATCCTGTTCTCTCTGAGAGACGTCCATTAGCTACCGACTGTGCTCTCTCTAGTCTTCATAACATGTTTGTCTTCTTTTCGCAGTAGTTGTAAGCATTCCAGTGAGGCAATAGCGGGGAATATGTCGGTGCATTCGGTAATCGAAACTTCTTTCCATTTCACTTTCTACATGTATATGTTTTGTGTAAGGCTACAAGTTACCTTCAGGGAAATAAATGTATCGTTATTCTGTTAATGTAGTGAATTAAATTTAATCCAATAAAACTAAAATGCACTTCTAGAAAGTGCACGGAAGCTCTAAAGAGTAGCATCAGTGGATATATACTATGGAAATAATGGAACCTTGCTTCCAGAGAATGCTTTTATGTTTTTACTTGTAAAGCTATAAAAGTTTAAAATAGCCGCTAAGGAACACCTGTTTGGACTACTTTTTTCTTCATTCCGTCTCGGCTTGTCTTTTGCGGTTACTTTAGATTTAACAGTGAAATTTATCTGCTGTTTTATGATGCCTGTGCTGTTCCTTGTGATGTTTTATATGACGTTCTAGTAATACACAGTTACTATGTAGTTTTTGTCATTTCATTCAGTCTATTATGTGAAGTTATTTTTGCTCCCAGTGTTGTACCCGAGTTGATTGAAGAATTGACCAACCGGTGACTGCACGTGTCGTAGAAGGCGACTAAAGCACTAAGGTCCATACCATCGTCAGAAAGGGCATTCGGTTGGTGAGCACCTAGGCTCCAGAAACTGCTACAAAAATTTAAACGAATGGAAAAGTATCAAATAGGAGATAGACTGATGATATGATGTAGGACATAGAGGATTTGAGACAGCCTATTAGTATCCCGGCCCTGGCAAAACTGGGATTCAAGGAAAGATGATGATGATTCAGTCTATTTTGTGTTTTTTGCAGAGTGAAGGTGGAGTTCTTCACCAATGAGAGGTCTCTGAAAGGACGCCTGCAGCTGTATTTTATAAAGAATCAACGCTCAAGTAATTTGTTCTTTTCTATAAATATGCATTCTAATGATTTTGCACTCGAAGTAATTTATTCTTATTTCTATATATTTTCGGTTAGATTAAATACGAGGCATAAGGCTTGTGCTATAGAACTTTCATGCTTAATTTCTATTTTTGTGGTTTTTGGTATTTAATCCTTCTTTTCCATAATTTTTGAAATCTTTGATTTTTATAGCACAATTGCAGCTAGCGCGGATTAAGAATAACTTAGAGGGTTATTGCATTCAAAGCTATCTGCACTCGCTCTTCTAAGACAATCACCTATCCAAGTACTAACCAAGCCCGACGTTTCGTAACTGAATTTTCGACGCGCAAGATGTGTCAAGTACGCTATATCAGCCCCCAGTGTGATAAGCCTCTACCCAATTTTGTTTTCGTCTTTAGTGTGCTGTCAAATAACCGGCACAATATAGCTATGTTTACTATGACGGTCACATTGTAACTATGTTTACTATGACGGTCACATTATAGCTATGGTTACTAGCTATTTCCTTTTATGCTTACTATGCGTACAATTCATCCACCGAGTAAAATCTTCAACATTCCTTCCTAACCTAAAATGTTTAAAAGATGCCATTAAATAAGAGTGACTTTAAATTTTTGTGTGACTAATTTATGCTAACAACCACTGTGTATTAAATTGGACTGTCCGAATTAATCCAGAACTGATGTTAGACCCTTCCCAGAACAACATCACAGAGTCGATGGGTCATGTTTTCTGTAACGACAGCATACGTGCCTGGCTTATACAAATGGTTTCTTTAACATGAACTCTAATACTCTAACATTGCCGCAATGTCATTGGTCAATAGCAATTTTTCATTTTGTCTCATGTGTCAGACTTTTTAATAACTAAAAATCTTTACTCTTTATAAATTTTATAGTTAGCTAATTAGACGTTGTACCAGTTGGATGGCCGAATGGGTAGCACTTTTACCTGAGAAGTAGAAGGCCATTGGTTCAAATCTCAACCGGACCGTCTTTGATACTGTACCTTGTGTTGCTGAAAGAGACATTAATATTAGCTTTACATTAAAATATTATTATTTTAGCAGTTTTTCCTGTTAATATAAGCTTTAGTGTGAGCTTTTATATTAGCTTTTCAGTTTTTCCTGCCAATATTAGCTTTGCAGTGTTTCCTTTACCTGTTAAAATGTCTTCAGTCTAACATTGCATTAGGTGTTTAAAATCTGTTCTAGTAGTTTTTAAAACTCTCGAATGTAAGCCTATCATGCAATGGCGTATCTTGCTCATAAACCATACAATGCATTACAGATATTGAAAGGAAATCCATCAGTGTGGCAGCCAGCGGGTTTTCCATTAACTCCATTGAAATATTTTTAAAGTCATTAATGCAATAAAAATTGTCGACTTTAGATCTATAGAATTATGTCGAATTTGGGATAAAAATCGCAAAATCAATATAAAATACTAAACTAATCTATACAGCATTTTTATATTCCTACCCTTTTCAGGATCAATTCATTTTATGTCACACACACTAAACTCTATATCTACGTAGACGGCAGGATTAGCGCACTTGGTTTAGCTGCGCGTCAATTATCGAAGTTAAGCTGCATCGACCTCGGTTAGTACTTTGTGGGTGACCACCTTGGAAGACCGAGTGTTGGTAAAAGCTTAAGAAGGAAAAAATCCCAGGGTGAAGGGAGGTTATTCTTAAATCCGCGCCGGCTGCAATTGATGCGCCATCAAAAGGCAACGATTACTAATAACCATGGAGAGGAAGGAGGAAATGGGTCTTAAAACAAGCATCTGTGCTTCCTGACCCAGTGTGCCGCGTTATTATGTTATGTAGTACTCCTCTTCACACAGGCGTGCGGTCATTGAGAACTGAGAGGCAACTGATCACCTCACGTTGAGGTATAGTGTAGCACACGATATGTAGACTTAGACTAGTCGTCGAAGCTGAGTGTAGAACCCACTACCTCTGATTTCAAACAACAACAACTTGTAAACGCTATAGAAACTACGGTAAGCTCCACACTCCACAGTTTCTCGAGGCATTGGGCAGACATTCATTTTCCTACGCAGCACCCACAATCTGGAACTCTTTACCTGCTAATCGTCGCTCTTGTTCTTCTCTTTCAGCATTCTAAAGAAAGCTTAAGACTTACCTTTTCCCACCATAGGCATAATCAATCTACCCTGACCATTTTTTAATCACCGGACTGGTTTTAGTTTAGGACTTTACTTCTCCTCAGCACATTTCCTTTGCATATTGGTCTGGGTGAATTGATCTGTAGTGATGTGTGCTGTTGGGGACATCCCTGGCATCATCACTGGATGAGGAAAAGGACGTTAAACCTTTATTATTATTATTATTATTATTAATATTATTATTATTATGCTTTTCTAACAGTGTAGAGACCTCCCTATGAGGAAGGTAAAGCTGTCGCTGTCTTCTTCCTTGCAGAAATAATCTGAGATACCCCTTTGAAAATGAAATTTTCATAATTGTCTTTGCATTAGTAATTTGCAATCTTTTATTCAAATATTATTTATTTTTCCATCTGAATTATTACAATTTAAAACTTCAATGTTGTACTGGTTCGTTAGTTCAATTTGATCATTAAGGTTTTGTATGTATTTGTTTATAGGTCTGCGCATTCGCTTGTTCAACTTGTTCATCAAGGTTCTCTCGTGTGTTCTCTATATCGTTCGAGTTATTTTAGATCCAAATCTACAGGAAGCAGATGAACTTGATTGGTAAAAATTATTATTTGTTTTTCTATCTCGCATAACATTATTTTCGCTCTCTCTCTCTCTCTCTCTCTCTCTACCTCTCTTTCTCAATCATCTCTTGCTTTATTTGCTTAATATATTTCTCTTATATACATGTATACTTACCTTATATATACTACTTACCTTAACTTATATATACATGTATATATTGCTTACTTATATATACTTACCTTTGCCTTGCTATTTGCCCTGCCACTGCCTCATTGTCATCCATTGTCTCACACTGTCTCTCTTGTTACGTATTGTTTCTTTATTATATTTTTCTGCTTAATTTTTTCAAGTTTTGAATATTCCTATTATTATTGAATATCTAATAATTACAATCTATTACATCCTATAATTATCATACTTTTATATATTGAATAGATTTGGATATTTTTCATGCTCTGCTTAAATCAATTTTTAAGAAAATTTAACCACAGTATAAATAGTATGTTAAGCTAATAGTGGTTTTACCGATATTGTGGAACATAAACAATTTTAATCAAGTTTGATGTCTGCTTTTATATTTAATAAGCCTAAATGGAGCATGAAAAGCAGCATTTGAGTAGGAATATGTACCTTGGACCTGCCGCTTGGCAGAACAATAGAGAGAGAGAGAGAGAGAGTGAGAGAAGCCTAATGTGATCGTTCTAGCCTGCTCCAGTCAGTTATGCATTTAGCCAGACTTTCTGCTTCAGTCAGTTATGCATTTAGCCAGACTTTCTGCTCCAGTCAGTTGTGCATTTAGCCAGACTTTCTGCTCCTGTCAGTTATGCATTTAGCCAGACTTTCTGCTCCAGTCAGTTATGGGTTTAGACAGACCTAGGTTGAATATCGTTAGAGAAAAAACATTAAGCAGGTCTTTAGTCCACTAATTCGTAGAAATATCGGTCTAGAACACATTATAAGCTCATTCATAGGCTCATATCTGAACTAGTTCAGCATTTTGATCATGCCAAAAGAGTTTTATCGGACGCTGATTGCTGCCTACGAAAGAAGAAATATGAAGGCACCTGGAGGTGACGCTGGTACTAATGGGTTTCTAACAGCTTCTTATGACTGTCGTTAAGGTCACGTTCTCCAAGTCCAGCTAGCAAATCTTACTTCTCTTAGCTTATTTATCTCAAATTCTTCGTTCTCTCCATCTCTTCCTTATCTTCCAGCTCGTATTTTCTCTCTCTATCCTATACGGGTCGTCCTTCTTGCCACTGTACTATCTCTCGTACTCGTACTTTCTCTTTCTCTCTCTCTCTCCCTCTTAGTTTGCCTAGTTATTTTTCAATTTATATGACGGAGGTGTGATCAACTAGATAGGTTACTTATGAGCTCTTGACGGCCTTGTTTGTGTATGTCACAGTATATTTTGAGTGTATTGAAATAAACATAGTGCTCTCTCTCTCACTCTCTCACTCTCCCTCTCTCTCTCACTCACTCTCTCACTATCTCTCTCACTCACTCTCTCACTCTCTCTCTCTCTCTCTCTCTCTCTCTCTCTCTCTGATCATTCCGTCATATCTTTTTCTCGATTTCTCTTTTTCTCTCCTCACGAAATGACAACCCGGCAGGTGCAGTAAAGTTAAATAGAACCTCACAGCACCGAGACGAGAGTTGAGTCAGTGGGGCAGCAGACAGATCATAGTGCTCAGGTTACGATACCTTGATCTCAACATCTAGCTTATTTGCGATTTAAATTTCGTTATATCATATTTTAAATGACTTGCATTACCATTGACTTTGATTTTGAGGTTATTGTACAGGGATTTGAGCATGTATATAGAATATTTCAACGCACGAAAAGAACATTGTGCAATTCTTGTCCATATTCAATAAGCTTGCATCACACTGCTATGATGATAAAATCTAGAGAAGCTATAAAATTGTAGATTAACCTCAATTTAATCTCTCTTGGGTTCAGAAAAAAAAGTTCGTGACTGTTGATAGAAAGAGAGTGAGAATGACAGTGTAATGCATGTGTTGAAAATGCTGAAGACATTTCCAATGTTTAGATAATATCTGCTGTCTAGCACATCTTAATAAGGTCGCTTAGTGAAACATTCTGTACCTTAGACGTGTTCTGAATTGACAAGCTTGTTATATAACAAAATAGTAGAACTTTTTGACTGGTAGTCTGAAATAATTGTCAGAACTGACAAAACCTGAGGGGCTGATTAAGATGAGACTTTTAAATTTGAAATCAGAAGCTAAGATTATTCAGAGATTTTATGCTGGATCAAGAAAATATGATAAATTAGGCCAAGTAGGTTCAGAAAAACAAATATTTAATATCTATTCCTTAGGGGCCTACTAATCATCAATCTGCAAACCCTCAATAGGTAAAAATACAATATTTATTTATTTATTTAATTTTCAACTTGCAAGGGAAATCAGAGAATCGTAAAAATAAGACAATATTGCAAAATCAAGAGTAGACCTAAGTCTCTTGCTGACTACATGGTCCCTTCGCATATACATGTAGCTTATAACATAAACAAAAGACTCAAAATATGTAATAGACAGGAACCAAAATGTAACGGATAACATTGTAATATTAAATGAACTAAAGATTAAAACATTAAATTTGAATCTCATGACTAATTCAATTTTACTTAATTGATGACTACCTAAGATCCTGTTATTTAGAGAAAGCAGGAATATGTGCTTTCTGTACTACAGACTATTTGGTTGATCATAAGGATTCTTTGTAACTACTGCAGTTTGTTGCATTCGTGTGTCGCTAAGCTACTTGTGTCTGATGTATGTAGTGTTAATGTGGCATTCCTCAAAGAGCAACAGTTTAAAAATTTACTTATTGAAGGAATTCACGAGAAATCTCACAGAAAACCCTACTAGTTAAGTTATAAGGAAGCAGACGAAAAGAGAAACTAATCCCTTGAATTTATGCAAATCATTACATGACTTCCGGTTTAATTTCACGTCCTGAGAATACGTAATAAGAGCCTGGAGATAGATACGTACCGGATATAAGCCCACTCTTTAGCTATGCCGAGAGCTAAATAATTGAATTATCATTATTGGAGTGGTTCGAATGTCTGCACCAATGCATGCATTTCAATTGATTATCATTGAATCCTAGAAGGACTCGACTAGGAGTGGTACTTGAGACTTCCTGTTTGACAACAGACTGAGATATCTACGTAATGCTCCGAGCCATTACTCAATGGGTTTACACATCCTGCTGCACTGTAAAATCTGGTAGTACTAATCTCAACGTCAGTTTCCTCAATCGAAAGCGATGTCAGTGTCGGGCGAGTCCAGGATTTGAACCCCTCACATACTGATCTGCCGTCAAATATCTTACCGACATTTTAATGGCTCTAGGTAATCGTTGTCTTTTCTTGTATGTTAGAACAGATCCAAATAGTACCAATCACTCAGTGCAGTAAAATTCAATTATGAGTAAATGAGAAAGCTATATCCTGGATATGCATAGAATTTGTTAAGCGGTTCAGGATTATTGGATGATTGGATCCATTCAAAAAAGAATGCAACAAATCTCGTTATTGTTTATTCAAGCGTGAATCCAAAACCTAAATTTTCTACCATAATGCACTCAATTCTTCAACTCCAAAAACTTGCAATTTCAAAACCAAAAACCCAAAAAAATCAAAAAAGATTTTCTTTCGTACATCTACTTTCGTATATCTGGCTGAAGCCAGTGGCGAAGTCGTTAATATACTCGACCGCGGATCAGTATGTGCGGGGTTCAAATCCTGGGCTCGCCCGTCACTGACATCGCTTTCGAGTGAAGAAACTGACGTTAATCTTAGCTTAACCAGCTTAACATCTTCTACTTAAAATACATCGATTAGCCCAAAGTTTGACTAACTCTCAAGTGCTAATGGATGTTGCTGTTGTTGTTACACATGGCTGATCGGTGATTCAGCAACCCAATGGGACGACAGAGACCGCCAGCTGACAGCAACTGCTCTCTCTTCAGCTTTCCCGTGCTCATGCCGGTCACTCGCAGTGAAAACAACGTGGAGGGCTCTCCGGAGATACACTGGTAATAATAATAATAATAATAATAATAATAATAATAATAATTATCAAACCTCAGGTTCTTTAGACCGGGGTACTTAAAAATAATAATAATAATAATAATAAAGGTTTTACGTCCGTTTCCTCATCCAGGGATGATGTCAGTGACGTCCCCACATCACACATCACTACAGATCAATTCACCCAGACCAAATTGCAAAAAAAATGGGCTGAGGAGAAGTAAGGTCCTAAACGAAGGCCAATCTGTTGCGTCATCTTCTTATGTAAACACGTCCCCGACATCGTCCGTGGATTAGAAACAGAGGATTAGCCTTTATTATTGATATTGATATTATTAACTATTGATATTTTTGCAATTAACGAGAAGCTGCTTAAAGTTTTCCACTTATTTTTCACATATAAATTTATAGAACCTGGTGCTAGTGGAGTTTCTATTCAAAATATTGTCTTAGGTTGTAAAGAAAACAAATTGATAGGTTCTTCAAACGCACACAGGCAGATTATCCTCAAGTCTTTTCTGGGAGTCGGAAGAGTAGACAACCGTAAACTGCTCGTGCGTGTCCTAAGAGGTGACTGAGCGAAAACTGATAAATGATCAAGAAAGGCATCGGGAAATCATCTCAAAAGCCATGTATAAGTTTATAAAGCCCAAGCTCTAGGCTATATTAAACTGTAGATAAGACTTAGCTTTTTGTGAAGGATTAAGTCGTTAATCGATTGTGTTCTCTTTAGGAAGCGTGAAAGAAGCAGGTGACTAGGAATATGTACCTTGAGCATGCTAACTGTGATAACTCTAGAGAAATAGAGAGAAAGAGAGAGAGAGAGAGAGAGAAAGAGAGAGAGAAAGAGAGAGAGAGAGCTAGTGAGAGATTATCTCTTGTTAAGATTGTCTTGAAATATGAAGAGAACTATCCTGAAGGATTGCTGCGTATTAATGGCGATCTATCTACTCCATAAATATGTCAGTTACCTAGTGAAAATGACATAAAGAACTCTTTAGATACACAGTGATATAACGAAAAGATTAAAGATTTGCCTCAATTTATTCCAACGCCGAATTAGTAAACAAAAGGCATAGCATGGCTTTCAATAATATAGGCCTAACACGCATAAATATACATGTACTACTTTCAATTTTAGTATATATCTTTGTATTGCAGTTCTTCTTGGTGATTCTTCTAGTCCTTATTAATAATTCGTTGATAACACGTATATAGGACTTGTAGATTATAGCGAAAGTGAATGATGATGATGATTTACTATGATAATCCAGTCATATACACGTATCTACATGAAGAGGAAAACGGAAGACAAACAAGATTGGAGGCATTGTATGCCATGGACCTGCCAGTCAGCATTGCAATAAGAGAGAGAGAGAGAGAGAGAGAGTGAGAAAGAGGGAGAGATCAACATTTTGTCAATGAATTTCTGAATATACATACCAAATACTGTTTAAGTCATTAATGTCTTTCGAGTGTTAAAGACACGTTCATATTAATATTTGTACCAGGAAATCCATACTGTGGGTGAATAGATACGAGAGTCTGTGGATGATACAAGTAACAGTGGCCATTATAAGTCTGCTTGAAACATGCCTGCTCACTTATATCAGCTATAAGGTAATCTGCTTGAAACATGTCTACTTACATCAGCTATAAGATATTTCATTACTCATTTATACGAGATTTCTGTGTGACATTTTATTGTACATGTACAGTATTCATTGATGCTGTTCATCATGGTCAAAATGTAACTAGAACTCTTGCTGCTAATTTTCAATTTGTGGATTTTAAAGAGACTATGTCCATAGAACAATGGCAATTTCTGTGTGTTAATATATATGTAAGAGCAGTGGTTAAGGGAGGGGGTGGCGAGAGGGAACTCAGTTCCACTAGCTCAAATTTTTTCAAATATGGGACCACTAGAGGTCCTTATTTGGTATACTAGCCTTTACTAGGGACCTGTATAATGGAATGGGCCCGAAAAATGTTGACCTTTTCACTAGCTCTCAATTTTCACTTTAACCACTGTATCAGAGTAAAACGGGTGTAAATAAAAAATGCTCTCAATTTTCATATTAACCACTGTATAAGAGCAAAAATGGGTTTCAGTAAAAAATGTGAACTCTGTCCCGGAGCAGTGGTGTAACCAGCCTTGGCCTGGAGGGGCTTATGCCCCACTCCTACAGCCAAAATTAGGTCACTTTTGTAATTCGTTCAGATCCACTAAGTTTCTTCCGAGGTGAAAAATCTAACCTAATTTTTTTTCCAAAACAAATGTAGGATTTCAGGCATTTTAGGGTTTCCCCTGACTTTAGTACGCGTTTGAGTGGGTGGTGGGAGGGGTAAGATAAGGGGATGCACTCACTCTTTGAGCCGAGCGCAGTAGTGAAAAAAAATTGAGCCCCTCCACAAAATTTCTTCTGATTGAGTATCTGCTGTCCCGGAAAAGGCAAAAATATGTGTACACTGTCAAAACAATTTCGGACCTTCCCTCTTAAAAATTTCTGGATCCGCCATTGACTATCACTGCACTGAACCTCTGTTAATAAATGACAATTGAGTCTTATGCGACGTTTCATTTTCTTTTGTAATATGCAGATAGGAGAAATTTTTTAACCTATCTTCAAAAATACCGTTACACGCTGACCGATGCGCTAAATAAGAGTCGCAGGTACCCGCAGGCAATTTATATTTTTCATTGTTCTCCTTTCTGCACCGGGTATCAAAGAAATTTTTAAACCACTCCGCCAGGAAATATTCTGTTGCTGATGTATTACCTCTCCCAGAGTGTATCATGTATGAGACGTGGTTCTATTTTGAAAAGAACTGTTTCTCTTCCTTAGAATAAATTACGATGCCATCGCTGTGTGTAATAGACGTCATGTGTGTGCGTTTGTTTTTGTTCAGGGAAATATACTGCAGCAAATATTGTCTCCTGGTTTTATACTGGAGATCATAAACACTCTACCCTTCATCGCTACGGTAATTCTTGTGTAACTCTGTTGAACTAATGCTCTACACCTTGCAATAAAGACGACAATAACGGAAACATGGATAGTAAATTTTATTAGAATATTAGTTCTGGACAAAATTAGCATCGTGGGGAAAGTAGTTGACAAGATAAGGCTTTGTAGACGTAAGACTCAGTATATAAAAATAGTACATAAGATTTAGCAGATAAGACTTGTACCACGATTTAAGTGGTTAAAACAAATGACTACATTTGGAATTACTCTCCATATTTAACGTCTTTTTCTCGGCTACGAAGGTAAATTTACATGGCAAAGGAATGGGTTGTTAATTTGTCCATATGATGTTGTTCGTAAATTCGAGGTTCAAAACATAGCTGAATTGCTAAGGGGTAAGCACTGTTTAAAACGTAAAAAGTAAAGCCGATTTTAACGTCAGTTTCATCTCTCGAAAGCGACATCTGAGACGGGGGAACCCAGTATTTGAACACACACATACTCATCAGCAGTAGGATATGTTACCGACATCGCTACGAGCGCAATTTTTCGTTCTGTTAAGTCTTTCAGGAGCAACAAATAAATCTTTTAGATAATTCATAAACAGAATTGGTTAACATAGAAATGTTATAGAAGAGTGGTTGCGCAGAATAAAGTAAGATTAGTTGCTAAGAAATAGAGCATTTAGATGATTTGTTCAACTTTATTTGTGTTCATAATTATTCTGTAAAGTAGTCTCGAAGACCAACCTCGGTCGAGACACTGTTAAGTAGGTTTTTTAGATAAAAAAAGCTGGTAAAGCTAACGTTAACGTCAGTTTCTTCACTTCAAAGCGATGTCAGTGACGGGCGAACCCAGGATTTGAACCCCCACGAATGACCAATCACTCAAACTAAATTTCTACGGAACTAGAAACAAATAAGTAACAGAGTAATGCTGTGAAGTATATGGAAATAATGATGCTATTTGTATACATAATTATTTGATATATGAATCAGGTTAGGGATGATCTTGTTGTTCTTGTTGTGCGCAGATTTTCTACCCGCCGATGCACAATCTTTTTATTCCAGTGTTTCTCAACTGCTGGCTCGCGAAGGCCGCCCTTGAAAATATGCTCGTAAGTATACACAAAAATACTACAAGTTAATTCATGCAAGTTTTTATCTTCTAGCAACATGTGTGACAAAATTGACAGGCAGATCCAGTGGCCAGTGGTGGAGGTGCTTTGACTGCGGACTGGCTGGTGCCGCATTAAAATCCAGTGCTCGCCTATGAATTGACATGCTTTGGATAGAAGAAATTGCCGTTAAATTCTAATTTAACTTTTGGCTTATGAAATGTCTCACTTAATTAGTTTTAAATGTTGTACATTATTTGTTTTCTTCACACACAGCCCACTATTATTCAAAACATTTGCATTTCAGCGTATTCAAGCAAGAATAAACTTCCAGA
This sequence comes from Enchytraeus crypticus, assembly GCA_905160935.1. Classification (NCBI taxonomy): domain Eukaryota; kingdom Metazoa; phylum Annelida; class Clitellata; order Enchytraeida; family Enchytraeidae; genus Enchytraeus; species Enchytraeus crypticus. The sequence goes on from CAJHZI010000507.1 coordinate 1,479,478, forward strand.
ATTCTAAGGTAAATTCGCTGCAGACAGACTTGGGACTTGAACACAAGTCTAGCAGTTCTGAGTTACATATTCTTCCGCTAAACGCCTCTGTTGAAAAGTTACCTTGTGCAAACTTGTTAGGTAGCAATATGACAATATTGATCTATGTGTATAATTTGTAAAACATGCGTGCTTACCTTTACTACCTCAACTTTGACAAGTTGACAATGAATACAATGAGGAGTTACCTTCTGATTCTTCGCCCAATAGCAATGTCAGAGCGATGTCTGGGCGATGTCAGAGCGATATCACGGCAATGTCAGGGCGATGTCAGGGCGATGTCAAGGCGATGTCAAGACGATGTCAGGGCGATATCAGGGCGATGTCAGGAAAATGTCAGGGCGATATCAGGGCGATCTCAGGGCGATGTAAGGGCGATGTCAGGGCGATGTCAGGGCAATGTCAGGGCAATGTCAAGGCAATTGATGTCAGGGCAATGTCAGGGCGTTGTCAGGGTGATGTCAGGGAGATATCAAGGCACTGTGAAGGCAATGTCAGGATCAATTTTTTGTATTGCACCCTTTTATGGACTCTAATACCTATAGTTCATCGGTTAGACTTTGGCTTTCAAGTGCTCGATGTTTGCATGGATGACAGCACTCTATTATAGTATTGTTGTTGTTTGTAGAATGACCTGCATAGAGCGATGCAGAAGGCTCAATCAGCTCTCGCTCAACAACTGCTAGTTCTCACTTCCACCGTGGTCTGTCTAGTCTTCACCAGGTTCATAATTCATCTAGTAATTCATTTGTCAATTCATCAGGCTTTTAATTCTTCTAGTGATTCATTTGTCTATTCATCAGGCTCTTAATTCGCCTAGAAATTCATTATCTATTCGTCAGGCTCCTAATTCATCCAGTAATTCATTTATCAATTCATCAGATTCCTAATTAATATAATAATTCATTTATCTGCTCATCAGGACCTAAATCAATCCAATAATTAACCGTTGCCCAATCTGTTGACTAAGGCGCCAATAAATCAATTAGCCTATTATTTCATTAGGTTCATAGAATTCTTTAACAATTCATTTATACATGTATTTTCACTCTGTACTTAATCTATATTTTAATTAAACTATCTGTTTAATAGTTGATCAATTCATCAAAGTCTATTTATTTTCTAGGCTATAAAAATACCAAGAAATAATCTGTTCACTAGGTTCTTACTGTATCCAATAGTTCAATTTTCGCTTGTTATATTTTTGTTTAAATTATCCAATATTTATATCTAATATTTTCCTTTTAATATTGATCTGCCTTTGATTGATGAGAATGTATTATGTAGAATGTCCGCGAGCCGTTCTCAGATGGTCCGCGTGACTCTAATCTCTTCAATTTCAATCAGTGTTCACTGTCGCTTTTTACGACGATAAGGCGCTGAGATCGCAACCCTTTCTATTGATAATGACACAACTCTAAACCTAACAAAGCTTGCATAGTTTGATTAGTGCTTATCTACAGCTAAACTGATGCAAAAAGTTTAACTTATTTAATTTGCTTGTGAATAGTGAACGAGACGGTAAGGACGCAGCATACATAAACAGCGGACAACAGTAAATAGTACAGTTCGTTTACTTTGTTGGTGCTCGGTGTATGCGGCATACATCACTTGCAACGAGGCAGTTGTAAACAGTTTAGTTTGTTTACGTTGTTTGTGCTCAGTGTATGCGGCATACAACACTTACAACGAGGCAGTTGTAAACAGTTCAGTTTGTTTAACTCTCTCTGGTTTGTCATCGTGACGTTCTCAACCGTTGGTTATGGTGACATCTATCCCGACATCTGGCCCAGTAAACTCTGGATGATGCTGCTCATCGGAGCTGCGTTCATGGTTCTGCCTACGCAGGTATATATATATATATATATATATATATATATATATATATATATATATATATATATATATATATATATATATATATATATATATACATGTATATATACATGTATATGTATATGTTATATTATATTTTATGCATATAAGAATATATATATATATATATTGCATATTAATATTAATATAACCAGTCATTAAGTCTAATCTATATACTTAACGCAATTAGCTATTAGAGTAGGAAACCTCTTAGTATGGAAGTGATTACCCTTTTCCTTCCTCAGTTCTAGTTGACTTTTACCATACGTGCATTATTCGGTTCGTCTCTATTCAGAGGCCAGGTAATAACACGGTGAAATTCAGGTAGGCTTATACAACTCTCTGTATATCTTTTAGCATACACTCACATATACTCACGCACACGTGCATTTTTGTATCTGCATTTTATATGTTGTTTGAGCAGCTCTGTGCATATGTTTGCGAGCGTTTGTGTACACATGTATGTGTGTACGTGTGTTTGTACGTGCAGTTTGAGCAGCTTGCCTACACGTGTATGTCTGTATGTATGTGTGGATGTATGTGTATGTACGTGTGTGTGTACGTGTAGTTTGAGCAGTTGGCCTACACGTGTATGTCTGTGAGTATGTCTGTGTGTATGTCTGTGTGTATGTATGTGTGTGCACCAACACGTAAACCTCCATTCCGCTAGTACCCTTCCTTGGACTGACTACCCGGATTTTGGCTCGCACCGTTTATGGACCCACTGTCTCATCGGCTTTGATTTGGTTCCACAGTGCTAAATGTTGTCATGGACAACAGTAGCACTTTAATTGTGTTGTTGCTGTTGTTGTTACGTGTGTTTGTACGTGTAGTTTGAGCAGCTTGCCTACACGTGGATGGAGCGACAGAAAATGGGCGGGACCTACAGCAGTCACAGAGCTCAGAACGAGAAACATGTTGTTGTTGTTGCCACCACCCTGCATGCTGACATCATACTCGACTTCCTCAACGAGTTCTATGCCGATCAGAACTTGCAGGTAAGTAGAGTAATGCCAACAGCAGCAGCAACAACAACAGAGAATTAGAGGGCTTCTGTCGTCCATGACAACATTTGGCACTATGGTACCAAATCCAATCAGATGAGGAGAGTGTGGGTCCAAAAACGGTGCAAGTCAAAAACCGAGAGTTCAGTCCGAGGAAGGATACTAGTGAAATGGAGGTTTGCGTGCTGGTCTCATTTCCTGTGCAATGGTTGAATAGGAGAGGTCAAAGATAAAAATGCGCGACAGTGGCTACACTCGAGCTACACTCGAGTGCCACTGTCGCCAATGACAAACTAGATCTCTGTGGAATCAAAGACTAGCCGACGAAAAAAATCCGAAAAGGTCCAAAATGGCTCAAATCCAGAACATAGTCGACAGTTAAGAACTTTAGCGAAAGAAGTGAAGTGCCGTTTTGAATAATAATGGCGTTTTGTATCAGTTGTGGACATGGTTCAATCCATAGTTCAGGGTCACAGTTTAGGGTCACAGTTTAGGGTCAGAGGCGTGTTATAATCTATGAATACAGAACTGACGTCAAATTTGATTTTAATTTTAGCTTTAATTACGTCTTAAGTAATAATAAATAAATAACTAATAAAGGTTTAGCGTCCGTTTCCTCATACAAGGATGATGTCAGGGTCGTAAAGGTTTCTTCTTAAAGAAGAAGAAACCTTTAGAATTGTGTTACTAGCAAAATTTTGTCTACGATCCTCGAGAAAGCTGTTTTTCTTAATAAATGTCTATTGTGTATGCGAAGTAATTACCAATTAAGCTTTCAGATCTATCAATATTATAAAAATATCTATCAATAAGAATTTAACGTCCGGTTCCTCGCCGCAGATCTACATTTATCTGCCATATTTAAAGCTCGAAATCAAAGATGACTATGTAAGTTGACATAAAACTATAAATAGAAATTATATATTTTAATATCTGGCTTATGTACGAATTTTTAACAAATTAAATATCTCAGATATAGGGTAGATGTATCTTGAAGTGATGATACGTTCAGTAATGCGTGAAAGAACAGACGTTATTGAAAACGGAAGGTAGTGTGATGGGGCATTAGGATGAGGAACTTTACGTACAGGTTTAATCACTGAGACTTTCCATTGTGTGGGAACATACGAGTTGGTAATAGAAAGATTAATAAGTTTGGCAAGCGGTGCACAAAATACTGGTGCAGATAGCCTGAGGAACCACGATGGAAGACCGTCGGGTCCTGTAGCTGTAGGTTTCAGTGTATCCAGTATGTTGAAGATGGTGATTTCAGAAATAGGAGATAGTGGCGCACTATTAGATTGACTTACGACTGGCTCAATGTATTGATTGTCAGTTGAGACATGAGCATAATAGTAATTATGCTCTTGTCTCCACCTCCAGACCATGACTTTGCTAACCAGTTTGCTTTTCGACCAACAGGTTCTACCACTGCCGCCCTTATCACTCTCTTTCACAAAATATCCTCAATACTTGAAGACCAAACGTTTGTTAGAGTGATAGCTCTTGATTTCAGTAAGGCATTTGATGCCGTCAAACATTCACAGATGGTTTCAAAGCTTTGCCAGCTGAATATTCATGAATCTGCTAATGGATGGATTGCTAGCTTCTTATCTGACCGTTCTCATACGACCATCTTCGAAGGTCAATTATCCTCTCCTAAAACAATAAATGCAAGTGTTGTCCAAGACTCTGCCATTGGTTCTCCTGTATTTATTGATGTTTCCTCTGATCTAAGGACAATGCATTCAGCAAATTCTTTACTGAAATTTGCTGATGATACATATCTCATAGTGCCATCATCACATTTCCATCTAACTGAAGTAGAATTAATGAACTTAGAAAAGTTGGGCTTCAGTAAACAATCTACAACTAAACAGAAATATATCTAAAGAAATAATCTTTAAGTCACCTAGCTATAAGCGTCAAACAATTGAATTGACCTACTTAGCTGGAATAGGACGAGTCTCACATCTCAAATGTTTGGGAGTCACAATTCCGTGTAATTTTTCATTTTCTCGTCATATATCCAATCTTATATCCTCATGTTCGAGTAATATTTTTGCTTTATACTCCTTGCGCACAAAAGGTCTATCAAATGAACTACTTCAGATAGTGTTCCAAGCTTCTACTCTTAGTAAATTACTCTACGCCTCACAATTTTGGTGAGGGTTTACTTCTGCTGATGACAGAAACCGCCTAGAAACATTCATATCAAACCTGAAGAAACGTTACAAAAAGAACTTACGCCATACCAAGAAAGCGTAGCTCTTTGAAGGATAAAAACTTCATAACCCGCATGACATTAAGTGATGCTATAAAACTATAGCTAATTTAATCTTGGTTTATGCAAGATTAAATTAAAATGCATTGTTAATATTTAGCGTGACTGTGTCATTATCTTCTCGTATAATGTACGTTTGAATGAAACCTCTCTGCGGTTGTTGGATTGTTTTAAACAAGCGCAAGATTTGTTTATTATAATTTAAGTTCAGTGGGAGGGTTCATCCATTTTAAATACCATTTAAACGCACTCCCTTCGTGGTTAAGATTGTATCATTAGAATATCGTATAATGACTATTATTAAACATTATCTTGGACTATTGGTATCTTGGTATTATTGAACTTTCTATTTGCTTTTTGTTCCATCATCCATGTATGTTTGTACGTTTTCTGCGGTATGTCAGATTTCAAGTAATAAACGAATATAATAATAATATGATTCATCAGTGATTCTAATCAATTAGCTGTTAAATGGAACTAATTTCGCGTGTAGCCTCAATCACGCCGTACTCGATCATATAATAGTTGAAATAATGTGAAACATTATGGTGTTTAATTACGTTACAGGATTTTTTTAAAATTTTAATATTGACGCCGTTCTTGCGCTCTCATACGATTCATATTGATCACCGTTCTTGTGCTACTCATACCAAGGCGGAGGAAAGAATAGACTGGTAGAGTTTCCTTGATAGGCCTATTCAAACTGGCTATGATTAAAATTATTAACACGGTAGGTTAATAAATTTATCGATTGAATGAAATTGTTTTGATTTATAAGAATAGATTATAATTATTTGATTAATTAATTGATTGAATGTTTAGGATTACTTTGTGGTGCTACTCTCGCCCTCAGAGCTCGACTCTACGATGAAGCTGCTGCTGCAGGTGCCGATATGGGCGGCAAGAGTTATCTACATACAGGGCTCAGCCCTCAAAGACACCGACCTCAGCAGGTGCAGGTATGTGTGTGTGTGTGTATGTGCAGGTATGTGTGTGTATGTGTGTGTATGTGTGTATGTGTGTATTCATGTGCAAGTAGGTGTGTGTATGTGTGTATGTGTGTGTATGTGTGTATGTATGTGCAGGTATGTTTGTGCGTGAATGGATAAGTAGGCTATAGTATTATGCATAGGCCTACATATAGTATGAATGGTCTATGTTATGTGAACTAAATCCGGAATAAGCAAGCGCTTCTATGGCCTGTATCTTCAGTTCACACAAACGTTTCCACATTTCGCATTTCTATTTCCTTTACCTGCGTTTTTAATGTTTGATGTGATGAATAAATGATGATGTGATGAATAAATAAATTTTAGAAAATGTACGCACATAGAATATTTATAATGCACGATACGCAGAGTATTACTTATTTCGTTTTAACCAAAGTTCTAGAATATTCTGAAGTTTTTCTTCAAATGCGTTATTTTTATACGACTGAATATATTTAATTATATGTTCATATGACCGTATTTCTATTTCTAAATCAATATACTGTATTTAATGCATTTACTTATGCTTGTGTATGTCCTAGAATGCAAGATGCAGAAGCTTGTTTCATGGTGGCAGCTCGGAACTATACTGACAGAACTGCCGCGGTAAAGTCAAGTTATCTCAACCTAAGCAAGAAAAGCCGCTAACTTATCATACGTATAAAATATTTCTTTCAGGATCCCAGAAATATTCCAATTCAACTTCAATAAGCGTATAAAATTAGAATCAGACAATTCGTATCTGAGAGTCCTATTGTATTATTTATTTTTCCAATAATTTATTGATTTGAATCATTGGTATTATATTTTAAGTGTTTATAGTCTACTGTAAGTTTTACTGCTGCAACATTTTTATGTATGATTTACGATCTTTCTGTTGCAATATGGCTTACCTTCTTCTCTTCTGCGTCTACAACGTGTCCAGAATTCTCTAGCACGTGCTGGCTGCCGATCTTAAAGGTTTCAGGCTACCTCTAGTTTCCTACTTAATAATCTTCATTGGCTTCCTGTGGTTCAAAGGAGCAAGCATAAAATTGCTCTGCTAATTCGAAAAACACTTATCCTTCGAAAACCCTGCACCTTTCTAATCTTTTAATCCCTTATCAACCTTCTCGTAAGCATCGTTCTTCTGATGCCAACCAGCTCAAAACTCCAAATACTCTCACTTCATTAAGTAGACGCTCATTTTCTCTTCAGCTCCCACTGTTTGGAACTCTCTGCCTTCAGATCTTGGCTCATGTTCTGTTATTTCCACTTTCCTTAGTAGGCTGAAAATATATGTTTTCCCCAACCCATAGATTAATATCATCTTGCGTGACTGATTTTTGATCGCCGGATCGTCAGCTTTTAGAGTCTGGTTTCTTTCTCTTCATCGCTTGTTTTTTCAGGTCGTTTGGGTGACTCGATTGTTGATGATAGGACGTCCATGACATCATCCTTACATGAGGCAACGGACGTTAAATCTTTAATATTATTATTTTTATTTTTATTTTTATTCAATGCCACGCTTCTGTAAAAACTGTTCATCTGTAGTCAACTTATTCGTTGCGTAGAACATTCTCGTTAAAATGGGTGACTATTCTTTGTGATTCTCACTCCTACAGAACTCTTATAGATTTTTAATAACTTAATCATCTAGCCTTTATTAACTTGATCTAACGTTTATTTATTTAAACGCTTAGTTTAAGTTATTTAACGCACTTAAGGAAAAACATACTGTGTTTAGTTCCTTGACTCGTAAAGATTTCTGATTTAGTTAAATAGTTAAAATTAACACTGAATTTCGTCCATGTGCTATTACAAGTTTCTAATTTATTTGTCGCATTTTTTATGTAAATTGCCTGCAAGAGAGTCCGCACACTATATATCATTGGAAGTTTGTCGAATTTTGATACATTTATCGATGGTGCTTTCAGGACCAGCACACGGTGCTTCGCTCCTGGGCTGTGAAGGACTTCGCCCCGCACTGTCCTCAGTATCTTCAAATCTTCAGACCTGAGAGCAAGCTTCACGTTCAGTTTGCCGGTAATGTGCTCTACTGGTAAAGCTAATGTTAACGTCAGTTTCCTCACTCGAAAGCGGTTTCAGTGACGGGCGAGCCCAGTATTTGAAACCCACACATACTGATCCGCGGTCGAGTATCTTACCGACATCGCCACTGGCTCCAGCCAACTATTGTGCATATGTTGACATACCATTTTCGCTAAATCTGCATTTCTGTAACATAGCACAAGATAACAACAATTAGGATGCTACTGTCATTAATGACAGCATCGGGCACTAATGAGACAAATCCAAGCCGGCGAGCAAAAGAGGTCTAAAAAGGTGCAAAATCCATAATCCAGAAATCAATCCAAAGATAATGAAGTGATATGAACTTGTATCTGTTCTTGTCAGTGTGTCAGCTTGCTCGGATTCTGTGTGTCTTCATATGTAAGTGTGAATGTACCCGTATGTTTTTTATCTCGTATCTGCATATTTCCTAACGTACGCTGCAATCCTTGTGTATGCAAGTCAACCGGATTTTTTTTCGGATCACGGTAGTGTACGGATTAGAACAACAGTTTGTTGCACATGTCGTAAGAGACTACTAAGCAATAGCTGTGAAATGCTATTGAATATCACAGCAGAGCTCTAGGTTTCGTAAATTTCTCAAATATAATTGGACTCAACCTCAACCTTATTGTTGATGAAGTGATGTTTAGAGAGCATAAAATATGAGTAGGAATAGGTATTTGTTTCCGGCAACTTACAGAACTCTACACATGTTTACGTGTCCTGCAGGATCCGTATCTATGTGAATACAGTATTTATGTGTCACTATCTCCTCACATGTTTATGCGTACAGTATTTATGTGTCATTACACCCCCCTCATGCTCATGTGTGTGTATGTGTGTAGAACACGTAGTGTGTGAAGATGAGTTTAAGTACGCACTGCTTGCTAACAACTGCCTCTGTCCCGGTATATCCACGTTTATGACTCTACTGCTTCATACGTCAAGAGGAGCGTATGTACTATTTGTTCTTACTTCTCATTTATCTTTCTCTCCTTCTTTCTCTCTATCTCTCTCTATCACTATTTCTTTCTCCCCTCTCTCTCCTCTCTGTCCCTCTCGCTCTCTATTACTATTTTTCTCTCTCCATCTCTGTCTTTATAGCTCTCTATTACTACATGTCTCTCTCTCTTTCTCTTTCTGTCTCTCTGGCTCACTCGCTCTCTATTAATATGTATATCTCTCTTTCTCCCTTTTTCACGCGATATTGTTTATTCTCAGTTTTTTCTATTTATTTAAACATTTTTTGCGATTCCTCTCGGATTTAAATTTGTGATCTCCTACTGATGAAGACTTTTTACTTTAAAGTGTCTTTTCGATTCACATTATTTAATTTCATGATTTCGACGTTAGGAGTAAATAAGTGAGTAATAAAGTAAAGATTTATATCTACATATTTAAGATAGTGCTTAAGTTTCATATAGTAAACTATATGTATATACCCCATGAATTAATGACTACAAATCAAATGTAGATCCAGAACATAGATAGGAATATTGGGTTTTAAAGGAGTTTTCGCTTCTACAGTACGTTAGGATCTTTGATAGCCCATAATTCAAGAATAAGACGGCCTTATTATTGAACGAGAATGAAGATTTTAGTAGAGATGGAAATCGAACCGAACCCGAACCGAACAGAACCAAAAAATTTGGAATTTTGACCGAACCGAACTGAACCCGAACCCGGACTCTGGCCGAACCCGAACCGAACCCGAACCCAGACTCTGGCCGAACCGAACCCGAACCCAGACTCTGACCCAACCCGAACCGAACCCGAACCATGTCTTCGTCCAAACCGAACTGAATCAAAATCTTGAAGTTCCTTTCTCCTTCGCCAGCCTGACATTATATAAAGATAGTAAAAATAATACAAATATATATTAGTTCTTGCATTTACATGTCTTACAGTATCCAACAGCATATATTCAGGTATGGCTGGTTCCGTCACAAATTTAAAAATTAGTAACAGATAGCGATACAAAGGAATGGTAGCGTTACAAAGGAATGGTAGCGGGAAGCGAGACTGGTCTACAGAAGATAATGGATAATCTGAATGATATGACATTGAAATATGGAATGAAGATTAACATCAAAGAGACAAAAGTAGTGACGTTAGTCACAGAATAGAGTTGAAATCAATATTATAATAAATGTTACGAAATTGGAACAGGTAAGGAGTTTCAAATATTTCAGTCATGCTATAACAGATGATGGGAAATGTGAGACTGAAATATATAGTAGGATTGCACAAGCAAAGGAAACTTTTGATAATAGGAAACTTTTAACAAAAATCCCAAAGAAGACACTAAGATAAAGACAGCGAAAACCTTGGTATGGACCACGCTATTATTATATGGATCTGAAACATGGACATCAAGGAAAGAAAATATCAGGAAACTGGAGGCATTGGAAATATGGATATGGAGAAGAATGGGAAGGATTAGCTGGACTCAAAAGGTTACAAGTGAAGAAGTTCTGGAGAGAGTTGGTAAAGATAGACAGTTGATAATGTATTAAGAAATAGGAAGAAGAGTTGGATAGGACTCATTCTAAGAGGGGAAAGTCTATTTAAAAAGGTCATAGAAGGCAGAATGGTACGAGAAAGAGGCAGAGGCAGACCAAGATTATAAATGTTAGATGATTTTAAGATCCACTCATATTTGGACATGAAGTGGAAGGCGGAAGATAGACAAAAGTGGAGGCTTTATATACCATGGACCTGTAATAGGCAGTGCACTAAGAGAGAGAGAGAGAGAGCATTACAAAAATCACTGGTATTTCAGACGCTTATAGTTTATTACTGGTTCAGTTGATAGCAAAAGGTATATATTATGATTATTTTTCTGTGGGAGTACACGTGTTTACTAAATCGTCCTTATTTCACATTTTATGTTAATAAATTGCACTTTGTCTCTGAAATATTGCAACAAATTTTAGCCAAGACATTTCCATTTAATTATAAACGTTTCTAATATATTGGCCTAGTGACAAAATGTAGTTTTAAATTGATGAAGCATTCTATTTTCTGATTATAATCAAGGAGAATATTAAAGATACCGTAAAAAGCTAAATATCTATTTTATGAACACTTGTTTGTGAACTTACAATATTTTGAGAAATGTACAGGAATAAATACCACTTCTCTAATTTTTTCATTGTCATATTTTTACTCAGGTGACAAAATGTCAGTTACTATGACTTAATGTATTTCTTTAAGCACATTTACCATAAATCATTTTAAACATATTTATCATAACCATGATTATTATAAGTAATGTTAAACAATTGCAACATTATCCAAACCAAACTATTTAGAACTCGAATCGAACTATCACGAGTTGGAAAGCAAGCCGAACCCGAACCGAACCCAAGCCCTTGTTCTAACCGAACCGAACCGAACTATCATTTTCAACAAACCGAACCGAACCGAGCTCTCAAATTGTCGACTGCTAACCGAACCAGAACCGAACCGAACTTTCATTTTCAGCGAACCGTACCGAACCCGAACTCTGAAAATTCATAAAATTCCCGTCTCTAGATTTTAGTGTAAATAGATCAAATATTATTTCATTTACAAAGAAATATAATTCAGTTTGCAACTGGTGTAATCTTTGATGTATTAAGCGATCGATTGATAGATTGATTAAGCGCTTGAATGAGTAATCAATTAATTGATATGTCTCTTGCATGATTGATTAATTTATTGATTATTTGATTGATTGATTGAATGCTTGACTGATTGATTGATTCATTGATTGACAGAGAGGGCCAAGCAGCTATTGAGGAGTGGCCTAGGTTGTACGGTAGATGCAGTGGTAATGAGATCTATCACATACAGCTATCGGAGAGTAAATTCTTTGGAGAATACATTGACAAAAGTTTTACGTACGCTTCATTCCACGCTCACAGAAAGTACGTACGACAAACCTTAAATAATTCTAAAGAAGTGCTTAAAAGAAGAGACAATTTAAATTTTAGAATAATACGAAATAGGAGTTATAAAATATACAGTATACAAAGAGTATTTTAAAAAAAGTTTAAAGTCCATATAATAGTTCAAACAAGACGTCAGATGTGTTCATGATGTCAGTGATATACACTTCAATTTCCCTTTGCCGAAATCACAATTGCTTGTTGGATGCACTTAATCAACGACTAGGCCTAAAGTCAGATTCTTTTTGTGAAGATGATTTTGGGTTCTTTTAAACAACCCTCAGTACTTTTGCAGATACAAACAATCATACTGTATAGTGTAAGCGAAATTTTGAGTTTAAGCAGAAATAGACGACAGTAGCACTCTAATGAAGTTCTTTTTGAGTATGAACATGAATCCCTTTTACATTATCCTGCTTCTGATTTTCTTCAGATACGGTGTATCGCTAGTCGGCATAAAGCAAAACCTACCGGGAGCTATGATACAGTTGAACCCAGGGCCTCGGCATCTCATGCAAGCCACTGATGTCTGTTTCTATATGTCGATCAGCAAGGAGGAGAACTCTCAGTTTATATTGGCCCATCCTAACGAGGACAAGGAGGGTCTGTTCACGCGCCATGGGTCCATCAAAGCTCTGTCACGAGTGGGAAGTCATCGATACACTAAAGTAGCGAGTGTCGTCACCACCAGGGGTGAGCTGTGTCTACTCTTTAATAGAATTATTTTAATTTTGTCGCTTTCATTTTCAACTTTTTGGAGAGTATCTGTTTACGTTCAATGTCAGGTGTATTATAAGGACCAATAGTCGGAGGTGCTATTTATACATTTCCTAAGATTTGAGATTTGCATATAGCAAATGTATTCATTTCTATGTATGGCCCATGGTTCGGGCCAATAGTCATTATTGGTAAATAATTTTGAATAAAAGTTTCAATAAAAACTTTTAAAAATGGTCTTCTTATCTAGTAACACGTTACTACGTTTATATGTTATTTAAAAGTAGTCTTATTATCTTATAAAATAAGATAATATATGTTATGATTTTATGCTGTATATGCGTGATTTTTAATTATGGCTTGCGCCAATAAAGTTTCGATTTAGTAAATTATACAGAGATACTATGTAGGTTCCAGTGGGACAGAACCCCCTCGTACACTGACCACCCACGAGTCAGATGACCCCTCTCACCCCCCTCCTACCACACTGGCTTCCCCTTCCTCCCTCAACACTCTCTCTATTCCCACCTACAACAACATGGCTAAGAGGCACAGCATCGAGTTCGTCCCGCCCACATTTGACAGTCACGTGATGGCAGGGGGCCAATCAGAGCCGACCATGGCCTCCGAGGAGGAGTCAGTGTGTAGCGAGCTGGACGACACCACGCCCACAATACTCAGTCCTGCCGAACCTGAGTAAGTACAATGTTATCTGAGGGAATAGTACTGTTAGTAAGTACAATGATTTCTGAGGGAGTAATAATGTTAATAAGTACAATGTTATCTTAGAGAGTAGTACTGTTAGTAAGTACAATGTTATCTGACTGAGTAGTACTGTTAATTAGTACAATGTTATCTGAGGGAAAGTACTGTTAGTAAGTACAATATTTAACTGAGAGAGTAGTACTGTTAATAAGTACAATGTTTATCTAAAGGAGTAGTTCAATTAAGTTTGCTAGCATAGTTTCCGCAATGATTTTTCTTTGCCTTCCTCAGAGTGTCGGTGATTGGAACTCACCTCTTGCGAGATACTCAAGTACCCAGTTTCGCTTCTCTAGGGGCGTAATTCGGTACTAAAAAGTGGGAGACTCAGGTTTTTGTATAGTTTTGTTGGCGACGCATTTTGATAAACGTTTCACTTACGCTTCTTGAAATATCGGAAACCTGTTTTTGACGTGACATTTCTAGAAGTAGGGAGGCAATTCCTATTGTATCTACACACTCTAAAAAGTGGGGACATATCCGCCTCCCTTCTGTGCTCATGTACTATTCTTAACTTTCCGTCAGCTAGCAGAACATTGTGTTACGGATATGATGTATCAGCTATCTCGCTAGTATAATTAAGTTTAAATCCAGCTACAATAAAATATTGTGATAAATAAAGCCGGTTTTATTGGCTGGAACCAGTGGCAACGTCGGTAAGATACTCAACCGCGGGTCAGTACGTGCGGGGTTCAAATCCTGGGCTCGCCCGTCACTGACATCGCTTTCGAGTGAGGAAACTGACGTTAACCTTAGCTTTTTTTAGCTTTTGGTTTAGAGTCATAAAAAGTTTAGCATGGTGTCCTGATGTAACAGCTACACTTGTGGATTTCCACCGTTCACTCCGTACATCGGTACAAGTCCCCCTCTCTGTCACCTGGAGAAACTGAAACGACCTCTCTGTTGTCTGGAACTCGCTCAGGTATGTACCTCCTCTCTGCACCAATCTGATCTGTACCTCCTCTCTGTACCTATATAATTTGTACCTCCTCTATCCTCCTTTGTACCTATCTATCTGATTTGTACCTCCTCTCTGTACCTATATAATTTGTACCTCCTCTCTGTACCTATCTGATCTGTACCTCATCTCTGTACCTATCTACTGATCTGTACCTCCTCTCTGTACCCATATAATATGTACCTCCTCTCTGTATCTATCTATCTTATATATACCTCCTCTCTGTACCTCTCTGGTCTTTACCTACTCTCTGTACCTATATGATCTGATCTGTACCTCCTCTCTCTACCTACCTATCTGATCTGTACCTGTCAAGAAGTTCTGTACTCTTCCCAATCAATCCAATTCTTCCGTGCTCCTCTCAATCAATCCAACTACTCCGTACTCCTCTCTGTACCAGTTAATCTGGTCTGTGTCATCTCTTTATCTTGACTTTCAATCATCTCTTCTATGTACATTATACGTACCAGCATCTACCTTAAATAAAAATAAATGTTGATTTCAACAGCGGTATTGTTGAATTTTTGAACCTCATAAAACTGTCAGAAAAGGAATGAAGGGGTAGCTGAAATATTGTTGCTGCGCGATTTAATATCCCACTGAGATAGAACAAGTTTAGCTGTGTAAGGTTACAACGTATGATTGTCGTCTAATTTGATGTAATCGTGCAGGCTTGTGAACACTGCAGCCATACGCAAGCCAATGACTATAATTGGTCTAACAGAACGGCTATAGTGGCCGCTGACCATGCCAGCAACGGTCTCTACAACTTCATTGTTCCTCTCAGATCTCACGCTAGACCTAAGAACTCGCTCAATCCCATAGTGCTGCTGCTGGAAGAAAGGTGAGGAAATCTTTCCTGTGGTTCGTGACTTTTTTCTCGTTTAGTATCGTTTATTTATTCATCACAGCACAGATTATACAAACAATAGGAATTTGCATGTCGTTAGTTAAACAAATAACAATTCAAAAGACTTGATGTCTAGCTCATTTATTTAGACGGCGGGATTAGCGCACTTGGTTTAGTTGCGCGTCAATTATCGACGTTAAGCTGCATCGACCTCGGTTAGTACTTTGTGGTGACCACCTTGGAAGACCGTGTGTTGGTAAAAGCTTAGGAAGGAAAAAAATTCCAGGGTGATGGAAGATTATTCTTAAATCCGCGCCGGCTGCAATTGATGCTTCATCAAAAGGCAACGATTACTAATAACCATGGAGAGGAAGGAAGAAATGGGTCTCAAAAAAGCATCTGTGCTTCCTGACCCACTGTGCCGTTATGTTATGCTTATGTTATGTATTGTTGTTGAAAATTTAGTCTAAAATATAAAGAGATTTAAATTTAAAATATAAAGAGGTTTACCACTCGTTTGTTCTCGTAGAAGGTACTATTTAAAAGGATACAACTGTTACGCGAATTCGATGTGTACTCCAACCCCGAGTCAACTCTAAACAATCAGGGCCTTCCATTGAGTCTCAGTTTAACCAGGATAGCTTTTATCTGTTTTAAACCAAAACAAATTAATATTCGACTGACTAAATTAAGATCTTATCAGGCATATGGCTGATAGGATATAGGCAGTTCTCTGTGGGGTCCCATGCTTTGTTAAAGATTGAGCAAACTCAGAACTCAAGACACACATTCCTGTACTCATGCTCCTTATGTACTTAAGTATGTGCTAAAGATTTAAATCTCGGCGATCTTTCATCAACCCGTCGAAAGATCTTCCAAACAAGTCGACGAGATGATATTTCATAGTGCATTAAAAAAAAAAAAAAAACCATAGTTTAGCTCTGACGAAGCTTAACTCTGTGTGATAGATTTGTAATATCTTTCAAGATGTCTATTTTACTTATCTACAAGTGACTTCGTGGATTTAAGAGAATGATATTGTATTCGCGATAAGCCTGTGATAGAAAAATGTTTTCTATATACTGTATATATATAGTGAAAACTTGAAAATTAGAGAATGAGTATTTTGTGGAATAACAATCCGCTGAGCAGTTATTGTCAAAGCAAAGTTGAAGATGAAAATTATTATTTGAGGGTTATGCAATCTTCCATAGATTTGAAAGATGATCGTTGTTAATTCTTATAAATTCTATATATTTTTGGAGCTTCACTGGACAATCTTCAAAATGCCATCTTTGTCCGAAAATTTGCAACAAATCTTTGTTATTGATTTGATTGCAGACCAGATTCTAAATTCCTGGAGACAATCTGTTTCTTCCCGATGGTTTACTGGATGCTTGGATCCATTGACAAGTATGTCACAAAATTTCTCTATCCAATTTCTCTACCCTAGCTTCTCTTTCCTGGTTGCTATATCCTAGTTTCTCTATCCTAGATTCTCTACCATAATTTCTCTACACAAGTTTCTTTATCCTAGTTTCTCTACCCTAGTTTCTCTATTCTGGTTTCTCTAACCTAGTTTCTCTATCCTAGCTTCGCTGTCCTAGCTTCTTTATCCTAGTTTCTCTACCCTAGTTACTCTACCCTAGTTTCTCTATTCTGGTTTCTGGGTGAGGCTCTTTGCTTTTAAACATTCATTTCTCTTTATCTCTTTATCTTTTCGTTTCGTAGTAATATTTTCTTTCTACTTCTATACCTCTCGACATACCTTTACGTCTAAGTCCGCTGTTTTTCTCTCCTTAACACGTCCTTCTTTCTCTTTCGCTCTCATTCTCTTTTAGGGTCTAAGGTTTATTAAATTTTTTCTTCAGTCTTGTTTACTCTCTTAACTTTTGCTTGATATTTACGGCCGTACTGTTGACTGCGGTTCTAACATTAGGGTTATAGACATAGCATATTTCATTAGCCTTATTGGTTAACTGATCTGGTAGGCAGAACAGGGCAAGTAGTGCAGGAATATACAACATTGGACGTCATTCCATATAGTCGTCGTCATCTAGTCTGAAGTACAGTGTCATAATGTGCATATCAGCGTTCATAAATTACGTGTGAACAGATAATCCATTTGTATACATAACATATGTATAACTGAACATATCATGCTTTCATAAATTATGTGTGAACAGATAATCTATGTATGTACAATTTGTACATAACATATGTATAACTGTATATATCATGCGCTCATAAGTTATGTGTGAGCAGATAATCTATGTGTGTGCATAAATTATGTATAAATATTCATATCATGCGTTCAGAAATTATGTGTGAACAGTTAATATATGCACATAACTTAAGTAGACGTATGTATGTGCATGGACGTAGCTTATGTAGACGTACATAACTTAAGTATACATATGTATATGTATGTATTTTACTTAAGTATACGTATGTATATGTATGTACATAATTTAAGCATACGTATGTATGTGCACGTTAATAACTTATGTACATGTATATGTATTGTAAATGTGTGTGTACATAATTTAAGTATACGTGTCTATATGTATGTACATCACTTCTGTATTCTCTCAGTTTGGATGATCTACTGAGAGCAGGCATCAACAGAGCAGATAACATCGTTGTCGTCAACAAGGAGAGCTCTAACGCACTGTATGAGGACACACTGGCTGACTGTAACACTATAGTGGCTGTGCAGACTATCTACAGGTGTGTGTATGTGTGTGTGTGTGTGTGTGTGTGCGTGTATGACATTGTGTGTGAGAGAGAGTGTATGACATTGTGTGTGTGTGCGAGTGTGTGTGCGGACTGGCACGTACGAGTATCCATGGTGATGCCCTGTGATTCGCGCCTTGTATAAAATTATTACAGACCTTCTTCGACAAGAAATTTTCGGACACAAAACAAACGACCTGTCGAAATTATTTGTATCAATCGTAAGGACGCTTAGATAGTAAACGTCCGTCAATGACATCGCTTTCGAGTGAGGAAACTGACGTTAACACTAGCTTTACCAGCTTTTGCTTTTATTAGGCCAAGAAAACTAATTCCAGCTATTATCCGATTCTTCGATAGAAAGAATGAATTTCATTTCCTCCTTGAATCGAATCAATCAACGACAAGACCATCCATTTTCAAATTGAGACTGACTTAAGACCAGCATATCCCTATATCCCCATTTTTTGTATTGCATATCCCCATTAGTCATTATCTAATGGGGATTTGCAAGTATATAAGACCAGAGACGTTCCAAGTGAGACATATATGTAGGCCTATACAAGATTAGCCCTGGTCGATACATGACCGATATAAGAGCCTTAATTGCACTGAGACGGACAAAGGCTTGGCTCTTCTCAATCTATTTGAGGCTATTACTGACTGATCGCTCTAATGTTATGTACAATAACAGACATGATCTCAGATATAACATAGCATAACCAACATAACAATACCGGTTGAGGAAGCTCAATCGCTTGTTTGAGACCCTCCAAAATGAAAAACTTATCTGTCGAGGTTGCATAGGAATCATTACAAAAACAAAAACTACAGCTGTTTCAAAAACCACACTATTCACATCTCAAAATGCTCAAAGCAGTTTTCTGTATCACATGTTATGCGAGAGGATAACCGTTTGGATGAGACATTATGTAAAATTTGCCATTAAAAATTCGCTGATCAGTATGTGCGGGGTTCAAATCTTGGGCTCACCCGTCACTGACATCGCTTTCGAGTGACGAAACTGACGTTAACATTAGCTTTACCAGCTTTACCATTATCTGTTCGCTACAATGATTGTGAATTTAGATTATTTCCCAATGCAAACATAATCACCGAGTTATCTCAGGCCAACAACATGAGGTTCATGCAGTTCAGAGCTAAAGATAACTACTCCTTCCAGCTCTCTAAACTGGAAAAGGTAAATCTGCTATTTATTTTAAGTGATGGCAGCCGTGAAGCAGAAATATGCTATTTTTTAATTGAAAGAATTGAAAAATCGTGTTTCTTTAACAATTTCATCTTTCTCAGGTCTTCACAGTTAGGCGGCAAATATTTCCGGTTCTCAAACGTCAACTATTGAGCTTCATTAGAATAAAAACTGTTCTCTTAATAATTATATAACGAACTCTGTGCCTAGTTCAGTCACTCATACATTTTAGAATTCCTTTTATATAAATTGTATGTATGTGATTTACCAAACGACTTTCAATGTATTACATGTGTCAAGTTGAATTATCATTTAAAATCTCTCTCCCTCTCTCTCTCTGTCTGTCTCTCTCTCTCTCTCTCTCTCTCTCTCTACCTCTCTTCCTCTCAAGTATTCAACCAAGTGGCAAGTCCTTTCTCATACTAAGAGTCATATTTCACGTTCAGTAAAGAGCACTGCCATTAATGACTGGTCAACTCTTAAGTGTAATGTTCATAACACGGACCCGTACAATTCATCCTTGTAATAATGTCGCTCATTTTCACTCTATTTTCGCATTCGATACATTTAGAATAATACATCAGTTATACGCATTCTGCTTATTCAAGGTTGGTTTGTATTACTATCTTGCTTTATCGATTTTCTTGTCGGATGTGTAATTTCGCATATACCAGAGCTGTGAGCTCTGTTAAGTTGACTCAGCAAATTCTTCAAATAAATCTAATTAATATGCCGAAAATTAGAGCTCAATTAGTGCTAATTTTTGCTATTAGTCCCACATTAAGAGCTTGCCTATTATGCTCGTCTTGAATTAATATAAATTTACTTCCTAATTATTTGTAGACAATTTACTTAATTATTTAGGAACCTGTTGCAAAAATCATTTATTATTGACTTTATTTTACCCTCTCTCTCTTTCTCTCTCTCTCTCTAGCTCTCTCCCTATGCCTCTCTCTCTCTCTCTCTCTCTCTCTCTATTTCTCTCTCCATATGCACCTCTCTATCTCTCTCTTATTCTCTCTATATATCTATCTCTCTCTCTCTCTCTCTTTAGCTCTCTCACAATGCACCTCTGTTTCTCTCTCAATCTCTCTCTCTCTCTCTCTCTCTTACTGCCTCTATATCTCGCTCATTCTCTCTCTGGTTATTGTTCAAGTTGCGGGCCTAAGATACATATTTCTAATCGTAGGCCATCTGTGTTATGTGTTCTTAAAGAGACACACCAACAAGCAGGATAAGCCACGAATTTAATAATTTTTTATTATATCATTTTAATTTTAGTAATTTTTAAGTATATTTCATAATTGTAAGTCAAACAACCAATAATATGTTAATTCTAAATGGCGTCTAAATATAATGAGCCAAAACCAGTTTATTTAACCGGTAAATTAGCGTGATCAGTTTACTTAACCGGTAAATTAACAGAACCCGTTAACTTGACCGGTTCTACAATCACATGACCGGTGCGCCTCAGCGACAGTATAAAAGCAGCGGTTGCTGAGTGATTGTAACATACGTCGTCGGTAAACCGAGACGTTAACAAGGTGGACTGCCTGTGGTGGACTGCCCGGGGTGGGCCTGCTCGGGTTGTGCCTGCTCGGGCTGGGCCTGCTCGAGTTGGGCCTGCTCGAGTTGGGCCTGCTCGGATAGGGCCTGCTCGGATTGGGCCTTCACGGGTTAGGCCTGCTCGGGTTGTGCCTGCTCGGATAGGGCCTGCTCGGATTGGGCCTTCTCGGGTTAGGCCTGCTCGGGTTGTGCCTGCTCGGATTGGGACTGCTCGGGCCGGGTTAGCCCTGGGGCAGGGCAGCCGCGGGCGGGGCAGCCTCCCCTGGGGCTGGCCGCGCCCCTGGCTGGGCCAGCCCCAGCTGGGGCTGCCAGGGGCGGGGCCAGCCCCAGCCAGGGACGGGGCCAGCCCCAGCCAGGGGCGGGGCCAGCCCCAGCTAGGGGCGGGGCCAGCCCCAGCCAGGGGCGGGGCCAGCCCCAGCCAGGGGCGGGGCCAGCCCCAGCCCGCCCCTGGCTGGGACTGGCGACGCCCCTGGCTGGGGCTGGCGACGCCCCTGGCTGGGGCTGGCGACGCCCCTGGCTGGGGCTGGCGACGCCCCTGGCTGGGGCTGGCGACGCCCCTGGCTGGGGCTGGCGACGCCCCTGGCTGGGGCTGGCGACGCCCCTGGCTGGGGCTGGCGACGCCCCTGGCTGGGGCTGGCGACGCCCCTGGCTGGGGCTGGCGACGCCCCTGGCTGGGGCTGGCGACGCCCCTGGCTGGGGCTGGCGACGCCCCTGGCTGGGGCTGGCGACGCCCCTGGCTGGGGCTGGCGACGCCCCTGGCTGGGGCGGGCTTTCGAGTGAGGAAACCATAATGAAGCCAAAATAAATATAACGATGCTCTGCTGCTTAAATGTATTTACATGGACGTTTGATAATGTAGTTTCGTGTTTTAATTAATGGACGAGAGCGTGTGTATGTGTTAGTGTACGCGTTTGTATGTGTTTGTGTACATGTTTTTGTGTTCATGTGTGAACATGTGCGTATGTCTTTGTGTGAGTATGTGAACAGAAGGAGAAGGAGAACGGGTCTCATCTGTATTATATGTTTCGCCTTCCATTCGCCGCCGGTAACGTGTTTAGTGCCAGCATGCTGGATACATTGTTGTATCAGGTATGTATCATCATTACACGTAAATACGCGTGAGATACATTGTATTTAGTGCCAGCATGTTAGATCCATTGCTGTGTCAGGCATATATCGTCGAACACATAATTACGCGTAAGATATATTGTATTTTGTGTCAGCATGCCGGATATATTTCTGTATCAGTTATAAGCATATATCATTAAAACATATAAATACGCGTAAGATACATTGTATTTTGTGTCAGCATGCTGAATACATTTTTGTATAAGGTACGTATCGTCAATACACGTAAATACGCGTTAGATACATTTTATTTAGTGTCAGAATGCTGAATACGTTGCTGTATCTGGTACGTCATGCTGCTCACACACACAAATACGTATAACATACTGTATACTGCTTTATGAACTTAAGCATATTGCGACATATTAAACCCATTGCCGTATCATATGTTTGCTGCTGCACCCACATAAATACAGTAATGCGTTTAGTTAAACATGCAAGATAAGCTACTATCTCGTATATGCTTGTAATGATATATTGTAATGAATTGCAGCTATTAACGAAGGAGTAATCTTCTGCCTATGGATTTGAAATTAATACGTACGTGTAAATACATGTCATTTTGTATTGCAAAAATACATGCGAATAAAGGGTATGCTTCTGCATCACAATAATAGTAATTTTTACTATTAGTAACTTTGTCAATCATAAATTAAAGTCTATCTTTTTGACATGTATTAATTATTAATTAATTGGTACTGTACTGATACGATATTTATATTGTATATTGGGTGAATTGATCTGTTGTGATGCCTGCTGTGGAAACGTCCCTGGCATCATCCCTGGATGATGAAACGGACGTTAAACCTTTATTATTATTATTATTATATTTTTTAATGCCCTGGGCTGTAAAGGGCCCTGGGCTAAAAAAATAAGATAAAAGAGACTTTATTTAATTAAAAGTTTTTAAAAAAGCGATTAAAACAATTCCTCTGCACTCTGGGAAGCCGCTTTAGCCGAAGTGCCACTGAAGCAGACTGCATTGAATCGCTGGAGAGCAATCGACAGTCGCTGCCACAGAAAGGATTTTTCGCGCTTATCACCAGTAATGGCGCTGGTCCTCCTGCCTATTTCGTCAATAAAGTCTGATGCGAGAGAGTTGATGGGCCCCAGGGTCTCAAAGGCAATAGGCATGAAGATATAGTTGCCAGAGATTTCAGCATACTTCAGAGTTTTCCTAATAGCCGCGGCCTCTGCTGCAGCACCAGCAGCAGCGCAAGAAAGGCCGAGATTGCTTACTGAGAAAGTGTCCGTAACAGTGACGTCCCAGCTAACACACTTCCCCTCTGCCTATGGAATTCGAGAGACACCGTCTGGACGTTTACCATCAGTGCGGATCAATCCCAGGGGCTCTTTAATGGCTGGGATATTCGCTCGACTCAGGGCGCGCCAGATCAAGTCGTTTATGAACTGATGTCTGCTGATTCTGCCGGCACTACGCTTGCACGACAGGCCGTGAATGCCTAACGCATTGACTGAGACACCACAAACCACAAATGCGGTTGTGTGGCTCACATAAGGTAGTGCCCAGACGAAGACCGGCCGCGACTCTGACTGCTTCGTCGTCCAGACGGAGGCCGCATGATGAGATTGGTAAAGCCTTGATCCAGTCTCCACTATGGGGGGCCGACACTGCGAGCAGCCGCGCCTTTTCTTGTGGCAAAAGCGGCTTCGCAAGGAGTTCCGTGTGCAAAGCAGTAGTGACCTTTGAGTCCCAAGCCTTCATGCTATTAGCCATCATACCGATTGGAGGTTCGGATGTGGATAGAGCAGTCCAAATGCCCTGAATCCTGGATATCTCCAAGTCGGGAATTTGAAAGAATCCGGAAAGAATTGAATCCTGTAGAACGCCAGTCCCCGCGGCTGAAGCCAAAAAGGCAAAAGGTGCCAGCGACGAGACAGAGCGTATACCCAATCCTCCGTAGCATATTGGCAGGCTAGCCTGAATCCATTGAGCTTCGTTAACTTTAATATTAACGATGCTACTGAGCGACTTCGCATGATGGAATCATAATTCTGTAATGCTGGATGACCCGCACATGGAGAGGCACGCAATATGTATGAGTTTTGAAGAACCTACACAGCTCCGCAATATCGTTAGAGCGTCGTGTGCGGAGATGAGCTTCTACCGGCTCGCGGCTCTCTCTAGTTTAGAGCACTGAGTATTGAGAGCCAAATCCATAGCTTGACCCGTCTGCAATGGAGCTCCAAGTAGACTGGCTTCGACAGGCTTTACACGAATGAATGTATTGATGGCCGGAAAGTTACTGTCGAATTGAGTGGTAATGAGCTCACATTTATTTATATTCAGGCTTAGCCCCAAAGCCTTTCCCGCAACCATCAGCCTTGAGATATCATTCGCCACGGTAGACTCAACCCCGCCCACAGTTATGTCGTCTAAGTAACCTATTTTCAGAGAAGAAGATAGCGACTGGAGCAACGGGTGTATTGTCAAACTGAACAGGAGAGGGCCCAAAGGGTCACCCTGTTGTACCCCCTCGCTAGACATGATCACCCGTTGACCGAAACGTAGAACACTTGGGTCTTCATAGGGCAGACGGCAGAAAGGCCCCAGCTCAGGTAGTGAAGAGTCTACAGCTTCTAGCATGGGAACCCTTTTCAGGGAGTTGAAAGCGTTGCAAATGTCCAGTTTAGCCACTACCCAATCGTCTGGCATGCTGCTAATGAATCGTCGGGTGGCATGCACGGCGGCTTCACAACCTCCTTTGACACCCACGCCTACCTGGATAGGTTGAAGAGAGTTTGAGAGCCTGTCTAGGGCGAAGGAATTAGCACATTTGGCAGCGATCCTGCGCCAAGAGTAGCCCACAGCAATTGGTCTAAGCCCGCCAGTCTTTTTCTTCAGAGCAATCAGGTTGGCTCCAAAAAGAAACGGCTTGACTTCCTGGTGACATTTACCCAGCAAAAGGAGATTTACAAAACCGGTAATGGCTGTTGGAGTCTCCCTGCCCATTATGGGGCACGTCACCAGCTGCAGGATGTGCTGTGGCCTCAGACCATCCGGGCCCCCAGAAGAACCGGCGGGGAAACTTTTCACGGCTTTCATTACCTCCGCTTCAGTGACTTGGAGCGTATTCGTTTGGGGAGAGGCTGAGCTAAGAAGACTTCGGGGTGTACTGTCCGCTGATGGATGTTTCAGACTCAGCTCTCTGTATGTTTCATCATTATTCGGGGCCAGCGACTCTTCTAATATTTATTATTATATTTATAATATATTGACTCTTATAATATAGCGACTCTTATAATATTTATTATTATATTTATTATTATTATTATTATTAAGAAATTTTAGTAGGGTGCAAATTACTAATTATCTGGCTTGTCCTGTAGGCGTTCATGAAGGACTACCTGATCACGTTTGTGAGGTTGTTGCTAGGAATAGACCAGGCGGCAGGTTCAGGTCATCTCTCTTGTGTAAGTCATCTCCTTGTTGTTGATTAAACTAAAACATAATAAAATATTATCGCTTACTTACTTACTTGTTTTTTAAATTTCGTATTGTTGATTAAAATAATATCAACCGTCATGCACTTCTTAATCCAGATATTGAAACGTAATATATGTCAATTTACATGTAAGTCTCATCATTGCTTCGCATTTAATTTTTGATCTATGTTTTTGGCACTAGGTAGTTTAATTGCTAATTGGAAGCATTGCATTTCATATTATTATTATGTGCGCCTCAAAAACGTCTCTTGCAATAGAAGAGGAAAATCAATTCATATTGATTTGATTGATTTAGCTTAGCAATTAATTGCTTGATAATTTGAGTGATATATTGAATGAATGAAATCAATTTGTTAGTAAATTATTGACATATTATGTACTGTTGAAGTGATTATCTATTTGATTGACTAATTCATTCATTATTGGATTCAATGAATCGTTCTATCAATCTGTTGATCGATTGATCGATTGATTGACTTTTAGACTAGGCTAACACAAGATGACATGTGGATCAGAACCTATGGACGTCTCTATCAAAAGCTTGGATCCAGTACTGGGGAAATACCCATCGGGATTTACAGAACACAAAGTCGACAACCGAAAGACACTACAGCAGTGAGTATTCAATTAATTTCCCTTCACATTTTGCAGATTGAGTATTAATTAGAGCATTGTGTCTTTAGAAAAATATATTTTAGGTTACAGGTCATCAGCCTAGTCATAGGAATGTTAAGAATCTTTCAGTATTAAATTATATGTATGGATGTTGATCTTGGCTGCGGACCCGAGCATTGGTTGGGTTGCAGAAGAATAGACCAACCGTGGACTGCACGTGTCGTAAACAGCGACAAAGCACTAAGATCCAAACCCACTTCAGAAAGGGTATTCGGTTGGTGAGCACCTAGGCTCGAGAAATAGCTAAAAAATTATCCTGACCGTAGTTAAACTGGAATTCAAAGAAAGATGATGACGATGATAATGATGATGATAATGATGATGATAATGATGATGATGATGATGATGATGATGAAGATGATGATGATGATGATGATGATGATGATGATGATGATGCTGATGATGATGATGATGATGATGCTGATGATGATGATGATGATGATGATGATGATGATGATGATGATGTTGATGATGATGATGTGTGTAGTTGGTCTTGGCCGAGGATCCAAGTACTTGGTTCGATTGTTCGTTTGGCGACAGTAGGGAGATAGAGCAGCTAGTCAAATGTCGTATGATTAGTCTCGGTCTTCCTCTTCATGACTACCATGGTAGTATAGCCGTTTATATTTTACAATACTTATGTATAAAGCAAGAACACAACGATTTGTATTTCAGATAAGTAAAATATAGGACAAATTCTTAGACAAAAAAGTATAATAAACTAATGATTGGTTAGTATTCCTAGTTAACAAAGTAATGACGAGCATATAATATTTGAAGTGCCCCCTTCCGACCTCGGTGTGTCCCCCCTACCCAGGGGTAGCCCCCCGACCCAGGAGTGCCCCCGACCCAGGAATGCCCCCCCGACCCCGGTGTCGGGAACACATGGGTGTCTGGGCGGAGTAGCCAAAGGATACCGTCGGGGTGGGTACCCCACCCAGTCAAGGGTGTCCAAGGTCCAGATATCTTATCCCGGTTACTTCACTCTGGGATACTTCACCTCGAAGGACTCCATCCATATGTTTCCCTAATGAACGAGCCTAAGCTCGCACCGCCTCGAGGTCAGCAGTCTAGCAGAGAAGGGATTGACCGAGGTCAGTCCTCCTCTTTAAATTCTGTCATAAGCCATTATCAGGGACATCTCTTACAGACTCTGCACAAAAGGGCTCCAAAACGCCACACGATGACGACTGAGTAGGCCTACATAAAAACTACAAGAGAAATCGAGATCAAAACAGCCAAATTACTGCCGTCTTCTGATGGTTGTGTGTACAATAGATCTTTACCGTTGTGTGTACAATAGATCAACATGGTTGTGTATACAATAGATCAATATGGCTGTGTATACAATAGATCAATACGGTTGTGTATACAATAGATCAATACGGTTGTGTATACAATAGATCATAATGTTTGTGTGTACAATAGATCAACATGGTTGTGTGTACAATAGATCATACTGGTTGTGTATACAATAGATCAATACGGTTATGTATACAATAGATCACGGTTCCATGGAAAAGAGAGATGCTGTATCATTTGTTATAATCAACCCCAGCTATGACGTCACGCTTCAACCCAATGACATCATGTACGTATTTGTTATGTATCTTATTGTATCTCATATTTAGCTTAATCTGCATATGTACATTACATGTAGGTGCAGTTACTATATACCAGTTTGTACTGGAGATACTAATTAACTATAGTATAGTAAGTATTTTATTTTACTCTGTAATTAATATTTATGCGAGGAAGTTGAACTCGTTGAATTTATATATACATGTAAATAAGCATGTATATACTTGCACATACACGTATTGTATATATACATGTATATACACCGTACATGTATATGTATATATATAATGTTATTTATATATAAATGATTTTATTTGTATATATATATACATGTATATATATATATATAATTAAAATTTTATATGTACATATATAGCCTATATATATATATATATATACATATATATATATATATATATATTTTTTATAAACGATATATATATATATTATATATATATATATATATATATATCGTACACCTGTATGATAAAACGGAGCTACTTGTATTTGGATGTATCGCAGATACGTAATAAAGACTTGAATTTTGAATTTGAAGGTATTGAAGATTCGAGGTACATCCGAAGAGATGGTAAATTATCGCATTGTAGACAATTCATACGGCAGAATGGTTTATATGTTTATGTATTGTAGATGCGTGATAAAACTGTGCGGCATGTATTTAATATATTGTTGATATGTAATACAACCATGTGGTTGATATATTAATTTATCGCAAATACGTGATACAATCGAACAGCATGTATTGTAATGTATTGCAGATACGTGATACAACCGAGCAGCATGTATTGTAATGTATTGCAGATACGTGATACAACCGAGCAGCATGTATTGTAATGTATTGTAGATACGTGTCAAACAACATGTATTTTGATGTATTGTAGATACGTGATACAGCCAAGCAGTCTATCACCCCACCTCTCTCGACTCATGAACGAGACCACACACAGGAGGGGTAGGAGGAGAGCGGGAGGGGGTTTGAGGCCAAAGGTCAACTCTTTCAATTCCAACCATGACATGGGCTCATTCGCCGCTCCAAACAGTTCCAGTCTTCCTCCTGATACCTCGCAGGTACTGACCTGCCGTCGAGCAGAAAACTGACGTTAAATTGGCTTTGGTTTTAGTTTCAGGTTAAAAATAAATGAACTTGTAGAGATGTCAACGACGAGCCCAACACAAAATGGTCATCTCATATTTTATAAAGAAAGACAACATAAGCCTAGGCAAATAAATTTTAACTTTTACCGCCTTAGCCATAAAACCTGGTGATACATAAATGAATAAGTAGTCATGTGGTGCAATTTTATATTTGTTTTGTTATCTATCTAAAGTAAGTTTCGCTGTTTAAATGGAGTAATATAGAGACTAACTGCAGTCAGTATGCTTATTAGCGGCCATCGCGAGGCTGTAATTGCGTCCTAAAGAATCCGACGGCTCTATGGATGATATTTCGAGGACTTCTATACGCTACATTGTTTTAAATACCAAAGTTTATTTTAGAATATTTAACGATGTCTTTCGGCTACAATCATTTGCACGTCAAATACTTTTAAAATTCACCCTGCTAGGAATCTCTCTTCAGCGGACGGTGAGTCAAGCGGGCTAGGTTTTCGTCATGTACAAAGGTTCGTGCAAGCAAAACCAAGAAGACTACTATGCATCAAAATTACTGCAAATCACGTCTAATATTGACAAATCTATGGTACTATTTTTACGCCGTCTAAAGTAGCATCTAGATTATAGACATTTTGATAAAAAGATGTTTTACAGAAAGTGACTCAATGGAGGATGCCAAATAATAGAAATTATATTTATAGCTTCTGAACTAACGAGTATCAACCAGGCATTTGATAGTTGTTTATATTGTTTTCTATTTTGCAGACGACTCTTACGAAATCGCCTGATGACGTTTTCTATGCCTCGTGAGTCACATTCGACTCTCGTTAAACTTATGATCTCTGGAAGTTATTGGCAAATCGTTCTTAGTCTTTCTAGCTTAGACCTCCTCACGGTTGACTCACAGCTGTCAACAGGCAATGCTTGTGACTATGCATTCGCTGGTAATGGCGATTGAACCGAGGTCTTGACTTAGGATTGCACCGAGGTCTGAACTTATTAGATTTGTTCTGCGTCTGCTGGCTGAACATGATGACACACTTCATTTAGAAGTGGATTTAGGTGGGGATTTATCGCACACATTTTAGCTGCGCGTCAATTGAACGAAGTAAAGCCACGTTGCACGCGGTTAGTAAATTGTGGGCGAACATTTTGGAAGACCGAGTGTCGACAGCTTAGAATGTAAATAATCCCTGGGTGTTGGAAGGTTATTCTTAAATCCGCGCCGGCTGCTATTGAAGCGCCAGCAAAATGCAACGATTACTGATAACCATGGAGAGGAAATGAGGAAATAACGAAAGCTACAAAAACAGAAACCAAGAAAGGAAACTACGTTGCACGTGCGATATGTCTTGTGTGTAACTATACGGAATAATAAAAAAACTTCACCTACTTGTACGTCTGGTGAGTTGATTCACGTCCTGTGCCTCAGATCAGATGAATCACTGTTGCTTATTCATGTAAGATAAGTACTCGCAATGACTCACGTCTGATGACTCACATCAGATGACTCACATCTGATGACTCACGTTTGATGACTCACATATGATGACTCACGTCTGATGACTCACATATGATGACTCACATATGATGACTCATATCTGATGACTCACATCTGATGACTCACGTCTGATGACTCACATCTGATGACTCACATTTGATATCTAGTCTCTGACAACCAAAGTGGAAAGACTCGCTGTGAAGAATCATTAGCCGTGTCTTTCTGTTCAGAGTTCGTTTGTAAGTAATATTGAAATAATTATGTGATTGCATAAGGTAAGTTTTAGAGCTGCGCATGTTTTAATAGTGTCTCTTAATCAAGGTGCTAATCGATAGCCTTATCATCGTAGGCTAATTAGATTCCATGATCGATAGCCTTATCATCGTAGGCTAATCATATGTCATGAGCGATAGCCTTACCATCATAGGCTAATCAGATGTCATGTATGATGTCCTTATCATCATAGTCTAATCAGATTATAATAATAATAATAATAATTATTATTATTATTATTATTATTATTTTATTATTATTATTATAGTAATAATAATAATAATAATAAAGGTTTAACGTCCTTTTCCTCATCCAAGGATTATGTCAGTGACGTCCCCACAGCACAGATGTCATGATCGAGTTATTAACTTATTTTTCGACTGCACCTTTCGACAAATGATATGTAGGCGTACGTTAGTATCGGCGATGCTTACAGTGGGCTTTTGTAGCCTGTAAGTCTTTATTTGTGGTTGATAGGTTCTCGATGTTATGATGGACTTGCTAAAATTGTAAACTGACTGACTTTATTGTTCAATGTATCCGCTCAGCGTGCTTTCTTTCATGTTTACATATTTGATCAATTTCATGTTTTATTTTATTGCATGTCTTTTGCGAAGAAGCGATATGTGTAGTTAGTATATGGTGCCGCTATTAAAATGGTAACGCAGATTGATTGGTTCACGTTTTAAAAAAACATGTTAGCTGCAGTCACAAAGTATTTGCTCACATTTATTGATCTCTAGTTTTGAGGGAGACATTTGGATTGGCGGATCCTCAGACCCTTCGAATTATGTGCATTTTTAATTTAACTGCGGCTTAGGTTAACTGCGCTATAACTGTGGCTTAATCATTGCTTTGACGTTCTTAAGTTAATATGTCTCGTTTGATATAATGATGCTAAATTTAAAACTTCGGGAGAGCTGAAAACTGTTTAATAATTATGCTCAATGATAAGTTCTAGAATTAAAAGGCAGGATCAATGAATGCTTTCAAAAACAAAAGTTATAAATATAAGAACCTCTTAATTTTGATGCTAATGGTATAGTGTTAAAAAGTGAATGAAGTTTTAACGTGTCTTATGCATTTCATGTACAGTACATGTAGATTAATAATACAGTGTGTTATAATATACGAAAACTTCTAATTCACTTTAACTCCATGACTTTCTTAATTACACTAGTCTGTCATTGTTGTTCCTTCAATAGTCAATGTTTAACTGAAAATATCTTCAATTAAGATGTGTTATAAGTTCAATTAAGTGTGTTATAATTGCGTAAAAAAGATTAATGATTTCAAAATAAGTTGTACTGACTGGATTGTGTCAGTACTTATTGAATTGGCCTTAAACTGAAAAATGTTACAGTGTGTATTACTGTGTATTGATAATTAAGTACTAGGCAAATCCTGTGCTTTCTGACCCAGTAAGCTGTTATGTTATGCTTGTAAACAGCTCACGACAACACACGATTAGAGTGCTACTTGTGTCCATGACAATATTAAATCATCTACTCGGTACAGTGCAAATTAAGCATAGCATATGTGTATACAGATTTTGTGTACTCAAATTATATATGTCCATATGTGTGGTAATGATACATTTATCGCTGTTTCGTTGCATTGATGGTATAATTTTATCTGTTTAGTTATGAGCAAAATTGAATGAACCTTTTGAGTGCTAATGAACAGGACTCTCTATGTTTCGCTAAATAATGAAATCCTTTCATTTTCTAAATTATAGCCTAAACCGTAACATGGACTAATTACAGGCTACTGTGATGAAATCAGAAGATTTATAGTAGCTAAAGGTGAAAGGTTATATAGGCTACGTCTACCGAATTACTAACTATTGTTGGTGTTTTGAGCAATTTCGCTCTGTAAGTTTTCAGTTTTCGTTTTCTCGTATTTTTGAAATGTATTTTTATATCTGCACCTTACTGCATTCACAGCACATTTCATGTCTGTCTTGCAAAAATTGATTTGTTGTTACTATTGTTACTATATTAGATTTTTATTCTTTCAATGTGCTACAGCTCAGTGTTTTTATTAAGCATGTAATCAATGTCGAGACTTTTGCAAAACGACACCAGAGGGCGCACTATGTACGACACTAGAGGGCGCACTATGTACGACACTAGAGGGCGCACTATGTACGACACTAGATGGCGCACTATGTACGACACTAGAGGACGCACTATGTACGACACTAGAAGACGCACTATGTATGACACTAGAGGACGCACCGTGTACGACACTAGAGGACGCATCAAGTACGACACTACAGGATGCACTATGTTCGACACTAGAGAATGCATCAAGTACGACACTAGAGGACGCACTATGTACGACACTAGAGGGCGCACTATGTACGACACTAGAGGACGCACTATGTACGACACTACAGGCGCACTATGTACGACACTAGAGGACGCAAAATGTACGACACTAGAGGACGCACCATGTCCGACACTAGAGGTCATTAGTTTCACTGAAATTGCGAAGTTTCATAAAGTGAATATCTCGAGAATAAGCTTCGATACCTCGTGGACAAATGAATTGCAGGGAAATTGAATCATGAAGTTGTTCGTAAACTTACACCAAACTAGAAGAGTTAGTTTTCCTTGATCTGCTTTAGTAGAACTTGCAGTCACGACGGACTTGGATGTTAAATTTACTGCACATGTTTCTTTGATTCACACAGCTTCAACTGAAGCTACGTGACACCGGTTCTATCAAATTACATCTGTCGATTTTGCCTTGTCTCGTACTTAATATAAATATCTAATTTTATAAAGTGGTTGTGTCAATGAAATACATAGTCCATTCTCTTGCTTATGAATAAAATTAACACGGTCTATCTTAGTTGACTAAGTACCCATAAATTCAATCAATCAACCCATATATCAATCAATCGATTAGTACGTCAGTCAGAGATAATATCTAATATTATAATATCTTCTAATTAGCCTAATATATATTCACAGAAGAAGTTTCACAATAGTAAACGATATTTTAATGTGACAAATATCAGTAAAGCAACATGAGAAGTTTCAAAGTAGATGTGACATGTTAACATTACTAGAGCTACGCCAACTTGGCAACAAATCTCGAAGTCTATAAAGGACTATAGCTACCGTGAAATACACACACATAAATAGGTACACTTTTAAAGACACAAAACTGAACAAACTAGACAAGTACACGGAGTATAAAGTGAATGATATATCCATCGTTGCAAACATGGAAATTTACAATACACTTGATCACCAATAGACGATGGCACTTTTACCTTTTAAGAGAATTTCAATGAGAGATTATACAACTAAAATACCAGTTTGGTAAAAAAAGTTACGCATATTGACACAGTGAGCGAGAGAAAGATAGAGAGAGTGCACCGTCACGAATGTTTCAATTGGACAATGACATTCAAAAGCACTAATAATAATTTATGAACAGTCGTAATATAATTAGAAAGATTTATACACTATGGAGTCCATATAATTACGCCCATTAATCAAGCACTGTAGTTTCGACAACACCAAATTTAAGTTAACATTTTTACCGCACTCTAACACTCACTCACGTCATACTTTGGAGCCGCTCCGACGAAAGAGAAAGAGAGCAGAGATGACGAAGTTATTAATGCAACGCTCATTGCTGCGAGGTAAACACTGTCCACTACACCATGTAAGAAACCAGTGACTACGATCAGTCAATTAATCTATCAATTAATAAGAATGCCGAAGGCCAGTGCAGCAATATCATTAGCAATAGCCGTTTTGCTAGCCGTCAGGCGCTGCTGGCAAATCAAAGTTCCATCGACGTAGGTCGAAGGTCGGAAAATAGCATACAGAATCAAACAGGATACAGTGCGCAGTAAAGAAATACTAATAATAACCAGAACAACAACAATAATAATAATAATTAATCAATGAATCAATAAGAATTTAATGTCCGGTTCCTCGCCATTAGGCAATGTCAGGGACGTCTCTTGCAGACTCTTCACAAACAGGCGCCAAAGCACCAAACGATGACGACCGAGTGTACAGAGACCACAAGAGAAAGCGAGATCAAAACAGTGCAATTCCAAGATCCAAGGCAAGCGGGTCAAAATTTAGACCTATGGTGGAAAGAGATGGGTTTTTAGCTTGCCAAGGAAAGTACCAATATAATAATACGAATAATAATACTCATACTAATAATAACAATCATAAAGTATAAAACTATAATAAAGTTTAAAATTCGTTTCTACATCCAAGGACGAATCTTGATCGTCACTATATCATAAATGTGGCACATTCCGTAAAAGTAAATTGTAGAATACATCACAAATGATTAAAATCTAGTTAAATTTAGTCACTATTTATTTTAATGTAAGATATCAGCTGTTCATCTAGCTGACCGTATTATATCTATAAGCTGATAGAGATATCAAAGAGCAAACGGATACACACAACATCAGTTCCTCATCAAAACAATGACATCAGCAATACAACTTCACGCAAATTCATCTACAAATAGCACGCAGGGATTTTACATCAATAAATAGTAAAACAAATTCGCAAATCCCTGAGCCTTCGTGGTTTATAGTAAATTAGCTACACGAATATATGATCAAACTGAGACACAAAAATACACTTAATGTAGATAAACTGGAGTGACAGTAAAGCTGGTAAAGCTAAGGTCAACGTCAGTTTCCTCACTCGAAAGCGATGTCAGTGACGGGCGATCCCAGGATTTGAACCCGCACCTACTGATCCGCGGTCGAGTAACTTACCGACTTCGCCACTGGCTCCAGCCAGTAAGTATATGCAGTGAATATCTATCGCTATATACGACCGACGCAATAAAACGAGACACAAAATAGCGAGACAAAGGGATGGACGAAATAATGAATACAATTCTATATCGGTTCTATTAGGCACACTACTAATGAAGAAAATTTGCTATACTAGCATTAATTCACCAACAATGTACATTGCAAGCATACAGGTAAAATTATCAATTTTATTATATACGTATATATGTATCTATAATCTATAATTAAATATAGCACACATATAAATATATTATATTAAATAATATAATATAATATAATATGTTTATATCACACATATAAATATATTATATATATATATATATATATATATATATATATATATATTTACATGTATATATATATATAACTATATATATATATAAATGTATATATATATACATATAAATGTCCCTGACATCATCCGTGGATGTAGAAACGGACGCTAAACATTTATTTTATAAATATATATATATATATATATATACATATTTATAAAGTATATCACTACATACATACATATATATATATATATATATATATATATATATATATATATATATATATATTATTACATTTACTTTATTATGAGTGGTGTGTATAATATATCTAATATATCTATACTCTTTTATATGTATATAAACAAAGGGATAAATAAGCACTTGTATAAATAAGCTTGAAAAGTATATGCACAAAAAAGCTGGATAGCATAGGAGTTACCCAATAGCAGAATGACAATAGGCGAATGAACACTACAGAGTAACAAATAAACACAATATGATTAATACTGTAAAAATCAACTTGAGCATTACTACTGCACCAAGACCTCTCAAATCTATCTTCCGCAAACGAATGTATCTCACAATAATTCTAAGAAAAATGTGACAAAAAATGCTAATTTCAATAAATATTAAACAACAATAACAGCTTGTGCTCAATGGATGTAGTATATACTCCAGACTTGTAGAGTTCTAGTCGCTACACCAATTGTGGCATAATCCCACCAGGCTACTTGACCTTCACTGTCCATTCAGCACTACTTTGGCATTTAGCACAGAGCGGCACTTTATAAATATACTTATTATTATTATTATACATCGTCACGATGTAGCACAAATATAACGACTTCCCCATCAGACTGGTAGGAAGACTAACAAGGGAAACTAGATTAATGCAATACTACATGTACTGTCCTCTTCAATAGGAAGCATCTTGCTGAAGACATGGTCGTGAGACAACACACCGATAGCATGCTAGACAACGTTGTGACAGTCACTTAGCTAACAAGTTACAAGTTGCTAAGGAATAGACCAATCTTAATATGCACGTGTATTAAAAGGCGACAAAGCTATAAGATCCAAAACCAACATCAGAAAGTGCATTCGGTTGGTGAGCCTCTACACTCCCAGAATAGCTAAGAAATGTCTAAAACCCGACCTTAGCTACACTGAGATTCAAGGGAAGAAGATGATGACGCTAGTAAAAATTGTCATATATATATTCTGGGATTTAACTAGTTTTACGCCTATTTCTTCCATTAGTTAGTTCAATACTTCTGATGCTGCTAGAGATGACACAACTACTACTACTTCTCTTACATGGTTTCCCACCAGCACAATTCTCAATCTTCTTAGTCTTCAATACTGCTTTAGCAGCTTTATTAGAGGTCACCAAATTTCTATCACCAGTCCGAATTCCCTTCAATAGAGTTACATTTCTTCGAGCTTCTTCCTCAATGATATCATTAGATAATGAAAGGGAGTCTAAACTTGCAGTATGTGCTGCATCGCATTCTATGCGATTAGCACGATCCTTAAAATCAACATTAAGAACGTCTGCTATGATGACATCATTATTATCATTTACCAGTTTATCATTATTTGCTACGACATCAGTTCTTTCAGCTGCTAACAGATTTGACTCACCGTTCACAGTAGAACATCTCAAAGCCGCCAAACGCTTAACTTCTGCTTCCAAACCTTCTATCTTTTCACGACGTGATTTAAAACTATCATATCTCTTCTTGACCACAGATTCCTCAATGGTTGCAATTTCTCTATTGCTTTTGCCCTTCAATGCTTTTCCATTTTCAACTAATCCAAACCCCGAAAACTCTCCATAAATCCCATCCTTCACATCCCGCTGAATTTTGGCAGTTGATATCAGAGGAAATCTAGCTGAATTGGCCGAGACCCCTAACGTTATCGTTGAACAAGAAGTCGCTGATAAAGTAGGTTCAAACTCATAAACCTTCATATCTTCATTAGCGTCATTGACTCTCCGCTCTATATCCCACTTCATTGTATTCACGTCTCTTTTCAAAGAGTTCATAACTATATCCTCACGCGTATCAAAATTCTTCCTCAAAATCCTACTTCTTTTATCTTTATTTCTATTCTTGCTCCTGATATCTGAACTTACTGCATTCTTGCTTTTAGTACATTTACTTGTGAAATCATTATTTAATGATGACTTACTTATTTTATTCAGGCCTTTAATGCCGTTGTTGCTAGTGCCTTCATCTGGAAAATCTTTACTACGAATATTCTTGCAAGTAGAATTTTTACTAGTAGCAATAGTGCTAGAAGAATCTTTGCCTTTATTATATTTTCTCATGGTAGCTTTGGTTTTAGCATCTTCTTTTGTAATAGCTTTGTATATACATTCACTGCTTAAAATGTGTCTCCTTTTAAAGCACTTGACAGCAGATTTGTTGGTTGCAACAAGTCTTTCTATACCGTCAATACTCCTATCAAGAAACCTACTTGATTTCACACCTGTTTTTCTCTGAGTAGAACATGCTGCATCAGTCACTGATATTCTTCTTTTGCACTTTTCAGATTTCCCACTTTCAGGCGAATCTCGGTCCAACATGGAAGAAAATGACTGCGTGTTTTGTTCAAAAACCAACTTTTGAGAGTAATCCAACATTACCTCTTTTCCAGCTGACTCCATCTTATTTAAAATAGGAGATGTCACACTACTACAGCTACCACTAACCATACTTCCTGACTTACTTCTCGTAACTTTCTCACTTTTAATAGTTTCAGCAATTTTGCCATCTGGTGTCTTCTGATGAATCTTCTCCTTTTGTGCCTGTCTACTCTGAACAGCTTTCTCAATGTTCTCGCTGCCAAGAGAGTTCTCTTTCTCTCTGCCTATACCTTCTTCACTGTTTCTCTTTTCATTGTTTCTCCGCACTGCTTTTTTATAAAATGGCTTTATAGGCACACCAACCTTGTCTTCCTTACATACCATTTCCTCTCTCTCCAACTCAACATAGTTCTTTAACTGAGGCTGTTTCAGTCCTAATGATGTCAAGCTCCGCCTCCTGCCCAGCTGCTGCTCTGCTATTGGTTGAGAGTTGATCCTGTCACCCGAGCCAAATAACTTACTTAAGTCTAACTTACTCCCTTTATTTGCCTCATCGTCAAGATTAGCAGTTCCATCTACTGAAGATTCCTGTATCTCCATCAAACAACTATCATCCGTCAAACCAGCCTTCCTTCTCTTTCTTCCATTCAAGCTGTAAACAGTCTTCTCCGGTAACATTTCATCTTCAAAATGAGAATTTAAGTTCTTCTTTAAACTATGCTTAGTTCTGACCACACCATCGTCTAGCGACGTCGGATCCAGTTTCTTTCTGCTTTTCGTTCTGCTTTGTTTAGTAGAAATTGGATCCATAATATCACGGGTGTTAGTATCAGAGCTTACAAGCATATAGGAGTTACTTTGACATTTGTCAGATTTGAGTGGAAAAGTTACATTAAGACATTCACGAGCGCTATCAAGTCCACTGTAGTCAGAGCCGACATTGTTCACCCCAGCCGTCCCGTTAAGCTTTACCTGCACATCCCCTTTATCACCATCCAACAAAGAATATGGTGATAAGTCGCCATTTTCTGAATGTTTTTTAGGTTCTCCGGAGCAGACACCATTCCTCTGATGACTGGGTGATTTAGATTGCCGTGAAGAGCTGAGGACTGCAGGGGGTGATG
The DNA here is from genome assembly GCA_905160935.1 of Enchytraeus crypticus. Classification (NCBI taxonomy): domain Eukaryota; kingdom Metazoa; phylum Annelida; class Clitellata; order Enchytraeida; family Enchytraeidae; genus Enchytraeus; species Enchytraeus crypticus. Next base: position 1,519,026 of record CAJHZI010000507.1, read on the forward strand.
ATGAGAGTGAGCTGGAAGTGGTGGGTGAGATGTGATCAGAGATTTGGGGTGGACATTTGGAGGCGGGAGGTTGTTTAGTGTAGATGAGTATATAGGCTTGAGCAGAGAACACGTCAGATACGTCCACTTTCTTTATCTTAGCGTCGTTACAGTGAAGCCATGAACCTAAATATACATTACATACAAATAGACTGTAAAGATTATAATACAAAGTGCTGACTACAATATAAAACATAAATTGCTACCATTGCTAACTATTAAGTAGAATATGTCGCAATTTATCAAAGGAAAGCAAATCTCATCAAAAACGTTAGGAACTTGTTTAAATTCCACATCATCCTGTGATTTTGAATTATAACATAAAAATCCTGAGCTTAGTCAAGCTACAAACAGTTACATTATAAAGTTACTCCGTAACTACACAAAAACAAACAATATGTACAATAGCTAGCCCCACGAATTTCACATTATATTTTCTTTCTTTTGAGAAATTTCTTTTTTAATTTCGTATAGTGCACACATGGCATACCACTTGTACTCCATAGTTTCCATTCTTGGTTTCTGTTTTTGTAGTTTTCGTTATTTCCTCCTTTTCCCCTTCATGGTTTTTAGTAATCGCTGTCTTTTGTTGTACTACACACCAATTTAAATCCAAATAAATAAAAACTTAAACACTTGCACACCCATCTATTTGATCTCCATATTTATATTCATTCTACAGCAGAAACTAGGATTGACTTAAGACGTGCACTTGTACGTGCAACGTTATGAGCGATTACCGGCTTCAGAATTCCAGCAGTACGCCGTGTAGTGGCCCGAGCCAAAGCCTCTGCCGTGGTGCATGACGACAGCCGAGAGGTTGTAGAGCCCCTCCCCCTGGCTGCAGGAGCCCCTGAGTGACGCGTCACAGTACGGCGTGACGTCGAGTGTTAGAGGAAACCTGACGTGGGTGGAGATTTTACCCTTATTGTTCTGCCCTGACCACCTGAAATCATAGGAATTACGTTTATTCCATTGATCATCTCATACCATTAATACCGTTAGCTTTCCATTGAATACATTGTTTACGGAAAATTTAACAAACTAGACATGCTACATCCGAAAAACAACAAAAGACATAGATAAAAAACATTCAAAGTTACAGTTAGATATTTTGCAAAGAAGAAAAGAAAGTATTCCTTAATTTTACAAAGATTTTTAAAATTTTTGAACTACGTTCCAGTAAAAATTAAAACTAAACTAAACATATATCGAGATTTTACATGCCTCGACTGCACACAAATGAAAAGTCAGAATTGCACGTGAAGGAGATAACATGAGAACTGAACTACATACATGAAGCGCTTGAGATGCAGCCTGAGCACCTGAGGAAGACGACTGATCATAAAGAATTTCTCAGCCTCGGTGTAGACCTTCGTTTCCCTTGTGCGACTGCTCGAGCTTCTCGTTCTCTTCCTCTCGCTCTCTAGTGATCTAGAACCACGGCTACTCGTGCTACAGTCTTCTTTGCTACAGCAGCAGCATGCCCCATTACTGCTGCAGCTGCCATTAGCAACCTTGATATTACTACAACAGCTGCACGAGTCAATTATCCTACAGCTAACACTGCTATTAACGCTACTATAGTCTACGCTACAGCTGCTGCTCGAAATACATATGCAGCTCTCTTGCTTTGAAATGTCGCTACACTTGCTACTGACGCTATAGCAGCTACAGATCTCGCTGTCGTTGCCACAGTTTTTATTCCATTGCTCCTGCAGTAGACACGACTTAGTCTCGACGACATCAGAGCTAGAAGGATTAGCACTTTCGTCCAGACCAGCCACAGAGGGTTCAGGAGTGAGGCACATGACTCCACCCTCATCGACATATCTCAGCGCTGTTTCACTAGCTGCAGTATCAAGAGGACTGATAGCATCGTGCTCAACACCCCTGCTGCTATCTTCAGCGGTATAGCAATCATCCTTACCAACGTCATCTTTAGACACAGAACTGGAAAGGCTGCCTAATGAATTTTTCACCGAGAACTCGCTGTGTTCAGAATTGACACCAGCTTCGTTTTGCTGGGCTACTGGACTAAAAGATTTACTATTACACAAGTCACTTCTGTCTTCATCAATAGCCACTGTAGCGGTGCAGCCATACTTTCTACTACTACACTTACAGGCATGCATTAATGTTGCACCAGTATTAGCCTGACTATCTGGACCGCTACAGCACTTACCGAACCTTGTGCAAGCAGCATTAGGGGAACGAATAGCACAAGCACCGCTACTGCACTCACTGGCTCGTGTGCAAGCAGCACTAGTGGAACGAGTAGCACAAGCACCGACACTGCACTCACTCGCTCGTGTGCAAGCAGCACCAGGAGAATGAGTAGCACAAGCACAGCACTCGCTCGCTCGTGTGCAAGCAGCACTAGAGGACCGAGTAGTACAAGCACCGCTACTGCACTCACTCGCTAGTGTGCAAGCAGCACTAGAGGAACGAGTAGCACAAGCACAGCACTCACTCGCTCGTGTGCAAGCAGTGCACTGAGAGGACTGACTGACCAATAGCATTTCTTCATTTCTCAACTGACGTCTCTCGAGCAAGTCAGCAGTCAATCTACTACAAGCACTACTGCAGTTACCACTACGCAGCACCCTATCGTTTGACAAGGGGTTGAGGCCTAAATATTGTTCAGATCTGTTTCTGTTCGATACTTTACACGTTTTGTCCACAACATTCACATCTCCATTCAGTTTCTTGCTACACAATGCTACAACGTCAGTGGCTCTTGTACTACGAATGTCATCTTTGTTAATTTTATGTTCTTCAACTTTCAATGGTATTTCATTACTTTGTCCATTAGCACTGGTTCTAACACAGCTTCTACTAGCGCTTCTTCGTCTACACGTTGCACTAGATATGTTGATAATTTGGCTGGCAATGTTTCCACTAGTATCGCTATCTGATGCACATACTCTCCGTCGCTTTGAGCCAGGACTGACGTTAGACTCAACTGAAGTACCAACATATTCGCAATCATCACAGGCAGCGCTACCTCTCGCGTTACAAACATCACACGCATATATCCTTCCGTCAAGTCGCTCGACCTTTGTGAACTTATCCAACATCTCCTCTACGTTACAAGACTCAGGCGCACCACGTGTTCTCTGGCTCGACTTAAAGGCATCAGCATCTTTGATGCTGGACTCTACAGCGCCACGGCTTAGCCTGGTAGGACTGAGATGAGATTTGTTGGCGCCCTTGTGGTTGCGAGGCGTGAGAGAATGAAATCGATCAGGAAATTCTAGCGAGAGGTCCATGAAAGCCTCTCGCTGATTTGATACAGAACCACACTCCAAGCAACGGACCTACGACAACAACGATACAGGCAGCGTTAGAGAAGTGATAGGCAACATCTATCAGGCAGTAATACTAATAATAAGTAGATTTATACAAGCAACGCTCTATGCAAAAAACAACAGTACGGCTAACATAGACAGTTATATGCTCGGTCGAATAAAATAGTCTTAAGCTTCCTCGGAAAGCTCAGAAGAGATAGAGCAGATTGCCTAAGACAAGTTGGCAGATAGTTCCATGCAGTTGGCCCAGAATCAACAAATCCCCTGATACCCATCTTCATCCTACATCTCAGTATAACATAACATTACAGAGTCAGGAAGCAATTATATGCTTGTTTAAGACTCATCAGGCTCTTAACTAAAACCAATTAATATTAATCAAATCATACAGACTTCATGTCAACATGTCAAATTTATACATAGCCTATGTATAACACTGAACATGCAATTAGCATCTAATTTACATGTTCTTATGTTTATCATATCTATTTTTAAAAGCATTCACTGATTCTGCTTCCACAACTTCACTTGGCAAACTATTCCAAGCATTTACAACTCTCTGACTAAAGAAAAATTTCCTTAAATCTAGTCTACTTCTAAATTTATTAAGTTTATAAATATGTCCCCTTGTGTTTCTGTTGTTTGATAAATTAAACCAAATACTATGGTTAACTTTGCTGAAGCCTTTGAGTATCTTAAAAACTTCTATTAAATCTCCTCTAGTTCTTCTCTCACTTGAAGAGGTTAATCCTACGAATTTTAATCTATTCTCATAAAAAAACTAAGTTTTTGACAGTCAATTGTTGCTCTGGCTTGTACCCTTTCTAATTTATCGATATCTTTCTTAAGATATGGGCACCAAGCCTGAACGCAGTATTCAAGTTTGGGCCGTACAATAGCCTTATATAGCCTTACCACAATATCTTTATTTCTACATGCAATTGTTCTTTTAATCATTCTTAATACACAATTAGCACTATTTACAACTTTATTACAATTTTCACTAAATTTAAAAGAGCTATCCACAAAGACTCCTAAATCCCTCTCACTATTTGTGGATTTTAGTTTTATATTGTTCAATGTATACTCAATTTCTAAATTATTATTCCCTATATGCATAACTCTACACTTCTCAGCGTTGAACTCCATTAGCCATCCCTAGACCAGTTCAGTAATATTTTTATATCATACTTTAAAATCTCAGCATCTTCAATGTATCTGAAGCATCCCAGCAGCAGCATATCAGAGTGTGTTACGACTTGATCAAGTAGACGTTGCAGACAACAATTTCATAGTTATATTGTAATCTTCCACTGATCTAAGCAATAGCCATTTCCCTATATCATTATTTCTTTGATTAATTAATTGGTCACTCATCGCAATTTGTGATTTGCAATAAATGTGATAGATTTTTCTTTGACCATATATTATCAATAATGCAGATTCCGTTTAGAAAACTACCAGCAGTCAACTTATTGGTTAGATACTCTCAAATGAAGTCGCATAGTACGAATGGGCATTAAATGTCTATACCGATATATGTAGCAAAACTCCTTTCCATTTAAAGATAGACATTATTTACAGGACAGACAAATGGACCAACAACATACTAATAATAATAATAATAATAATACAGGCTTAACGTCCATTTCCTCATCCAAGGATGATGTCAGGGACTAACAACAGAGCGACAACACTGTGACAACAGTACAACAGACCTGGCTGACAAGTTGACCCTTGAACAGCTGCGTGACCACGTCATCACCCCCCACCTCTACCCGCTCAGTGTTCCCACCAGCAGGCATGCCGCTGCGCGAGGCTGTCAGATCGATCTCCGACTGAACCCTGTCGAGAAACTCCGTGAGGAACTCCTGAGCGTCCTGCTGGCAGGAACCCCTGAAGAACGGAATGCTGGTCCACACGGCGTTGAGCATGTTGTGGGGGCTGATCAGCGAGATCTTACCCTCCCACATCACCCGCAGCAGAGAGTTCAACTCGTCCGACAGAGACGGTCTCAACGATAGCCTCTCACTTCTTCTTCTTGTTCCGCTGCTCCTTCCAGTTGAGTTAGCTTCTGGAGAAGTTCCATTAGTAAATGATGTGGTGCTTAGGGCTGAGGAAGTCCAGGGGACTACCGTAGGACTCCTACCATCAGCTGAACCGTTCCTGGCACGCGAGGATGTGTAGGTAGGTTCACTACGGGATGTGGAGGTGGAATGAGGCAGTGATGGAGTGGAGGACGTGGAGGAAGACTGAGGCAATGATGGAGTGGAGGACGTGGAGGAAGACTGAGGCAGTGCTGGGAGCTCTTCACCGACAAATACCTTGCTGAACTGATACAGGTGTCTGCAGAGCAACAGCAAAAACGTAAAACTGCAAATACAGCAGCTACAGTTATCATCATCATCGTCATCATTATCATCTTTATCATCTTTCCTTGAGTTCTGGATTTACCAGGGTCGGTATTAGAAAATTTTGTAGCAGTTTCTGAAGCATGGCACCCACCAAACGAATGATGTTGGTTTGGATCTACTAGTGCATTGCTGACCTTTATGACAATAGCGGGTCACAATTGGTCGATTCCTCAGCAACCCGGACACAACACGGGTAAAACTATAGCAGCAACATTCAAAGAGAACAACTTTAGCTCAATCCGTTTATTAGATGATATCCAAACTACAAGCCACATTGTTCAACTACATTTGTTTTTTGATAACACAAAATTAATTTCATGGCTCAAGTTGCATCTGGATTTCATGATGGATTAAGTCTTATCCGGCCTCATCCGTACAGCTGCATTCAATGTCAAGATGAGCAAAATGTTGGGGTCAGAAGCTGCAACTATTCTCAAAATCCAACAACATTTTGGAAGATGGGTATTCTTGATACCAATATATTCTATATCAAACAAACAATTAGTAAAAACTGAATTAAATTCACTGAAAATTTTAGATTTAACTACCACCTAGCATTATCAGAGAATTCTTAGATCTTGAAAACTTTCTCTTCTAGAGTCAGAACAAAAATTATTAAAGTCATACAAAATAAAGACATAGAGCCACAAAGAGGAAGAGTGTGAAAGAGAGCGGGAGATAGAGAGAAAATGAGTAAGCGATCATCATCATCATCATCAGTTCCTTGCGTTCTGTACAGAACATAGGGCGGCAACATTCCTCCATTCGTTTCTATCATCAGCAATCTTCACAGCATCTACCCATGAAATGTGTAATGCTCTTAAATCTTTTTTGATCGTACTTAGCCAAGTACTTCTACTTAGTAAGCGATACTCAACAATAAAGAAATGTAACAGAAGTAAAGTTAGTAATATTGAGAGAGACAGAGAGTGAGATACAGAGACAACCAAACCTTAACACTTGTAGTATGGAGTTCATATAGCAAGTATTGCCAAGATTACGCAGCCCCGTCACACCAGGCGGTACACTGGATCTACGTCCAGCACTGTAAGACGAAGCAGTGTCAGTACTGTCACAGCTACTGACTCCCACAGATCTCGCAGCATCACGCGATCTTCTCTTTCCTCCGGCGCAAAGCTTTGGAGGTGACGATGATGACTGACGATAGGACGGTGTGCTACCAGCAATACTGCTATCATTCCCTTCAGATTTAACTCCACATGATCTCCGCTTAGCAGTGCCATTAGATGAAAATGCTGGAGAAGTCTGTTTGCACACAACTGAACCACCACTGCTATCAAACGCTCCATTCACCTCAGCACGGGACTTCCTCCTGCATCTCCCGCTCAGTGGAGATAAAACAGAGCAATCAACTCTCGTATTGCGGCTCTTGGCTTTAGTTTTCTTCACAGAGTCAGACCTACGGCTCATCTTTGCCCTACCACTCGTGGGGTCAAAATCCAGATTAAGGGAGCATGCATAGATGTTAGATACTGGTCCTAGCAGAGGCAGTGACTCAGTCTTATCACAGTTAACATCATTTCTGCACAACTCCTGCTCACAATCACACAGCGTTCACATAAAGTATACAGAACATAAGGCTTTACTTGATTTCTACATAACTTTTTACATTATTTAATTAATTGCATGAGATTCATATATGCAACACAGAGTTCAGCATAAATATAAAGCTTCACTGAACTTAAAAGAGACTAAAAAATAGACAGAGAAATGCTATCACCTGTGATGCCTTCCTTACTAGAATCAACTGCGTAATTAAACAAATCCGATTCAAATTAAATTTCAATAGACTAAATTACATAAAATCAACCAGTGAAACAGTTAAATCTAACTAAAATTTAATCTTAAATGCACTCACCAGTTAAAATCAGTCGTCTAGAATAAATTCAGTTTCATAAAATCAACAAGTGAAATATAAAATTTTAACTAAATTTTCTTCTTAAATACACTCACAAGTTAAAAGCAGTCATGTTAGAATAAATACATAAATTGAATAAATAAATACATAAAGAATCAGCCATTGACAAACCTCTTTGACAAGCACCGGTATTGCTTTTGTAGAACGCTTCCATTTATTAAATGCACCTGCCAGAAGTTGGTATCTATCAGAAAATAGTCAAATGGACACAGAGGTATATGTATAAATATTTGTTAAGAAGCAGGAAACTCTAGCATTCAAATCTAAGGCTATTTGGTGCTATCTTAAAAATCAAAGAAAACTCGCAGGAATATTATAAAACAATACAGTATGTTTTTTACTCAGCTAGTATTTAACTTGGATTCAATAGAAAAAAACCAAGAGCATATAGTTGCTCTCATATGCTCAAAGTACCAAATAATTATTCTGAAATAAAGCAAGTACAATATTTTCATGAAAGGGCCATGATACTCATATAGCACACAAAATCAGGCTGAACTCCTGAACAAATATTACTAAAACCAACGCTAAAAGGCAGGTTCATGCTCGGCGGCATGTCAGTGACGGGAGAGTACTGAATTTAAGCCCAGCACCCATTGATCTGATGTCGTGTAACTTGCCAACATGCCGCTGACTCAGCCGACAGAAGTTAAAGTAGAAAACAGAGAGAGATGAGCAAGAGAACTAACCTCCTGTACCACAGGTCAGTGTAGCAGAAACCATCGACTGAATGGCCAGGCTCTGGTCTGAACAACAAGCAGCAGTGTGTTCAAAACATTCTTATCAATTTAAATTATGGTGACATTCAGCGGTAACCCGTACTACTACATTCAAACTAATTCTATTATTAGATTGATATTACCATTAGATACTATTAGGTTAATATTATTACTGGATACTATTAGATTAATATTACCATTAGATACTATTAGATTAATATTATTATTGGAAGTGAAGGTAATATTTCCAGGCACATGCCACTCTTTCCTGTCGTCTAGCATTACAATGTAACTGTACAGTACCTTACCGTACAAGCATGTACGGTACTTTACCATACAAGAATGTCTTAATAGAATAGGAGTAACGTCATGAAGTTTTAAATGACAGATCCTGAGGTGAATTGAACCCTTGTGGGTTCAAATCCCAGATGCGCTGATCTGAGAGTAAAATCTCGGACATTCACTGGACTGGTTACACAGAAAATGGACTAAATTGAATAACAATTTAAACATGTGGTATAAAAAAAGTGATAGATATCGACATAGTTGATCATAGTTGAACAGGGACATCAGAGATTATTATTATTATTATTATTAACAATGAAAACTTATATAGCAGTGTCATGGCCAAACTCGGTCTTCGAGACTACTTTATACAAAGAGTTCAATAGTAATAATAAGCTAAATAACAATTACATTTAAAATAATATCTAAACGAGTAAAAATGTCTACATATGAGCAGACCTTTACACAAACCTAAGTGCAGGAGATCCAACCAGTGAGCTCATAGCCTCAGTTTCTGCACCAATCCCACCGTCAGCATCACCAGGACCAGATCCGTTGCTATGACTACCGTTGTTATCATAGCAACCCACAGACGTCCTACCAGTCCTTCTACTGCTACGCCTACGACAAGCTAACCCGGTATTATCTTCATCAAGGGCCGGGCCCACGGTAATGGTGGCCAAACAGCCGCGCAGTATCTTGATGTCACCAGCAGCGTTGTCGTTTAGAACATAGTCATCACATTCATAGCTACACAATAAACACGTCAAAAATCTAAGCAAGTGACAATTGCATCATATTACCGTACAACCTAACAATCAGTATTTTATGCACATAGGCAAACATACCGTTAGCTGGAGACATATCCATGCATGAGTGTACAAAAAAGACTAATCCCACTATGATTCTTTTTATAATAGGTATATCTAAAGAAAAATGTTAAATTTTAAATCCTACATATTAACCAAATAGAGAAATTGAACTATAAGTTTCTTAAAATGTTTAAACAAACCAGCGTTTCACATTAATGTACCAAATACTTGTAATCTAACAATATAGCATTTTGTGATTAGATTAAATGAGTTCAACAATGATAAATATTATTGCTGATTTGCTCTGCGATACTTAACATTAAAATGTGTACTAAAGTAGAAGTTCATATATCATAGAATTTAAGAATAAATAAATAGAATTAATAGAAATTCTAAACATTACTGAACACAAGTGACTTACCAGTATACGTATTTATCATGAACATCAATGACGAGAGCATGCTGCAAAACAAATGTAACAACTAATATTAAATAATCTGTTGCACTGACACAACCATCAGCTTAACGTATACTGCAGTCTCATATTGAAAAATAAATGCACTCACTATACTGTCCTACACTCTTTCATGAACACACCAAACTTTTTTAGATCTTGAATCAACGTTTATGACCTAGAATAATTTTTGGAATCCACTTTTAGAAATTAATTTCTTAACAAAATTAACTTTAATGCTCACAACCGCATAAACTGGTAGTCATGGTTCAAATTTAATTCTGTTCATTTTTTAAAACAACCATTTCTATGGCAGTGTCACAGCTGATAACTGGTCTTCAAGATGGCTTTCCTTATATAATTAATCGTATTTTCACTGCAGATAGCGAAAACTGGCAGCAAGCTATGATATATGATTAAACTTCCATGGGCCCTAGGGGTTATCCATTAGTTATTGCTTGACTCTTCAACCCAGTCCACTTGCTTTCAAAGCAAACACTCTAACCGCTAAGCATCTCCTCAATTAAAAAGATCTTTTCATTAATAAAACATTTATTTAACTAATAAATTGCTATAAGATATATCCCCTATATTATATATATATATATATATATATATATATATATATATATATATATATATATATATATATAAATTATATATATATATAATTTATATTATATATACTAATTTACTAAATATATTTAGGACTAAAGATTGGGAATATCTCTTCACTCACAACAAGTTTCAATAAGTACAATTTTTAAAATTACACACAAATGTTCTCATTGTGATTTCAACAAGAGTATAGCCAAGGCATGATCTCTTGAGGATTAAAATACTGAGCCTCTGATAAGTTTTATCAGCATTAAACTCCAGAGCTTAAAGTTATCCTTTATATAATTATTTAAAACTAACTTGAAATTCTTAATTTCAACAATAAACTAACTTGAAAATTTTCTAGGTTTCTAGGTGATTATTTTTATGTGGTAAACTGATCAGTAGCCGAAGATTACCTTTGACTCAACGTGATGCTGTTTAATATGCTCCTCAGTGTATTTACCACAGGCTACATAGTCACACGATAGACAGGCCTGCAAGAAATAACATCATTCTATTAGTTTGGAGATGAATTTTTATCTTAAAGCTGAGACTATACCTATAACACTATTCTGTTCTTAGAAAACTAACAGGCAGCAAAGCCAAGGAACACTTCAGTTCAAATATCAACAATAAAAGTCGACCATGCAGAGATGCAAGTGTCAGTGTGCTAGAGGGGTGACATTTACATAGCATTAGATGTTATATTTATGTTTTATAGTATACTCCATAAACAGTTATTGAAATTATATTCCAGTGCATTAATTTTGCCATTTTACAGCCTAGTGCTTAACCCTTTCAGCACTGCCATTATATTCTAAATGAGCTCTTAAATACTGCCATGTATTTTTTAATTAGCTTTTTAACATATTAAGCTGTTTTTATTTTGAGCGATTTAGTTCTTGCCGTATAAATTTTTCACAAAATACTACACTAAAATTTAATAAAATCAATAAGGCATCAATTTTTAAAGTGTATTTATGCTAATTTATTAGCATGACATGTGCTGGTTGTCGTCATTTATGTCATCATAAATGATGACAACAACACCATAGTTTCCTCAATCAATCCACTATAATTTCCATAATTTTAGCTCCATAATTTCCTCAATCAATCCACCAGCAAGGTACTCAAATGCACAGTTCATCAAACTTGGAAGTGAAATATGCCTGTTTCTATTATACATAAAGAGAGCATTGGGTACAGCTCACTTCAAAAGTGAAGGCCTGGCTTCTTGCATCAGCTTTACGATATGTGACAGCAAACATAAGAATGCATCAGCTAGTTCGTCTTGTCTACTCCGCAGAGATTGTATGGTTTTGTAAAGGCTGTAATAGAACAAAGAATGCAAGGGGAAAGAGTTAGAAGAAGACCGAGACATGGGATGCTGGATGATCTGATAACAAATTCATGTACAGAGATGAAAAGGAAGGCTGAGGACAGAATTGGTTGAAAGAATTATTTGTCATGGACCTGCCGTTAGGCAGTGCACTAGAAGAGGAAGACTTCGAATACTCTTGGTGTATTCATGGATATGCATCAGCTTCCTGAAATGCTGTCTTAGAGCTCGTCTGACATTTAGTTCACTCTGCTGAAGTTTGGCTATATACTGGGATGTAAAAAAAACAATTGAAGCACAGAATCTCACTGCCGAAACATATTCTTTTCTCATATTCAGAGACTTGAACCTAGCCAGAGCTCGATCGATGCCAGAATGAACTTCGAAACTATGCATACATCCATCTAAGCTGCACAATGCAAAAACGTAGACTACTTCTTGAAATAGGTTGCAGACGACCTTTGTACAGAAGCGAGGATTTGTGGCACAAAACGTTATAGTGTGGCATATTTGCTCCGAAATATATTTTGCAAAGGAATTAGAAAGGGCCAAATTGCCTATGCAAGTGCACATAAAATGTGTATTTCATAAGACTATACTGTATAATACATGATATTATAGTATGCCATCTTATTTTACTTCATGATATTAGGCCTACACACCACATAAATTTATCCTATGCAACTTCAGAAATTAGAAATTACTACCGATAAAGAACTGAAATAAGAGCAATTTGTGGAATTTTTTTATCATGATAATATAAATTGAAGAGATTTCTTTTTATACTCTTTTTATAATATGTATTATTTTTCATTCTATAAAGGGTATCTATATTTATAATCAAATATTGGAAAATAAAGGTGTTTATCAAATGAAGAAAAGTTTTATAACTTCTGCTGTGAGAGACGGACAATCCATTGTTTGACATGAATAGAAAGCTTGAACTATACTGAAAGTGTTGAAACAAGTCAATGCTCAGATACTGCAATGTAAGGACTGCTACATTAATTTTATCAGAAGTTGGACATATATATATATACGTCCAGCAGCAGTATTGCACTTATATATACGTCCGGCAGTACTGATAGGGTTAAGAGCGGAACTAGGGATTTAAAAGCAGTCTTACCACAAATTCTCTAGAGAAATCGTCGCAAATTCACATATAGATCATCAAAACGAATTACATCGTAATAATTCTTACAATTAATTAATTACAGTAATTCAGTAATCTGATTTTCACTCAGAAATTAACCAAAGACGGTTTAAACAACTGTCACATTTTTAACTTTTCACTAACATATAAAGTGTTCTAGATACCACTTCTCAGAGAAGTTTAACGCTAAACGTAATTTGTTAAGTAAACGTATATTAGAACCAAAATTCTTCACATTTTATTTATACGCACATATAAAAGACACTGTAGTAAACAGCTCCACTTACCCACATACTTTCCGTACTACCACATTTCATGCATTTCCATTTTTGTGGATTTAACACAGAATGGTTGTAAGATGGAGCGATCCTGCCAATGTGCTTACAGTTGTTCATCGCTCAAAGAATATGCGACATTACAGTTTTGAATAAAAGTAGAAGAGCTTACTATTATTAAGACCATCCCACATAATCCACACTACCCTAAGTATCAAGAAAATTACAATTTGAAGATAGTATGCAATGTCTTCAATATTTAAATAGTATGAAAAGAAGTTTTCAATATATGTCAGTCACATATAGCACTGATAAAGTTTCAGACATAATTCTCAGGTCTATGGACGCTAAACATTATATATTAAATTAATATTAATAAGTAGTGATTATATGGTACTGTGTTAATACCCAAAATGAAAAATTACATATTTATAAAGTAATTTAACAGGATCCATAAGTGGCCAAAGTGCCATTACCAGCCCATTTTTGTATTGCACTGCATGGACCTGGAAATGATCCTTGCAGTTATAAGGCAATTTAAGCTAGCCTTAGTTTATATTTTGTTTTTAATATATAGTCACAAAAATGTGAGTAGATCTAGATGATCATGTTCCACGCATAATGCGTTTTCGGTTTTACAAGTTCCGGTAAAACTTATGCTAGAGCATAAGAAAATTGCTTTCAAAATTTTTGCAGATAAAAAAGCGTTAGTGCAAGAGATAGAGCTTGCCCATACAGTCCATAAAGTGGACTGGCATCTGCCCGATCTGCCCAATCGTCTGCACAGCCAATGATAGGATATGTCTACAATTTCATCATGATGCTAATACAAATAATATTAAGTATGATAAAATATTATTAATAAAATTAGTAACTATAAAAATAACTATTAAACTTTATTATTATAATTAAATAATTCTTATTGGATAACTATTTATGCATCAGTAGCCAAGTCCTCGAGACGCAAACTCAAATTGGAACTGTAAGAAATCGGCTAGCTCAAGCATGATAAAAAAAATTAGTTATTATTGCATTAAATGCAATGTAATAATAAAATACAAAACATAGTCGATTTAAAACCCAATTCCTCAAACGAAGGCGATGTCAGGGGCTTCTTAAAAGGAAGACGCCGCAAAAGTAATTTCGCATCACCGCAATGCACTTAGAAATATATAGATCGGTGAAGGCGAATATAAAAATAATCCATCGGTTACCGTACGTCTTACAATTAATTACGTACAGCAAAAATCGTAAGAATTATAGTACTAGCCGTTATTAGCATGTCATATTATAACTATCCCTAAATATATCTACATTCCCGATCTCAAGAAAGTTTCAGAATTTAAAAAAATTGAATAGCTCATATGATCGCGTTATTCAATAATATAATATATTCATCGTTATGTCTCCTAACCATTTCATCATCATCTAAATTCATTATCGAACTTGCATTAGAGATCTTCAATTATATAAAAATAGCGAAATAAATTATCACACAAAAACACCAGCTTTTTGTTAACTTTTTAACGGCAACAATATCAACAACATAGGATCACATTTTATGATATTGGTCGCATGTTGCAATACATAACATAACATAACAACAGAGTGCTACAGCCATAAATGACAACATCGAGCACTATTGAGGCATATTCAAGACGGCGAGCAAACAGAAGTTCCAAAAACGGCGCAAATTCCTAAATTTAGAAAATCAGTCTAAAGGGATTAAAGAAAAGAAGGTTTAGGCGCTGGTCGCAACTCCATCTTGGACAAATTGGAAAAGGTGAATCTTCAACTGCCTATGGAACTGCTCATAGGAAAGCAAAGGCCGATGTGATTCAAACGAAGACTTCTGAAGATTGGGTGGAAGAGAATCCAGATCTGCCATGCAGCATGCTGGAAAGAACGATAAGGTAGCTTAATTAGAGTTAGAGAGTGCAGGTAAGCTAGGTCTCATAAGAGTAATTAAATTAGAAGACCGAATAACAGTAGGCTGTATCACTTTAATCATGCGAGACATACACTTTTGTCCACGGGTGGTGATGGTCTTATAGGTTAATTAAGTTGTTTAATGAATGTTTCTTTTTTTATCTTTATAGCCAGTGCAAAGGCTTAAAATAATTATGTGAAACAACATACGCATCAGTACTTAATTAGAAGTGCGCTTACAAAATTGCTCGTGCAAGAGAAGTCTGAACAAACTGCAACCGATCAATTTCTATCACAGCCAGGGAGATTTAAAAACAAGGAATTTCAGTAGTCCAACTTGCAAGGATTGATGGACGTATTCGACAAAGATGAAGGATAGCGTACGTAGAAATTAAACGTGCATGTGAAGTTTTATAGCTATGTGTTCATATGGAAGGTTAATTAGGTATATATCAAGGATATAAACGTCTTTAAACGATCGCGAGCTTCTTCACTGAAGAAACAGCTTAAAACCTAGGTGATAGGCCTATTGCAGTGGCCGAAGATAACGAGTTTTCCCATTCAGCTTCGAAAGCTATTTAGGTGCCACAATCAACAAGAACTATTTGATGGATTAAGTACCAAGAAGTTATCATGCAGACATTCAAGAAGAAAAAGATTGAAAAGCCTGCTGCAGGAACTATAGGATTTCAGCATCATCATATATTGGAGTTAGGGATGAAAAAAAGCTAGTGTACATTTGAGACTTTTGAGTGTCATCAGAATATTTCATGCTGAAGAAAATGAGATGAGATAAGAGAGCTTAAAGGTGTGGTATTGAGATTGAAGAGGATAGAGCCAAGAACGGAGCCTTGCGGCACACCATATATCGGCCTATACTTTAATGGGAAAGCGAAGAGATGTACTCCGATCCTTCACTTTCACGTTGAAAGAGTGTGAAAGTGAAGGAGTATATCACATCAAAATTGATCAATATCGACAATAATAATAATAATAATAATAATAATAATAATAATAATAATAATAATAATAATAATAATTAGAGTGCTACAGTCATCAATGACAACATCGAGCACTATTGAGAAAAAATCAAGCCGGCGAGCAAAAAAAGAAGGTCCAAAAACGGTGCAAATTCCAAAATCCAGAAATTCAGTCCAAAGTATAACAATATAGGATTATAAGAAACTCGCGTCGCCGTTGCTGCCTTCTGTTTCACAACTCGCCGTTGGAGCACAGCATCTATGACGTTTGTTGTGTCCATGACTGTAATTGGAAGCCTTTGCCTGCTCTAGACTCTAGTACACCATAGATTGTATTTCTCAGAGGTGTGTATAATTTCGATTTGCAGCAGTAGTGAGGATCTGTGTGATTAAGACTTAACTGATTTAAATATCAAAGTCATGACATAGATTTCTATGTACATGTAGCGTCTCACAATTTAATAGTCAATAATAACAGCGCTACAACTCAATAGGCCTAACTTAAGCTTACACATGTACATGATATTGTTGACAGCTTGCAATCTATAACATAACATAACAACAAATGATGATGGATTAAGGATCAAGATCCTTAATCCATCATCAGTTCTTTGCTTTCTGAACAGAACATAGTGTGGCAACATTCCTCCATTCGTTTCTATCATCAGCAACCCTCACAACTTTAAACTTTTCCCATAAAATATACAATGTTCTCAAATCTTTGTTGATCGTTATGAAAACCAAGTACTCCTATATAGTACGTACTCCTCTTTTCCTTTTTACTTAAGTGGTTTGGCTTCCAATTCTTTTACAGTCTTTGCTATAGTATTTTCAACTTTGAAAATACTTTAGTGCCAATCACTAGTAGTCTGCCTGCACTAAATTGCCATATGCTTTCATGCGTAAAGTAATGATAGCAATATAGGCAAAATGTGCTATAACAGGGCATACAATTTCTAAAAAGGGCAGCATAAGCGTAAGATGTTATCATTTTTATTCTAAAAGACAGTTGTTATAAATTTTATTTGAATCCAACTTTGGAAAGAAGAGCAAGAAATATTATATCAACTTAGGTGTTTGTTTATGTTTTCTCTTGTGAAATTGTTGAAATTTTTGAGTGATAATTGATGATATATGGTCATTTCTGTCAGCTTAGTAAATAAGTTTAAACGTATAGCTTGGATACCGCAAATAGGAAACAATAGTTTATTGTCAGACGGTATAATTCGCTTTTCATTACAAAATTATAATTTTTTCATTATAATTCACTTGTTTGATAAATACTTAAATCACTTTTTATTTGCTGATAATTTTTCTCTGGAAATAATTCACAGTTGTGCAGTCGAATCTTTCTCATTTTAATGTTTTTTGCGAATTGAGGATATATATTCTAAATAAATCTAAGTGCTATAATGGTTATAATCGAACGGATCATTAAGAAAATAATGTTATAAAAAGTAACAGTCAGTATTAAGATAGACATGTTGTTTGTGTTATAGGGTTTTGGCGAGGTATTATGAGCCTGAGGTAGCTGGATTAACATTACAGCAGTAGTGTTGTTGCTTAATTAAGGATGCAGCAGCAGCGGCAGCAGCCTGAGGCTGACAATACAGTAGGCAGTGAAGGGGTCGGTAAACCAAGAAAATTAATGTTACAATCAGGTGTCGACAGACATATGTTTGCTCAAATTAACGCCAATCTAAAGCATGTTCAGTATCAGCAGCAATTGAAGCAACCTCCGCTGTATCAGCAGTCGCTTCAAAACCAACAGCCTAGGGCAGAGCCTCCTTTGTATCAGCAACAACAACACTTACAGGCTAGGCAGCCTCAACATTATCAACAGCTAAAATCTAATACACAGCAGAATCAGCAGTTGTCTCAGCCTCCCAAGTATATGTTTCAGCAGCAGCTGCAACAAACTGAGCCACCACTATATCAGCTGCAAAAATTGCCGTCTGTACAGCAACTGTCCCATTCTCAGCAGCAGCTGCATGGGAATGACCTTAACTATAGTCAACAACAGCCAGGGTATATATCATCGTATAAAGACAGGTTACCGCAGCAGTATAGTGGGCAGAAAGTCACTAAACAGTTACAACAGCCTGCTAGATCATTGCAGAACTTACACGGAATAAATCAGTTGGACGCCATGATCGGGATGGAGAATTCGAGTTCATTCGTATATCCTGGTATGGGACATCCTCTTTCCCGGCCACAATCAGGAACAAGTGATAGGAGTACAAGTGATAGGAGTACGAGTGATAGAAGTGATAGAAGCGACTATGTTATGGAGCAGGTAGGACTAGGATTCAAGAATTTTCATGTAACACGTGAAGATATGATATCGACAAGTCAGGCGACAGGACGGCTAACAGATATGTCGTTACATGGTAATGGCTATGTAGAGGGAGAGGTAGGAGGTTTATTGAGAGGGGAGAGGAGGGAGGCTGAGATTAGTAGAGGGGAGGTAAGACTTCAGTTTATTGAATTATATTATATAAGTCCTTTCAACTGTTTCTTTCTGGAATTCATCAAATGAACATACCATTTGATTATTCTGAAATAGATTAAAAAAATGAGTAATTTAATTAATAATCTACTATGAAGATCAGTCAAGGGCAGTCTTAGAAATCGTAATTGAGTCTAAATATTATAGAGATCTGTGGTTGTGATCAAATTATTATAAATTAATATTTATGGTCATATTTACAAGTGAGAAAATCTAGTTTTTAAACCTCAACATTTGCGTAAACTACTGATTAGTCACAATTTGATGTTCTGCCTGCTTGAATAGATGTGTAATAAAGTAATGCATAGCCGCACACCTGTTTTCAGGCGTTTAAGCAGTTGATTAGTTACATCATTAATTAAGAAAAAATATTCTGACTTTGTTTAAGAAGTAAGCTGATTGGTCGATCTGCCTGAAGGACAGCGCTGTGATTGGCTAAGCGACATAATTTTGGCGGTTGACCTTGTAAGTAATAACCACGCCACATTTTTTAGTGAATACCACAAATTCTGAACAATGGTTTAACCAACAACAGATACAGAAGTGATCAGTTAATTGATTGAAGAAAAGTTAGTGTATTAATCTCATACTCATACATTGATATAGCTGAAATGCATTAAGTATTCTGCTAATATTTATTGTGACTTATTTGATCATGTGTAGAAGCTATTTAGAGAAGCACTGGCTGCTTACAATGAAGGTTCTATAGACAAAGAGACGTGGGCAGAGATTGCAGAGGTCTTGTCAAGATCTGAGAGGAGAAATAAAGGTAATATAATTTTTACTTTTATAGCAATGTATAATGAAGATGATGATTATTAAAAATAGTATTTAGTAATACTTGTAATAAATTGATTATTATTTATAATAATATGCACTCCAGTCTCATCAGTAATTTTCTGGACCCACAGGATAAGTCGAGATTAACTCACTCCTCCCCTCACACTGGCGACTTTCTTCATGTGGTCTCCACAGGTCTAGATGTTAAGACAGTCAGAGTGGGGGATGGACTCCATGTGGTGCTAGTTTGTGTGAACTCCGTATTTGTCTCTGTGGTGCAGCTGTTAATGCTTTGGGAACTCAGGCTTAAGTTACTCTGTGTATCTCGGTTTAATATGTTGCATCCCCGGAGTTTTTACTAGGTTAGGAAATTAGAATCTTAGTTTTAAGTCATAATCTAGTCCACACTATTGACTACATAAATCACCATGTTACGGAACGTGGTGCATGAATTCACGTCCATTGATGACTTTCAATCTGAAGTATCTTCACTATAATCATTAAGAAACCTCCAGTTTCTCTTGATTTGAAACCATTAGATATCTAAATATTATCTTCTGATTTATCTCCATATTTCAAGAGCAATACAAAGTTAGAGTAGTCTGAGAGGCCGAAACTAGATGTCAACCAAATAGTCATGCAACATAAATCACAAGAAAAAACTGAACTTCGTGAATCAGCAACTTACAATTTCGATAAACTTTTCTAATGCCAAAATTAGATTTAAGTCTTGAAAGACGAAGACTTACAATATATTTTAGAGCCACGGATGCTCATCTAGTCCTCTGGTTTACCGTTTGTTAATTCATTGGTTTAATTGAACGTTACGTGTCGGAGCTTTGCAGGTTATCTGTGATGAGCTCTAACATGCTTCTATCAGTAAAACACTTTACACATTTCTGAAAAGGTTAAAGTCTTGCATTTAGATTGATGGTAGATATTTCAAACAGTTACTTCATTAATGTTTTGTAATTCATGTATTGTTTTGTAATTTATGTATTGTTTTTGGCTGGCAGGTATTATACATATTCCAGATGTAATTACGTTAGTATCTGTGTGCATGTAGGTTTAGATCAAAACGCTGTTAGGTCACAAGCGTCTCATATGGAAAGATTGCGAGAATACAGTCCGTCCAGTTCCGAACATCCGTCTACCAGTAGTAGGTCAGATAGTCCTACTTATGTCACTCTCTCAGCCAATCAAATGTCTAGAAACGTGAACAATCAGGAGTCTGGATTTTTTAACGGAGGCTTGCGTGCGCAGGATGTATATATCGAGAAAGACAACATGGAGCCTCTCTATTTAAGAACTGATGATACTGGTGCTGTGTCGGGTGTATTACGCTTACCTAGTAAGGCAGTTATATCTCAGGGCTTGGCACCGCAGGCCCCACCTAGGAATCGAAGGTCTCAGTGGCAGGCCGGTGTTCCAGTGATCGAGGCCGCAGACAGTTGGACAGTTGGCAACCTTTACTTAAATGGAGGAGGTGGAACTCAGTTGACAGATGGAGAGGGTGTGAACCTATACTTAGGGGGTTTTAACTCTGGAGACGGGGATGATGGGTCTGTTAGTGTCTCCTCTAGAGGTCAGGGGAGTAATGGGTTTGGAGACAGCAGCAGCGGTGGAAGCAGTAGTGCCGGGGTCGTCCCTGACGCTAGGATGAGCGGTAGCAGTGCTGGGCTGCATTACGGAGTGGCTGCAGAATTTCAGAAAGCTGTCAGTAGAACTGTTGCGAGACCAATGCTACAGAAAGCCACGCATCCATTGCTTCCTCAACACGTGGACAATCCTACCTCAGCTCCACTGCACGGCAGACCCATGGGTGCTGATCGCTTGAACAGAATTCAGCCACAGACAGGCTTGGAGATTCGTCAAGAACCTCAAAATATCTGGATATCGAGAAGAAACTCTCAACCTAACATAGGGGGAATGGATATGGAGTTGAAAGGATTGAAGGATGAAAGTCTTCAAGGTATTATACCGGACAGACCTCCCAAGTCAGCCAATAATTTCACTTCAGACTGGAAGAGATCAATAGTGGAGAACGGTGATTGGTTGCTGTCTAACACACGAGACCTTGACCCCTCTCTAGTTGAGCAGCTATTTCAACCAGACGATGGAATGAGTGAAGTAAGGCAAGTAACCCCTGCCCCGGTACACTACCAGCATCCCTTCACCCCAACCTCTAGGGGGGCTGAGAGCCCCTCCAGCGATAGACCACCTCCCCCTCCCTACCCCGGGTTCAAGACGAAAACTTACGAGACTGACCTCGTAGAGACTGATGACGAGATCTGCGTGCAAGATGACGACGACGATGGCTCTCATACGGGACAGGATGTGTGCGTGGTGGACGATTCAGGCAGTAAGATAGATGATGATGATGATGATGATAGTACTAATCCAGACATCATGGAGTCGCCGCGACCACAGCGTAGACGCCAGGGAGTGACAGGGGAGGGTAGCAGCAGTGGTAGTGGTGGCACACCGGTCATCAAACATTTCTCTCCCGCCGCCTATCGGTTCTACATGGAGCAACATCTTGAGAACGTCATGAAGTCCTATCAGCAGCGTCTCAAGAGAAGAATGCAACTAGAGAGAGAACTCTGCCAGGTTTGTCTTGTGATGTACTATAATTGAGGTATCTCATTCAGTGCGAGTTTTGTCAGGTTGAAAAGTTCGTAATTATTATTCATGGAAGCCGATCAGCTAATAAGTAAAAGTAATGTAATGTTGCACTTGCAAAAATGTCTGCTAATTTTTTCACTTGTTATAAATTTGAAACAATCTGCTAATATTTGTAATCTTTTGATGCAAATCATAAGCAGGAAAGAAAGAGATTATGTTTTACTATACAAATTTGTTACACATTTCCTCTTCTGGGAATTGAATCCAAGTTTATTTGTCTAAATTTGATTCAATTTGTTGACTGTGGCTCTAATGATGCAGTTTATTTTGGTTTTAGCCAGAAGCCATTAGTTCATTACCCTTACCCATCAGTATCCTTAAAGAAAGAAGAAATTGAAAAGTCTAGGGATATTCGCACTGATTAAGCAGAAGTTGATTGATACATATTTGAAATTAAGCTTTGTATTGTTATCGATATTAACTTTCTTTGCATGATATATGTATATTTTATTGTATATATATATATATATATATATATATATATATATATATATATATATATATATATATATATATATATATATTTATCTATTGTTCGATGCTCTATATTTACGTAGGAATTTCTTTTTTCGCAGGTTCAGCTTCAAGATCCTGTAAAAGAACATATTCGAGCAATGCTGTATAAGAAAGAATCAAACTACCTCAGGCTCAAGCGAGCTAAGATGGACAGAAATCAATTTGAAAGAATCAAACCTCTCGGATCTGGTGCTTTCGGCAAGGTTTGAGCCATCAATATCTATAACTAATGAATTTAGGGTACTATGTTGAGCCTGAATTTAATTACAATTTAATTGTGTTTTGAAGACTTCTATCACTGCATATTGGTTGTAAATAGACTCCAGGACTGACTCAGAAATGATCAGTAAGCGAAGTAGTTATACTATCAATTCAGTTAGACTTAGCAACAAAGTATCAAGAATAATGTTTTCAACAGTTTCAACAGTTGAGTCAATTCTAAGCAACCTGAATTTTCATGTTGGCTTCACGATGAGAATTGTTATATCTAAAATCTCTTAAACCCTCGGTTGTACTGAATTTTTCATACACTTATTTATGGATTTAGATAATTTTTGGCTTGAGTAGTAATTCTATATATTTTGAATAGTTTGATATGCTGAGAATTATATTGACTGATTGATAGCGGCATTGATTGATTGAATGACTACAGGTGGAGCTGGTGCGTAAGAAGGACACTAATGTGCTGTATGCACTGAAATGGCTGTGTAAGAAGGACGTACTGAAGCGCAATCAGGTGGCCCACGTGAAGGCAGAGAGAGACATTCTGGCTGAGGCAGATAACGAATGGGTCGTTAAGCTCTTCTACTCATTCCAGGTCAAAACTTCTCACTTAATTTCTTCAATAGGCTTGTGTCTGAAACTTCTGACTTAATCTCTTCAATGGGCTGCTAATCTGAAACTTCTCACTTAATTTCTTCAATAGGCTTGTGCCTGAAACTTTTGACCTAATTTCTTCAATAGTCTACGAGTCTAAAACTTCTGACTTAATTTCTTCAATAGGCTGCGAGTCTAAAACTTCTGACTTAATTTTTTCAGTGGGCTGCGAGTTTGAAACTTTTGACTTAACTTCTGACTTAATGTCTTCAATAGGCTGCGAGTTTGAAACTTCTGACTTAATTTCTTCAGTAGGCTGCGAGTCAGGAAGGGTTTAGACTTAGATTTTAGTAAATCGTGAATTATCTCTCGATGTAGAACTTCTAACCAATTTTTCACCCGAGAATTGTGAGGTCAAAAATCACAGAGGATGTTATTTCTAGGCTATTTGAAGACTAATGAAATTAGCTCTCAATCACCCTATTTAATATGAGGGTGTAGGTATGATAGTCTGTCTTAGCTAAGAGGATAGAAACTGGTGGAGAGTGTGACATCCAGCCTGTGTCATTTTGCACTATCAATTGTTGATATTAACAGAGTAGCCTATCAATTTCTGATATTAATTATTACTAATAGGTAGCAGAAGCAATAGATTTATCTTTGGACTAATTCATAAGTAAATCAGATTAATCAAATAGCTTGAATGACTACTTTTAGGATGAGAGCAAGCTGTATATAGTGATGGACTACATCCCAGGAGGCGACATGATGGGGCTGCTGATAAAGCTCGGAATCTTCGACGACGAATTAGCGAGGTTCTACATATCGGAGCTCGTGCTTGCGGTAGAGAGCGTGCATCGCATGGGTTTCATCCACAGGGACATCAAGCCAGACAATATTCTCATAGACAGGGACGGGCACATCAAGCTGACTGATTTCGGACTCTGCACTGGTCTGAGATGGACTCACAATTCTCAGTACTATAACAAAGGTTTGTGGCCTTAATTGTATGCCTCACTCTCTCTCTCTCTCTCACTTTCTCTTTCTCAGTGTACTGCCTATTGGCAGGTCCATGGCATATAACTCCTCCACATATTCCTATATTTCTATCCTCTTCTTTTCTCTTTATATCAACGTATGAAATAGTTATCAAATCATCCAACATCACAAGTCTCGGTCCTCCTCTAACCTTCTTTTTTTCTTCCTACTGAAGGTCCTTTTTGCTTGAACAATTCGGTAATACCATTGCTCTTCTCGGCTCATTGAACATATTTAATTTTTAATATATCCTTCTCCCATATTCTGTTTATTTTATAATTTCTTCTTTCGTCCTTCTTGTCTAGCTTAGATCAAGAAATTTGATCCAAGGCTTTTTTGCTCTCTATGGGCCATCACCAGACCATGACCATGGTCCATCACCTGGTCATGATTTAAAGTAATTATTAACCCCATTATAACGACTAATAATGACTTTAACTACAACAACTAATAATTATAATTATTGTAATGATACACATTTGGCGCACAGGTAAGCACGCCAAGCAGGACTCTATGGACCCAGCGTGCTACTACAACGACTCCGACGATGACGAGGCTAATGATGAGGAAGATCAGGACAGCAGCTCTCCGTCCCTGGAGGCGCAGCGGAGTGGGGGGGAGACCTTGATGAGCGAGGGGGGAGGGGGGCGCAGTGTCAGGCGCGTTAAGAGTAGGGGGGTGATTAGACGGGAGTCTAAGCTGGAGAAACATAGACATTATAGAAGTAATCATCTGAGGGGGCAGGCCCATTCCCTAGTGGGCACGCCTAACTACATAGCCCCTGAGGTGCTCAGCAAGCAAGGTATTATCTGCACTATAGTTATCTATGATTTGATTTCAAACTAGTTGTTTCGTTACGCTAATCTACTGGTCATATGCGTTCAGACATGCCGGAAAGTTTTATTTCGATTTATTGCTATTTTTCTCTTATCTGTGTAAATGGAGGTCGTTTATGTTGAATTGCTTACTATTATGTGCCATGTTAGCATTGATTCTGATTTGTATTATTGTGTTTTTGTTTTCTCCTCTTTGATGCTGACGAATGAAGAAGAAGATATACGCGTTCAGACATGCCGGAATGTAGCTGCATATTATTATAATTGAATGCTTCAACTTAACTTTCAATTTTAGTTGTGATGGCTTTTAATATTTGAGACAAGAACGTGAGCAATGTTTGATTGTTTTTATTTCAGAATTTCCTATATAAATGCTTGGCTGTAGGGAGCGTGGGTGCAATTATTTCATTGGTTGATTCTTACAGGGTACAGAGATGTTGTGATTGGTTGAGTGTGGGTGCAATCATTTGATTGGTTGATTCTTACAGGGTACAGAGATGTTGTGATTGGTGGAGCGTGGGTGCAATCATTTCATTGGTTGATTCTTACAGGGTACAGAGATGTTGTGATTGGTGGAGCATGGGTACAATCATTTCATTGGTTGATTCTTACAGGGTACAGAGATGTTGTGATTGGTGGAGCATGGGTACAATCATTTCATTGGTTGATTCTTGCAGGGTACAGAGATGTTGTGATTGGTGGAGCGTGGGTGCAATCATTTCATTGGTTGATTCATACAGGGTACAGAGATGTTGTTAAAAGTGGTTGTGTATAATTACTTGTAAACGATTTGGGCTCTCTCAGAGTTCTTTGCCGAAAAACTATACTGGAGTGAAAGCTGGGTATTTAACCGGATAGGACGCCTTGCGTCCTCTTTGATGGCCTAGTTTTTTGCTTATTTTTTATGCAAATTTTTTGTTGTTTTATTTTGTACTTATGACTAGGTTTCTGATAATGCTTATTTAATTTTATTCGTCACACGTTCATTGATGTGATTACCCTGTGAATTTTGTGAAACTTTGTGTAAACATATAAAACACATTTTCTTTCTTTGTGATTGGTAGAGCATTGGTGCAATCATTTCATTGGATTGGTTGATTGTTGTAGGGTACACAAGATGTTATGATTGGTGGAGCGTGGGTGCAATCATTTCATTGGTTGATTGTTGCAGGGAACAGAGATGTTGTGATTGGTAGAGCATTGGTGCAATCATTTCATTGGTTGATTGTTGCAGGCTACACGAGATGTTGTGATTGGTGGAGCGTGGGTGCGATCATTTCATTGGTTGATTGTTATAGGCTACACGAGATGTTGTGATTGGTGGAGCGTGGGTGCAATCATTTCATTGGTTGATTGTTATAGGCTACACGAGATGTTGTGATTGGTGGAGTGTTGGTGTGATCTTGTATGAGATGAGAGTGGGTCAGGCTCCATTCCAAGCTAACAGCCCGGCTGAAACGCAACAGAAAGTATGTGCTGCCTCTCTGCTTAACTCTGCCTTGTAGTAAAAATTTAGTTAATGTTCACTAGTTAAGTTAGTAGATGTAATTAGCAAACTACTATAATTATAGGTAATTAATTAATAGGTTATTTAGTTTATGTATATATTGCGTGCATGCAGTTATGTAATTTTATAGTTTTTAGTATTAAAGCTTAAGTCACTTTCAGCCTGAGGATTGGACAGAAAATTAGATTTGCTTTTCTAGTAGGCATCGCCTACTTTTTTTATACATAATCATTATCAGTTCCTTGAGTTTTGAAGAAAACATAGGGCGGCAACATTCCTCCATTCTTTTCTGTCTTTAGCAACCATCGCAGCATCTTCCCATGAAATGTTCAAAGTTTTCAGATCTTTGTTGATCGTGTTGAACCAAGTACTTCTAGATCTTGCTTTTCTTCTTTTTCCTTGATTTGGCGTCCAATTTATTGCTGTCTTTGCATATCTATCATTAGGCATTCTTAGTACGTGGCCCAAGAACCTTACTCTTCTTTCCGCAACTATTTCATCTAATTTTCTTTCTCCAAATCTCTACACATACTGTACATGACTATGGCAGAGGTTGAGTTTAGCTTCAGTTTTCTGTCTCCAAAGCGTGCTAGTGACCAGTTGAGCTCTGGATTTGAAAACTCGATCAGTTGATCCACTGTCAAACACCTAAGCAATGCTACCAGCTCAATCGAAACTTCATTGAACAGTGTGTGCATGCAAGTTTTATTCCTTCTAATGTTTATTTACGAGGTGTGGTCAGTTGACCGAAAATTAAAGAAGCTTTCTGTGTTGAATGTATTCTTAAATATGAACTATTTATGTATTTTGAATTCAAGTATGTAATGTGCATGTTAGTTCCTAATTTAAATTTATTGTTTGCTCCAATTTATGTAAATTTATATTACACTAAAGTTATAAAGTTAGTTTAAAGTTTTAAGTTTAAACTTGTCGTGTGTTTAGGTTATAAACTGGCGTCAGACGCTACACATACCCTATGAAGCGGGACTGTCTAGGAGCACGGAGAACATAATACTGGGCCTGTGCTCAGACCACTCCACTCGTCTGGGAGTCAACGGGGCTGAGGAGGTCAAGCGCCACTCGTACTTCAGCGGAATAGACTTCGTCAACCTGAGGCACCAGCCGGCGCCACGGGTGCCCGAGTTACGTCACGCCACCGACACCTCCAACTTTGACCCGGTTGACGACGGAGGTGACACAGGGTCGTGGGGAGGGGTGGACTCGTTGTACAGAGAGGCGGGGGGCCGGGAGAGCTTGGGGGAGAACGAGCATGGGTTTCTTGAGTTCACCTTTAGGAGATTCTTTGACGATGAGGGGCACGCACAGGCTCAGCGAATGCACGATCCTGAGACCAATCAGTCGATATACGTGTGAGTGATAGGGCTTGGAGTGATAGAGCATGGAGTGATAGAGCTTGGAGTGATAGAGCTTGTAGTGTTAGAGCTTGGAGTGATAGAGCGTGGAGTGATAGAGCATGGAATGATAGAGCTTAGAGTGATAGAGCTTGGAGTGATAGAGCTTGGAGTGATGGAGCTTGGA
>CAJHZI010000507.1:1552500-1639815 GCA_905160935.1 Enchytraeus crypticus
TTAGTTTTAGACGAGCAGATGCAGCACGATTAGAATGCTACCGTCGTCCTTGATGCCGCAGAAGTGAAACCTTTGTGAGAGTATACCTGTATGTCAAGCTTCAAAGTACAGTACTGTAGATAATGCTACTTCAACCTCAAAATAAATAGAACATCTTATACTAGTGCATCCAGTTTACACATTGCAAATCCACCAGCGCAGACATGAGAGTCGGATATTATTCAGTAAAAGTCAGGATATGCGTCCACTGAAAACTTTTGGGCGATATATTCTTGGCGTTTATAAATTAGATACACTTATGTTTAATAATTTAATATTTACAAGTTGAAACCGTTCTCGATTTAACGCAGTTCTTGAATGAAGACAGTGGAAGTTAAACTAAAGAGAATTGTGCAATAATCACAAACCTTTACAAGCAGTGGATCTTTACTCATCTCCTCGATACTGAATGCATTGTGCTCCTCGTCTTCTCTTATAACAATGCATCTATCCAGGTTTATCACTTCCTGCCACGAACATTTTATAATCCGTATCAGTACGTGCAGTGTTCGGAAATATACTATTTGCGAAATTGGACGTGTTACATGTAGTTATGCTTATTGAAAAAATAAAAAAATAATGTTCTTCTGAACGCTTAAGTTTTAAAACAGTCGTGGAATTGAAATCAGATGCAAAGTTGCAATGTAATAAATGATAACATTAAAGCAACGACAACTAGTCACTCGTTGAATAGTTTCAGTTAGGGAATACATTAGGGTCATGTAATATAGGGGGGTCTTATGGGAGGGGGGGGCTTGATCCAGTATATATTTATATAGCCAGGTGATGATAGTTGTGGCTGAGCACTGAATTTTGGGAGGCTTTGACCCCTTAGCCCCCCCGCCCACAGTCTTGGTTTTAGTAGTCCAAACTAGACTAAAGATAACACAAACTCATTTACAGCTAATCGTTATACAGCTGGTAAAGCTAAGGTTAACGTCAGTTTCCTCACTCGAAAGTGATGTCAGTGACGGGAGAGCCCAGGATTTGAACCCCGCACATACTGATCCACGGTCGAATATCTTACCGACGTCGTCACTGGCTAGAACCAGAGACTATAGACTATATGCCCATAGACTATAGGATTCATAAATATCCTAATGGTTAGCAGTTCATCAGAGGGTCTAATCGCTTAGATATAAGAAATAAAGTGTAGTAGATACCCCCGCCGAGCAGAACCTGCCCCCTCCCCTCTCCCTCAGTGTCACCAGTGCTGCTGATCTCAGAGTTGATGTCTGTGTGAAGAGTAGACGCTGCTCACGCGGTGCTCCGTAGTTAGGCATCTTCGACAATCAAAACATACATGATAACATAATTAATAAAAATATCTACGATATCTATCAAAATACCTATGACAATCAATCAAATATCTACAATAATCAATTAAAAGATCTACAATAATCAATGAAACATCTGCGATAATCAATGAAACATCTACGATAATCAATGAAACATCTACGATAATCAATGAAACATCTACGATAATCAATGAAACATCTATGATAATCAATCAAACATCTATGATAATCAATCAAACATTTATGATAATATAATTAATCAAAATATATACGATAATCCAGCAAAAGATCTACGGTAATCAATCAAAATATCTACTATAATCAATCAATTGATTGATTGATTGATTGATTGATACATACCATGCCCAGAGTGACTAGGACGCAGTGGATCGGCTGGTACTTGGACATGTTGTTAGGTAGAATGCTCAAGTTGAGCAGACCCATCAGTACGACGTAAGACTCGTTCTTGTTCCATTGTAACTGCTCCAGGGCCGCCTGTTGTTGTAGTTAATATTTACAAAATTATCCAATCAATCTATGAATTCTTGATCAATGATTAATATCCATTCCATAGGCAGTCTGTCAATCGATCAGTTGCTGATTGATTGACATCGCTGAATCTAGTGGAGTTGTCAGTGAGATATTCCATAATTCGACCGCGGATCAGTATGTGCGGGGTTCATATCCTGGGCTCGCCCGTCACTGACATAGCTTTCGAGTGAGGAAACTGACGTAAAAATTAGCTTTTTCAGCTTTTCAATAAATCGATCAGTCAATTTATCGAATCCATAAATTAGTAGATCTACAAGCTCTTAATTAAGCTATTGAGCTAAGTTTCATATCATGATCGATTGAGTCAAAGGGTATAAGCGTGAAAATCAAACAATTTGTTTATCAATCGATAGATCAATCAATCAATCGATCAATCAGTCATTCAATCTTCAATCAATCGAGCAATGCATCGATATTTCGATTGATTGATTGATCAATTAAATGTTTGATTTATTGATTGCTTGATCAATCAGAAATTAAAAGAATCATTCATTCTTTCAATCATTCTATCATTAAAGTATTCAATTAATCAGGTAGACAGTCAGTCACTCAATCAATCAAACAAACAAGTAATCCATCAATCAACTAATAAATCGCAGATTTAAGTCGTATTAGATCCTTAGTCCGTCGTTTGAAACAGTGAGCTTTGGCGTGATAAATCAAATAAAAAGTCAATAAATCAATTTTATAAATCAATTAGAAGTGTAGATCAATTGCAAAAGATATTAACGATTCTTATGATGTTAGAATATTAGAAGATGATATAGTAAAATTATAAAAGTGGTCTAGTATCTGGCAGTTGAAATTCAATAATGATAAATGTAGGGTCATGCATTTAGGTAAAAATAGTTTAAATACTAAATATTTTCTAAACCAAATAATACCAAAATCGACCAAAAAGATTTATTTTTATTAGTAGATATTCACTTAAGCTTAGAGAAAAAGTTATTGAGACATTCTAGACAAGTGGCTCATTGTGCAAATGTTGCTTTAGATGTGATTAAAAGATGATCAGCAAAAGAGAATATTTAACGATAAAATGAGTACGTTCAATCGACTAAAATTTTTAGCTTTGAACAGATTTTCTGAATTTGAGATCCTTCTCCGTTCTTGAACCCTTTTGGTTGGGTTTTGCTCATCGGCTTAGATTTAATTTAATAGTGCTCGATATTGTCCTTGATGACAGCATCTCTCTAATAGTTGATGCGGTACAGTTGTGGTAGTTGTTGTTTTTTGAGTCACATCAGCCTTTGCTCTCCTATGATCAGTTCTATAGGCAGTTGAAGACCTATCTTTTCCATCTCTCTTTTCCATCCAGTGTCCATGAGCAGCGACCTGCGCTTAAACCTCCTTTTCTTTAATTCCCTTTACTTTAGACTGATTTTCTGGATGTTGGAATTTGCACCGTTTTTGGACCTTCTTTTTGCTCGCCGGCATTATTTTGTCTCTATAGTGCTCGATGTTGTCATTGATGACTGTAGCACTCTAATTGTTGCTGTTATTATTATTATTAATATTATTAATATTAATATTATTATTATTTCTCTACCTGAGTTAGCTCATGTGTCTCGTCCACCAGGGATCTACGGTTCAACCACGCGTAGATACCACCAGTCTCACCCCCGTGTACGCTGCCTCTCTTCTGTCGAATTGTCCCAGTTGTCTTCTAGCAAAAGTAAAGTAAACACGCATTATAGTGAAATGATCAACTATGTTGATATCTATCACTTTTAATACCACATGTTTAAACCGTTAGGCAATTTATAGTTCATTTTTCGTATAACCAGTCCTGTGAATGAATGTTAGAGATTTTACTCTCAGCAGAAATATAGCAATACCCATAGCAGTGATACCATCGTTGATGGCTCTGCGATCACACAGGAGTTTAAAATATTCCAGTCGATATGTTTGTCGATATAAAAACAGCTGTTAAACTCTGAATTCTGAGATAAGAGTTTCATGTATATACATATTTATTTTTTGTGTATTTGATGAGTAAAGTAATAATTATTGTCAAATGACAATACATAGCAATTTGATAGATCTCCCGCCTAAAGTCACCAAGACTACTAAATAAAGTTGAGAATAGATCACGAAAAACTGAAAACACGAGTAGGAGACAACTCAGATGCTGTAGGCTACTGAACATTACAGCAACTATTGGCTTTTGTGCAGAAACCTATTTTGAAAATCAACCTCTTTCTTTCCAGAGTTCCTCTTTCAAACTACACGAATGTAGTCATTTCAATCAGCCCACGTAGCTCATCAGTTGAAAAGCTCTCATGAGGTTTAATCAAAAGTTTGATGTATAATATTGAGTGATTGATATATTGAGCTTTGGACAGATTACCGAATTGATGATAGCAAGAGTTTGTTCAATTCTTTTCTTTGCCGTTGAGATATTAAGTCTATCTGGATCATAGATTGGCGTTGACTTTAACAATCTGCTGAGCAGCAATGGATATCTGGACAAATATAAACAATAATAAAATATATAATTCTAAGTACGCATTTGAAATTTAATCTGAGAATCTCAATGGCTCAGTGAGTATGTAAGCGCGTTAGGTAACTGTATGAAATTTTAAACGATTGTTCCTGAGATCCTGGGATCAATTCCGGTAGAACTGAGCAGAGAGTAGGATCTTGGACACTCACCTTTCAGGATACACCGGTACACCTGAAGTTTTGAAGAGAATCCCTGTGGGCTTTTGACTTTGACGTTAAACCCACATTTAAAAGAAAACAAAATTTAATTATGAAACAAGAAGCATATTTTATGCAGTCGAGCAAATTTAGCATCCTCAGTTAAAAGCCAACAAAATATCGTGGATGAATCGTTTGTGAATTGCTAGTTTTTTCTTGCGCCCTCTATCGGCTGCTTGTCAGTTGTCACATCACCAAAAAGCGAATTTTAAATAAATTGTTGTTATCGTATTTAATGTTCAGAAACTAATTACTATTTAGCGACCATCTAGATTCAGATGTTAAATTAAATTTATTGACAAAAGAATTTAAATTTCTTAAATTAAATTGAATTGACAACCGATAAGATAATAAATTCAAAGTAAATTCAGAGAAGATATATTACAGCAAAACCAATTTCACAGTTTTTTGGTCATAGTATTACTTACAGTTTATAATTACAGAACTATTTAATCTCGTGCATTGAAGAGAAATAATCAAATATTTGTTTTGAAAAAGCTTTAAGTCAATTGGCCTATGATTAAATAAGCAACCCATTATGAACGGCTAGCGAGAGACTATCCACAGGTTCAAATCCAGTGTTCAGTCGTCACTGCTATATTCCAGACAAGAAACGGACGTTAAATTGTATTTTAGTTGTTTCATACTTTATTATAAGTCTCGAGGCCAACGTCTCGATCTACATTTCAATAGAATATTCTCCTTAGGCTTTGAATAAGGCTTTGAATTGATTTAATAATATATTAACAAAGCATTGCCTAATTAAAACCTAGTCGAATACAGTATTTATAAATCGGCAGTCGGTCTACATACATAGATAATTAAATCAAAATATACAGATATTCCTACTTCATAACTCGTTGCACAGGCATGATCAGGAATGCCTTGAGAGGCATCTTTCGGGCAGCTTCGTTCTCAAGCATTGATTGGTCCAACCAAACCTTCAGTAGTTCTCGTTCATTTGTCAACCTCTCGAGCAGGGCGGAGCTAACAGATTGATTGATACAATAGATCTCATAGGCCATCAACATGTTGGCAGCATCCAGGAAGGCTTGACCAATACCACAACAACTTCCACGATTGGTTGATACATTTGTAGACACACCCACAGAATTATAAGACACGCCTTTCGTCTTTATCACACTGAAACTTTCATTAGATTCTATATCTGTTGTACCATTGCAGATATTTTCCCTACTGGAAGGCACTGCAACAGTATCTGCTGGATATATAAAATCCTCACTTCGATCTCTGCCTAAGGATTCTTTAGCCACACCTCCTTGTTTGGTGATGGCATCTACTGGTTCGTTAGTCACACTTATATGAGAATTAATCACGTCGTGACAGCTCTCCACGCCCACTTGACGGTTGACCACGCCTCTATCAATGCTGGTCAGACCCACAAGACTGTTAGCCTCATCTTTGTTAGACCTGCAGCTGTCGGCTGATCGAAGCCTGGAGGTGAAGTAGAGATTAATTGTTATCAGCTCTTCGAGGTTGGAGAATATCGTCTCCAGTTGGGACTCGTTCAGCAATCCCGTCTCCTTCAGTACTGCATAGAATTCCTTCAATTAAAAATAGCTCAATTTAGAATTTATTAAATTTTAGTTTTGAAAAAGAAAACTTTTCAGTAACTTATTGCTGAGCGTCTGAAACAAGAGTTTAGTGTTCAATTATAGGATCAACAAGAAGCCCTTGCAAAAACGTTGCATTTCAATCCATATTTTTTAACTCCTATAGCCTAATATACTAGAGTATTAAATAGTAGGTACAAGGTACATATTCCTAATAACAAGCTACTTTTTAATAATTGAGCGCATCAACAGCTAGCACGGTAAAGAATTAAGATCGCGTAAATGTAGTATTGCTCTACTGAAAAGCAAATCAGTGGCGTGATGAGCACTGTATCTGAGCCCTTTTCAAACTGATTGCAGAAAATCTTCTTACTCACTTGCGCTCAGTACGGTCGATTTGGTCCCATCGCGAAGACGCAAATTAGTGGTTGGAGCCAGTGATACTAGACGTTAGTTAGCTATTTTAATTGGCAATAAAAGACAAACAAAATGTCTATAATGCATTTCGAATGAATTTAACCTGCTTCATCGTAGAAGAATTTTAAATATTATGTGACTTTAAATCAGGCGTGTTTCACCAAAACTTTTTAGTTATATTATACAAGAGTCTAAACCTGCTTAATGATATTGAGATCTCTGCCATATCTCATTTCAGATTCCACAATCTCTCTAGTTACTTGTTCCCTTTCATTCACCTTCACTTTGCACTTATCACATATTCTTCGATCACAGCCAAGGTCACGAACAACATTAATCTCGGATTGATCGGTGTAACTCCGCCCGCAATAATCACAACCAATCAGCTGCAAGGAAACAAAAATAAGGAGCTAAATCAAATTGTCAGAGTTATTTGACGATAATTCTGATCAGCAAGCAAACAACGGCATTTTTAGATTTTGAATACCTCATCATCATGCTGCTTCCAAAAGTTTGAATGAGCAAGGCATGATTAATACTTTTATCGCTTTGTTTGATGGCTTGGTAGGTTTCATAGTCCACCATGTTGTCACGGACTACAGTGCATTCTATGTTATTCTGCTAGTATAGAATAATACATTTCATATAGTACGTGCCATATAACTGCATAAGTTGCAGCGTTATGATATATCTTATTATAGGATTGCATGCAACAGTTAAGAATGCCATAGTATTAAATAGTATTCAGCGGTTTGGCATGGAATAGTATTGCATAGTATATGTATGTAAAGACACGGTATGCCATAGTACATCATAGTATGCAGTAGTAAGATATGCAATTATACAGCATAGTTAGCAGCGGTATGATATGCCATAGTACAGCATATTTGGCAGCCGTACGTATGCCATAGAGCAAGAAAATATGCAGCGATATAGTATGCCATAATATTGCATAGCATGTACCGTTTGAGATGCCATATAGTATTGCATAGTATGCAGGGGTTCGGTATGCCATAGGCCCATAGTATTGCATAGTATGCAGGGGTTCGGTATGCCAGAGTATTGCATAGTATGCGGCCTACAGTATAACTCAGTGAAAGATAGTAAGCAACGATGTAACATACCATAGTATTGCAAAGTATCCAGCGGTACGGTATGCCATAATATGACAACATATGCAACGGTATCGAATGCCATAGTATTGCTTAGCATGCAGGGGTGCGGTATTCCTTAGTAGGGCATACCGTACTGCTGCATGCAGCACTACGGTATGCTATAGAACAGTATATCAGCAGCAGTGCCGTATGACATGTTCTATATTATACTGTGCGTATGCTATATTAAAGCTGGTAAAGCAAAGGTTAACGTCACTCCTCACTCGAAAGCGATGTCAGTGATGGGCGAGCCCAGGATTTGAACCCTGCCCATACTGATCCCTAGTTGAGTGTCTTACCGACTTCGCCACTGGATCCAGCATGTATGCAGGGTTGTTTTTAATCACTGTATTATATAGTATGCAGCCGTGTGGTATACAATATGTAGCGGAGCAAAACAAATTTCCTTCCTCGTCTTTATATACATGTATATATAAGTCAGAATGATGACGAAGAAACAACTCACCGATTTTTTCTTTTCTTTTCCGTGTTGCACGTCTTCATGTATATTATCCATAAGCTCATCAGCCAGAAAGTTCCAGATTTCTGGATTATACTCCACATCATCGTCATCAGAATGAATTTCCTCCCTTCCATCCCCAGCCTCTCTTTCTGCTGTACTCCATCTTGAATTTTCTCTCTCATCTCTACTCCATCTTACTACCCGACTTGCATCATCAACCCCTTTCGCTACTTCAATGCACTCGTAAAGATTCTCACCAGAAGGCGGGCGACTGCGAGATCGGGTTGCGGTACAGTATCCCTGGCTAGAGGAGGCGTGGTCTGCAGTGCCATAGCCATAGGTCGATGATTGATTGATGGAAGTTAGCTCTTGAGAGGAGTTTGCTCTGAATAACGATTGATTGATTGGCGTGCGACGTTTCAGTGAGAAAGAGCCCCTATTGGTCATTGCTTTAAATCCCGCCCTCAAACTTGAACTTTTCTCTCGCCCCTAGTTACACGAGCAACATACATGTATATAAAAGAGACATATTCTTTCAATAAAAACTCTTCCTACTTTGTATAATTATATTTTGTGATTTTTATGCAGTTTATGCAGACATTGTTAGGCCTACTTATAGAGCGACAATAAACATATTTATAATAACAGACGTTTAATATCTCATCGAAGTTTCTGACTGACAGTTATAGAAGGCCTACTACTGAAGACTCAAAATGCGAACAAGGAGTTTGTTACCGATATCTCTCTTTTGTAATCATTTATAAGTGACAGCTACAACTTTTCTTGGAGTATGCTACAGTGTTTCTTAGCTCCATTTGTGGGCATCAGTAAATCTTAGATCAACCAAAGGTTACAATTCGCCGAACAACCAATTAAGTCAATTGGTTGTACTTTTTGGTGGACTTTGGCTCGACTTTCGATAGTTTATTTTTAGTACGACTTTGCAGATTTCGTAGTAAGTAGCCTAGCATTTATAATGCATGCTAATTGACAGTATCAGACTACTCGTTTTTACGTAGAGAGTAGAATTCTGCTGTAGAATTTCATGAGTGAAAGAAGGCTTAGTGCGCATAGTGCATTGTGAAAAAAGGACGATTTGTTTAGGAGGGGCACGATTGTCTAAGACATCGGTGAAGATAGAGTTAAATTGTAGACTGAAGCAAGAAAGAAATGATTCTAGTTTTGAAAAGAGAGAAGATCAGTTATCGGAAGAAAAATTATCGGGCTTTATAGAAGATATTTTCCAAATTGTTAATGTAAATTGGAAAGTAGAATAGTCGATTTGGAATCGTATTTTACAAATAAGACACACAAATATAACTTGTTGTATTCATCTCGAATTTGCAAATGATGTCATGCTCAAGTTGAATTACAAACATTGGTCTAATGACTTTTTAACTTTTAAATTAACCTTAATTTATTTATCAGTTCACACTGAGTCAAACGAAATATAACCTGTGACAAATTACAGTCAGTGCCTGTGAAAAGAAAGGACAAAAAGGTCAAATGACACTAACATGTGCCCTCAAATAAAGGATTTATATGAGGGCAGCTGATGCATGGACAACAGAATTAACAAAACCAACGTATTAAATTAAAAATAATACAACTAAATTAAATCAGTTGTAATTTACAAAACGAACAGAATCAAAAGGAATTGCAATTATATTTAAAATAGAACTTAAAAATAAACAAACTGATTAAATTAGTATTGCAAATTAGTGTATCATACCTCCAATCCGAGAGCTTCAAGTTTATCAACAAAATTTCTCAGCCTGTCGGTTGAAAAGAGAACCTCGGCTTTCTCTCTGATATTCTCCATAGATCGTTGACTGCGTAACCTCAGGCTCAGACGCCCTCCACCCTTATCTAGCTTGTCAGTGTTGGGGACGCTGAAATACGGCAGAGCCGCGGTGTCGTCCAATGTCTCATGACCTCTGGGTCGAGATGTGTGGGAGAAAGTCTTGTAATTCTCGTGGTTTGCTTTAACTCTAGGAGGCTTTTCTACGAAATCAAATCACATGTGAATTTATTTTCCAACATTTACCTGAGTGTGATTTCAAAACTCTAGAGTAAATGTAACACTAACGTGTAGTTAGTGTTCCGTGTCATCCACGTACAATTAAAACTGCAGTGCCATATTGCGAATCTCTATAATTGAGTAGCTGAATAAACCGACGAAGTTATATTCAGCTACTGGTTTAAAGAGATTCACAATTTGGGCACTACAGTTTTAATTGTATAAGAACGACACGGTACACTAACTACATGTTAGTTTACATTGATAGACATTTGCATTTTGACATATTTGCATTGATAGTATTGCATATTGATTAGACACCGGACGTTAAATTCCTATTGATTGACTGATTGAAGGATTAATTGTAAGATTAGTTTCTAAGAGAACGAACAAAGTCTGCCTACATAAATTAGCACAATAGTTAAATAACCTGGTTTAAATGGAGGTACATCATCATATGTTCTGTTCATCTTCTCAGTCTGAACCACAGCCTTTAAATTGTCTTCCACCTTACTCAAAGCTGCTGCTTGTTTTCGTTTCCTTGGTTTCGGTACTGGAGTACCTTCCACTGCTGCAGACTTCTTGATATTCTCTTTATCTGAAGTACCGCTAGGTGCCTCCCTGCTTCCACTTTCTGCCACAGATTTCAGTTCTTGTGTAATCTTATCAGTAGATCTCGGCGAAGCTCTTTTATTCTCACTGCCTCGCTCTCTCACACCCATCAGATGTTGCTCAGAGCCACCGGAAGATCCACGACATCTTAAAGTTCTTCTGTCTTTACTCCCCGAGGTCTTGACTTTCTCGTGATGTCTACCCTGCGCTTCACCAGAGACAGCTTGAGTGTCCTTCTCTTTCCTCAGAGGTTCAGGAGTGTGTATCTGGAAATTATTCTGTTCAGAGGATTCTCGCTCTCCTCGAACGCATAAAGAACCGCCATCCCTCTTCAGAAAGTCTTTATCATTACGATTCGACTGAGAATGTTCCTGATTAACTAATTTAACTTCATTTATTAAGTCCTTATTGACGCGCCTAACATAGCGATTTTTCTCCTGTAAAGGTCTTTCAGGCTTCTGAGGTCTGAATAGAGGACTGACAGAGTCTTTAACTTCGCTCCGGTGAGTGTGGGAAACACTTCCATCACCACCTGGTATCTCTACTTTACTGCTGCCACCAGATGATCTGGTTTTTGTGCTTGCAGGTTCTGCAGTTTCGAGATGACGTCTTGTTTTAGTATTCGAGGTATGACTAATGTCGTTACTATTTGACACATTTAGAGAAGAACATATCTTCATTCCTTGTTCGTCTGATGTTGAGCTGTAAATTGGCGTACTACTATTTCTCTCCCGTCTCTGATTAACCAAGGTTGATTTGTCTTCAACATGAACTGCAGGAGAAGAATAGTCACGAATTGCTTCTTCAGGAGGGAGCTTAGCTCTACTCGCTGTTTTAATATTATCAGATACATTTACACATTTGTAGATCTCAAGACTATTTAGTATTGAAACTCTTGTTCTACCGATCGACTTAATAAGTACATCATCACTCGGAGCGACTGAATCCGAATGATTCAAAATATTATCACGACGCCTATTGACTGATCCAGTATCCCTAGTAGGGACTTCTGATAAATCAGTACCTGAATCAATTCCGTCATTCTTATGTCGCGCAGCTCTGCTAGTAAATCTTCGATTATCAATATCGCAGGATGAAATAGTTCCAGAGGAAATGGTAAAAGAGGTGTTTGCCTTGATGGTCTCTGAATTAGTATTGCGATGGAGAATTCGATCAAACTCGACTTTACTCGCTTCGTTACATCTAGGCTCATCATGCACACTGAACCTAGATGCTCCTTTCCCCTCAGCTACCATTGAATTAGCATGCTGGTGACTCAATGGTACCTCAAGGGATACACTGACTGTTGTTATTGCTGTTCTTACGGAACTACGATCAAACTCAGAGACCTTATTTGAAGCTTGATTTACGTCTACTACACCAAACGAGAGTTGATTTGAGACAAGATTTGTTGATGAGGGGTTTTTGGATAGGATTGGCGTAGTTGAATCATTTTGAAGAACTTCATCAGAATTATTTAATTGTTTGTTAATAGTTTGCCTTTGTCTTCTTTCTGGCCTCACACTTATTGGTGGCTTTCTTTTGTTCTGTAGCCTTTCATAGGGCAATGTTACTGAAACATTTTGTTTGGATGTGCAGTTTGTTGTTGTAAGCTTATTTAGTTCTTCACGCAGCTCTTTAACAGTTTTGCTTTTCTCTTGGAAACCTTGTAAATCTTCAGGCTTGAAGTCACTTAGCATATTTTCACGAACTGTCAAATCTTCATGTAAATTTTCACGAACTGTCAAATCTTCATGCCTAAAGTCTTTCATCCGTTCGTTGTTGAAAGTTTTTTGAAGCCCATCTGTGGTTCTATGCTGAGACGATTGGTTGGATGTGTCTGATTTCCACTCGGAAGGACTGCCAAGCCTTTGTTTGAGCTCACCCGTCAAAATAGTATCAGATATCTCGACGGCTCTTGTTGTCTGCCCGACAAACGTAGTACTAAATGGTTGCATCTCAGGACTGCATCCACTATCCTTGGAAACAATGTCATTAAAAGACCTGTTCACCTCTTGAGCTTCTGAATTGTTGATCATCTTGGTGTCCAAATTTTGAAATTGTGATGAATCGTTTTCCGAGATAGTCCTGTTCCCGACCTGGGGCTCCAGCATTTGGGATTTGAATTCCTCATAGGTAGGTATGCGGAAGCTCGCACGACGAGCAGTATTAAATCCAGAGGAGGGGTCTGCTCGCTGAAATGACATAAGCGAATTACACTGGTCGCCCACAGAAGATTGTGAGGTTGTTTGATCCGACACCCGTTCACCACTGTCCGTACTCTCAATGTAGCGCTCACTGATAGTTCTATCAAAAGTCTTCGAGTCAAGCACTGGTTGTTCATCTAAAGGATTAGGCGTATTCCATGCCGGGCTATGTGAGACTGTTGCGTCAGATTTAATTAAAAATTGATCTCTCGGTAGATCCAGTGGGGTTTGATCATGTGACCTCTGAGTTGATGCGAGGTACTTGCTGATGGACTGTGCGCCTGTATGGGCTCTCGTAGTCTGCTGTATGAACTCCCCTGACTTATCCTGACCTCTTAGATCTGATGTATCCTGGGATCTCAGATTTGATATATCCTGGGATCTCAGATCTGATGTATCCTGGGATCTCAGATCTGATGTATCCAGGTCTCTCAGATCTGACGTATCCTGGGATCTTTGATGTGATTCATCCCGGAGTCCGCTAACCCGTTCTTCATTAGTAGAGATTTCAAAACCGTTACTTGGCGGTTCATCGGTGAAACCGGGCGGTGGCGAAAGAAGATCAGTGTCGAGATCTGAAGCAGAATCATCCAAGTCTTGTGCGTACATGGTTGCAGAAATTTAATGTCTAAACAGAAATAACAGATCAGTTTTATGAATGTTTACAACCATATATCGAAGATAACCTATTAAACTAAAATATATAATATAGCTGATAGCATTCAATTATTCGACGGCATATTGATCTGTCATTGTCAGCTAATCCAAATCAAGTATACGCTTAGGCTTATATTACATGTAGGCCTAGATGTTAAGCTCAATCGGATTTCTGGCCGGCGTAAAAATCTCTTAGACTTATCCATTATCAAATTCAATCGTATTTTCTCGAAATATTTCGAAAAACTGAGAATTACATCAGTTTTTAATAGACGAATAATGCTTATAGTCAGAGAGAGAGAGAGAGAGAGAGAGAGAGAGGAATAAGGGAGGAAGGGAAATAGAGAACGAGAGCGATAAAGATTGAGAGAGAGTTCTTACAATACGTCAAAATTTTTTGTTTGTACACTGTGATTTTGATGGGATCTTTAATATGACTTAAAATGAACAAAATCTGCTGCAACTGATACGTCAGTTTTCTATATAATAATCTACTTGTCTCTCTTTCTGGACCCGCTGCGGTATTTAACATGTAAGAGCTTGTATAATAATTAATCGTAACATTACCTTAATATAATAATTAACCGTATTATACCGCAATGATACTGTTATAACAATTAACCGTACGCTTTGTACACATATATTACATAGAACGTCGCGTCGTTTAATACAACTAGAAACTGGGAGATAACGTGTAGACTATACGACATTATTGATTGGATTAACTATATACAACCATAATTAACTATATACAAAATTAACTATAACTATAGATTAACTATATACGAGAGTAACCGCATTGTAGTTTGAGTTTAGAGGTTCAGTGAATCGATCATAGTAGCGTAGGAATGCGACAACAGAGGGAGCACATTGCTCACAGCAGTAACTTCAGCATAG
This sequence comes from Enchytraeus crypticus, assembly GCA_905160935.1. Taxonomy (NCBI): domain Eukaryota; kingdom Metazoa; phylum Annelida; class Clitellata; order Enchytraeida; family Enchytraeidae; genus Enchytraeus; species Enchytraeus crypticus. The sequence continues at coordinate 1,567,094 of CAJHZI010000507.1, forward strand.
CTTCTGTCACTTCTCTCTCCTGTATCTCTATAATTATGACTTCTTTTCTCATATTCAAGCGTACCTATTTTTCGTCATTTATATCACACTGCAGAGATATTTTCTGACTCATTTTTAGTCCAAAAATTATTATCTATAAATAACTACTCGTTCATTTTATATTATATTTTATATTAAAAGTTCATTTTATATACTTTTCATTCTATACTCGATTAAGAAAAAAATCGTATTCTAATCGTATTCTAATCGTATTCTAATCGTATTCGTAATCGTATCGTAATCGCGTGGTTTTCTTTTTACGAAAGAATGTTTCTTCGATTAAAGGTAGCAAGTCAATTAAGCCGTTTCCAAAGATTTCTTATTTGTGAATGAAAATTTTTCCCTAATTTCCTACAGAAATATTCGTTAATCTACTCTCTCTATCCCCCCCCCCCCTCTCTCTCTCTTTCTCTCTCTCTCTCGTCACAGTCCAATGAACGCAAGTGAACGGCAGGTCTCGACTCGTCCACATTTAAACAATAGAGTAAGAACAATGCGCAGCGAAACTATCGCTGCTGACGCTGCTATTGCAGTCACTGCTGCAGCTATTGCTACAGTCACTACTACAGCTGCTGTTACAGTTGTAACTTCTGAAGATGCTGCTACAGTTGTCACAGCTGTAATTGTTAAAAAAATTATATTAATAGATACAAAATAGATAGATAGATAGGTATTAATAGATATACAGATATATATATATATATATATATATATAGATATAGATAGATAGATAGATAGATAGATAGATAGACAGATCAATAGATAGATAGGTAGATAGAGAGAGAGAGAGAGAGAGAGAGAAAATACTATAAGTGAGAAATGAAAAGATACAGAAAGCATAAAACGAGCGAGAGAGTGAGAGAGATGTAAAATTCTATGAGTAAAACGAGAAAAATATAGCAAAAAGGGAGAACTATAGAAACATATGTAGTATTAAGAAATGCATGTCAATCCGTATTAAGTCAATTTCAATACAAGATTGTAGCTATGAAGTCAATGCGGTGTATGACTACTGATATTAAGTCAATTTCGATGTAAGACTATCGATTATCGATGGACTCAATGCTGTATAATGTAAAAGAGAAAAATAAAGATAACCTTTGACTGCTCCCACACCAGCAGGATTCTCTAGTCTAGGTAATATACCTTCAATGAACATATTTCATGAACTTTATTCCTATATTAAATCTTATACGGTATATATCTGATAGTGGAAAGCTTCAAACGTTTATAAATTGTGAGACGATCTGTATATTGACCAAAATATCGGAGACACTGACGCATTCAATCAACACTATTTAGTATTCCAAGTAGTTTGAAACGTTTTATATCAAATGTTTTATCTTCCGACAATGAGAAATAGTCAACAAACAAAATCCAGCTAACAAAAGCATAAAATAAATATTACACTAGCGGCGAAAATCATCAGAATCACAATTACATACAGTATGAAATGTAATCATATCATTGTTTGAATATTATTATATAGGCCGTATATTGCAGCAATCCTATGCTATTAAATTACAAACAGATAAAATAGTTTAGCACATACAGCGTATATTCTGATCACATCGGATAGAAAACATGAAGCTCAGAATAGAGCAAAGCTGATCAGCAAATAGTATCTAATCTCATGCTAAAGGCTGGTGCGTTGGAATTCACTTCCACAAAAACTCCTCTTAAAATCGACGATATGGTGAAAATTGCACAACACAATTTAAGAGCACGAAATGAAGAACTTAATCCAATCCTGCCGACATCTTCATGTTTACAGAATGATAACCAGGTGTCAAAAAGATGCGTGTAAAAAGAATGCAGGGGAAAATGATTATAGAAAGCTAACGATAAGAGATATTATAAAATTGATAGCACGTTCGTAGAGTTACAGAAGATAGAAGAATGGGGGGTAGGAAGAGTGTTACATGGGCTTGCAGCCAGCAGTGCGCTGAGGAAAAGAGACAATTATAGGCCACACAGGCTTGCGTTACTTATTAAGGAAACGAAATTAAGAAAAAGGTAAAATAGTAATAAATGGAGTGCACAATCTCAGAAGAATCCAACTACAAACGGGTACTGAGCTTTTTATTCTGCATGACAGTTCTGCATCGTAAGCCCAAGTGGATTGTGGATATTTTATCATTACCCTCGCCGAACCTTATATAAAGCCAATATCATCGTGATAAATTAAACAAGACTACAATACAATCACTAAAATGAAAAAAGAGGATCAATGTCACATACGCTATAGCCAACCCTTCCTCTATGCTTTATTAATTTCTTTTTAAATAATTTATTTACAATTTAGCCAAATTTACGCCTTAGCTTAAAAACATTGACAATATTTTCAGTGTCTCTAATTATGCAGCATTAAATAAATAAATAAAAATTAAACAACTCAATAAAAATCTCAACTCTGTTTAACTAGCTACGCTTTCGGTATGTAAAATAGGAGAGCGAGCGAGGAGTTAAAATTTTCATAATTTAAATACAACCCAATATATTAATGTTTAATATGCGAACAAGTAACAAGTAGGAGTCACAATTGTTTGATTTAAAGCCACAACTAATATGATTATTTGAACAGAGGTCAAGTTTACCAGGCCTAATAGAGGTTAGGTTTAGTTATAGACTAGAGCTAAACCTAATAGTTTATCAAAAACAAAATGACGCCGATAAGTCAACGTGCAGGAAAATCTAGAATGACACAAATTGGTGACTTTATGACTTAAAAAGTCGCCTTTCCTAGCACTAATTTAAACAGTAAACTAGAGTCATATTGGAATCATGCAGTCTTTCCAATTCCCTGAATAAATGTCTTCATTAATTAGATAAGCTTAAATATTTTGTCCATGTTTCAATAACTTGGTCATTCTAATTCATTCATTGCATCGGTTAAATATGTTCAAGTTCGGCATTATGTCCTTTTGATTAAGGACGTATAAAAAATTACATTCACGTCAACGCCAAACATCTGCCATATGTAAAAATCCAATTGCAGACTTCTCGAGATTTACAAGAGCTATTTTTATGTTTCCTAGATTTACAGAGAATCCTGCGAATACTCCGCTGTGAAAATTAACAGATAACTATGCCCATTATCCGTTGAAAGCTTGGAGTATGACATTTTGCAAAAAAAAACAATTTTATTAAAACGTCCTAGTGTGTCTAAAACATTAGAAAATTAAGATACAAGATCGGTCGAATCAAATACATTTCATATAGGGCCAAGATAAAACTTGTTTCGACTTTTTTACCAATCTCGATAAAGTATTTCAACAAAACTTTAGAAAATAGCATACTGCAGAACAATGGTCGTTTAAGAAATAAAAGAATAAAATGTCAGCAACAAGCTACATAAAATAATAACACTTAGCATATTCGCGTCAGTCTAAACAGGTTTAAAAGCTTAACACGATTACTAAATTAGTATAATATACTGTATGCTACTACATAAAGGGAGAGCATCGCTTTCTATTCTACAACAATAGTCAATAAAAGATTGATATTTATTTAGGAGCCTTACGACACTAACAGCTACGAGGACTCAATGTATTAGTAGTATGACAACAAATCTACCCATTCTAGTACATCAGAGAAAACTGATTTCACAATCAGAGGCGTAAATTAAATATATTACAACACGCCCTACCTAATTGCCACGGTTCCTGCTCTAGGACCAAGTCAACAAATTTCTACACAGTTTTCTCTAGTAGGCTAATTAATGAGCACACCATCGACAAAATCAACTCACACTGGCTTACATCCGAATTAGTACAAACCGCAGGCATTAGATAAAATCAATACAAACAAAAATGATAAAATGTTAACTAAGGATTCTAAAATATCAGAAAAGCAATTGCTAAACTACACAAATAAGAGAAAGCTTTACAAGTTTCATTGTGATGTGTTTAGACTAGGAAAGTTCTTTCTTCACCCGTTTTAGTTATCCTCATTAAAAAGGGGAGTTTTCAACACGTTATCCCTTATCTCAGACCTATATTTACAATTATCCGTTAGATTAATTTATAAATTACATTATAATATGACAAATTAAATAATTCATTAATTCGATCCCTAGACTAATCGCAGAGTTCCCGGACTTTTAGTTTAAATTTAGACATATTTCACATAAGATCTCATTTATCAAAAATAGAAGAGATCTAAAATGAAAAGGCAATTTCAAAGACAAGTATAGTGTGAAATAACTATAAACATTATTTTCGTTTATAGTTTTTAATAAATCCTAAAGCCCGCGTATTTTTAAAAAGCCATCTTAATTAATTCTGACGGTAACAATTGAGTATAAAATCTAAAACAAAACAAAATTTACAATAACAGATAACCTGAAAGCTCCACCAGTTAATGTCTACGCTATATACGTCTAAAAATCAACTGAGCCATGTTGATCAATTCACCGCAAAATTGGCCAATGCAATTAATATTAATACCATAAAATTCTATTGAAACTAATACAAATACAAGATTGAGCGATTATAAATAAAAGTAAAACAAGATGGTATAAACTCAATTAAAACCTCAGTTATGTAAACACCGCCTACATCAACTGGCTTAAAACACAGGTCATAGCGTAGACATAATTGGCCAATGCAATTAACATTAATACCATAATTCTATTGCAACTAATACAAATACAAGATTAAGATTAAGCGATTATAAAATAAAAGTAAAACAAGATTGTATAAATTCTACTTAAAACTCATATAGGGCCTATCTAAATACAGCCTACGTCAGTTGGCTTAAAACATAAGTCATAGCCTAGACATAATCTGCTATCACAAATATTCACTAGTGAACTCACTAGAGAGAACTTCATCGATCAATACATTAATTCTATTATAATAGAACGTGCTCGTACTAATCTTACAATATCGCCACTTGCTCGAGGGTATAGAACTACACACGTCAATTGTCACTGCAGTTCTGTGTTAAATATCCGCGTTAGCGTGCACACAATCACGCGCAGTTCTTGGTTGATCTATTCTCAACCTACTCTAGTAAACACGGCAGGGCACATTTCAACAAACAATAGGAATAAAATTAAACCCAAAAAAACCGTACGAGTCAAATGATGACGTTCAAGATACGATAAGGCTCAGTAGAAGCATAAATAAGAAGCGTACATAGAGGCTTGAATATAATCACACTTTATCTCTTCCAATAAATAATCACAAAACGAGAGATCCTATTGGAATGTAGTGACTTGCGTATTCCATCTATCTATGAAATCTTTCTATAAATCCAGAAGAAATTCACCTAAGCACTAAGGTAGAATAAAAGTGATACTTTTGCTCATCGGCCTATACAATGCTTTAAATTGTTTGTTAGAACTTTGTTATTAAGTTCGTTTCAGTCTTTTAAAATTATAGGTTTTGAAATGAAGTCAACAAAAATTCACAAATAAATCGCAATGTTAAAACTTAATCTTTAAATAAAGTTGCAAGTTATGTGTAGATTTTACTTAAGAAATTTCGTTTTGCAATGTAAAATTCAATTTTATGTATTTTCCATTAGTTGTCTACGGAAATAATAACAACAATTAATAACAACAATTAGAGTGCTACAGTCATCAATGACAACATCGAGCACTATTGAGACAAAATCAAGCCGGCGAGCAAAAAAAGAAGGTCGAAAAACGGTACAAATTCCAAAATCCAGAAATTCAGTCCAAAGTATAATATACAAGAAATAATCCTGGTATCATTTCGCAAATAACTTACACATCTTCACAAGCATTACATATATAATCAAATCATTATCTAAATCACTGACAAGCATTTATTTACATGCGTATCTTCGAATTCTTTTTTCCTGACAGTATAAACAACGCCAAGTGACGTCGATTAACATTGGCAATCTCTTAATGTTAGGATTACATACAAGTAAATATGTGAAGCTACTGAAACAACATCGGGTCCAGCGAGTTATGCAAAAACAATCAATAATTAGGATATATGAATGTACAATGTAGATAAAACTCAGTATTAATTACATCAATAGGACCTCACTTCATACCTTTGCTTTCTTCAAATAAAAACCTTCTATAAAGGCTAGCAGCGTTGGCTCAGACATTGTTAAATAATTAATTGAACAACAAAAAATTAACATACTGCATTGCACAACAAACAATATCTCATAAAATAGCATAGCACCTGAGTGTTGTAGTCATGTTAAAATCAAAACAACAAGGCACAAATTTAAATATTTTCAGTCTTGTACGAGAGTCTAGAGAGCAATACTGCCTCAAATAGAATAAGGTTGTTCCTATGTACAAAACACACAATAATACCACACCGACAACTATCTCACAATATTTGTATATATAATCAGTTTGTACATATAATCCGTGTGTTAATGTTTATAGACATATATATATATATATATATATATATATATATATATATATATATATTAAACTTCAATAGCTTGCTAGTATCATCACAGGCACTAAGGCAGCACCACAGCTTTATATCATAAGAACTATAGAGTATACAAGTGTTCTCGTTGATATGAATATTACTCGATTGATAAATAAGTTATAACCTATGGTAGTTATAGCCTGGTTATAAACAATAGTTAGTATTGATGGTTATTCATACTAACCAATTACTCAATAATCTCATACATCACAGTAATACGTGAAAGTACAATTACATACACTGAATTTAACCACATACAATGAATTTAACCACACTGCATAAGAATTTAAAGTTTGTTTCTTAATCTCAGGATACTTACAGGGCCATTTTAGCTTCACTGATAACCTATTGACATAAAATGATTTGTAAACCCAAGCATTGAAGACAAATGAAGTACCACAACTGACACAGTAGTGCGGGTTTAATATCCGCTACAGCATTTTGGCAAGTCATCCCAGTGACTTACTATAGCTATGTTGATCCATTTGTACCTTGGATCAGGTGGTCCTGATTTCAAGTCCTGATTATGTTAATCCTAAAACAAGACTCGAATAAGCAAAGGGACAACAAAGTCTCACATCTCGGGAGCTTGTACATTGGCTGTGGTTTAGAGTGGCTGAAGCTAATTAAATCTTGTGTATAGGAGCTGAGGGCTAGGACTCTTAGACCATGAGGTGCTCGCACCCACACTGTCAGATCAAAGCCTCTGTGTCACCTGTGTTCCTCGAACGTTACATAATATGTACATAATACATAACATCAATGTTGTCATGGACAACATTAGCACTCTAATCGTAATATGTACTAGTTCTACGATAAGATAGAAGTTCAGTACAAACAGGTCACGGTTATACAGTTTTACCTCAATCAACAATAGTCTAACGGCACTGATTAACAATAACATGATATTAACTAACAAACTATCATTTTCAATGAATAAAGGATATAAATAAATATGCTATGAACGTAATTCTTAATGCAGACCAGATCCAAACTAATATATTACAATTTTAAAATACTCATGCCTACATTTCCTGGTTAAAAAATTTAAAACCACAGATAAGCGCTACAATGCATGCCTTACGAAAACGGGGAGTGAACTTCCAAATGTTCTGATATACCGAGTCACTAAATCACTTCAAAAAGAATATAAAGCCAAATTTTGGTACGACCCTTTCTTATAAATTCTCAGTACAAATAAATTTTATTTCTTTCAGACTTTGTAGGTCATTATTTTTGATTAAAGCAATTTTTTATTAGTGATTCATGCTATTAGTTATTTACTGTATTTAGCACTTCTTGTATGTCCTTGTAAATGACGTACGCTATTAAACATGACTTTTATTCAACAGGGAATTTAACATGGAAACTAAATGTTTAGTAAAATCCATACCAATATAGTCAACAACAAACAAATGATATTTTTAAAAACAAGACTTTAACAAATAATTATATGGATTTTCAGTTTTATATAAAGTGGCACTACTATGCAGGTAAAGCTCAACGGGCTTGAGGTAAAACTGTAAATCCTTGAACCAGAAGTTACAAATTTAATTCTCTAAAGAATACGAATCGAGTTCCAGCCCACATCAAGATATTTTATATACGGCTAGAGGCTAGAGTACAAATAGTCAGCACATAATCTTTTATAAAATATAAGCAAAAGAATTATCAGAGAAACTTTTTATAAATGAATTCTGGACCTACTTCAAGATCGCAAACTAATACCATCATGTCTCTTAGACGTTCTGCCAAAATGATAGATCCACGGTACAGAATAACTTTGAGTGATTATATCGAAGAACATTTCATTGGCAATCCCATCTACTGATTTCCAAAACAAGGGCTATAACCATATCAGACCTATCCGGAAATATTGATAAAAGTGCTAATTACTGAGGCAGTTTACTTGTCTTTGAACTAGTCAAAAGCCGGATTTAACGTCCGTTTCTAGTCTTGAAAACACATCAGTTACCAAGCTAGCATTGGATTTGAATCCTATATCCACGCCTACGAGACCCAACACCTAACCAATAATGCAACCGGTTCAGCTCAACGTAATGTGCGAAACTTTTGCTTCAACCATTCTCAATTTTTGCAGACCCAAAACTCTAGAGTTGAAAATACAAACAAATAAATATGCTGGTTTAGAGCACCACTCTACTTAGACTCTCCAGGTCCTTTGAGGTCTTCTTGAGGGAGTCGCAGAAATCTTCCACGCTCAGCGCATCATCAGCTGATCTCTCGTCAAAGTACGATTCGTCTTCATATCTGTGCGTCAATGTATTACAGTATTACAGTAGTTACAGTATTCATTATTATCAATCTTCACTAACAGCGTTCATTAGCAGTACTCATTAACAGCATTCATTAGAAATACTCATTAACAGTGTTCATTAACAGTACTCATTAACAGCGAAATACCCATTAACAGCGTTCATTAGAAGTACTCATGAACAGCATTCATTAGAAGTACTCATGAACAGCGTTCACTAGCAGTACTCAATAACAGCATTCATTAGAAGTACTCATGAACAGCGTTCACTAGCAGTACTCAATAACAGCATTCATTAGAAGTACTCATTAACAGCATTCATTAGAAGTACTCATTAACAGCATTCATTAGAAGTACTCATGAACAGCGTTCACTAGCAGTACTCAGTAACAATAACAGCATTAATTAGTAAGTACTCATGAACAGCATTCATTAGAAGTACTCATTAACAGCATTCATTAGAAGTACTCATGAACAGCGTTCACTAGCAGTACTCATTAACAGCATTCATTAGAAGTACTCATGAACAGCGTTCACTAGCAGTACTCATTAACAGCATTCATTAGAAGTACTCATGAACAGCATTCATTAGAAGTACTCATGAACAGCGTTCACTAGCAGTACTCAATAACAGCATTCATTAGAAGTACTCATGAACAGCGTTCACTAGCAGTACTCAATAACAGCATTCATTAGAAGTACTCATGAACAGCATTCATTAGAAGTACTCATTAACAGCATTCATTAGAAGTACTCATGAACAGCGTTCACTAGCAGTACTCAATAACAGCATTCATTAGAAGTACTCATGAACAGCGTTCACTAGCAGTACTCATTAACAGCATTCATTAGAAGTACTCATGAACAGCGTTCACTAGCAGTACTCATTAACAGCATTCATTAGAAGTACTCATTAACAGCATTCATTAGAAGTACTCATTAACAGCATTCATTAGAAGTACTCATGAACAGCGTTCACTAGCAGTACTCATTAACAGCATTCATTAGAAGTACTCATGAACAGCGTTCACTAGCAGTACTCAATAACAGCATTCATTAGAAGTACTCATGAACAGCATTCATTAGAAGTACTCATGAACAGCGTTCAACAGCATTCATTAGAAGTACTCATGAACAGCGTTCACTAGCAGTACTCATTAACAGCATTCATTAGAAGTACATCATTCATTAGAAGTATGAACAGCGTTCACTAGCAGTACTCATTAAGTAGCATTCAGAAGTACTCACAGCATTCATTAGAAGTACTCATGAACAGCATTCATTAGAGTACTCATTAACAGCATTCATTAGAAGTACTCATTAACAGCGTTCACTAGCAGTACTCATTAACAGCATTCATTAGAAGTACTCATGAACAGCGTTCACTAGCAGTACTCAATAACAGCATGCATTAGAAGTACTCATTAACAGCGTTCACTAGCAGTACTCATTAACAGCATTCATTAGAAGTACTCATGAACAGCGTTCACTAGCAGTACTCAATAACAGCATGCATTAGAAGTACTCATGAACAGCGTTCACTAGCAGTACTCAATAACAGCATTCATTAGAAGTACTCATTAACAGCATTCATTAGAAGTACTCATGAACAGCGTTCACTAGCAGTACTCAATAACAGCATGCATTAGAAGTACTCATGAACAGCGTTCATTAGAAGTACTCACTAACAGCGAAGTACTCATTGCCATCGATTATACCAGTCGATTGTCAGCGTATGGACTAAGTGTCATGCTTTAAAGATTACCTTCTATGTGGCAGGACTAAAACTCTACTTCAGTTCATATCGAGTAAAGACAGAAAACTCGCACACTGCTTGATCTGCTGTCTAGAGCTTAACATATCCAAGCCATTGACCCGGCAGAGCAAATAACTTATCTTCAAACATCTGTACCACATGTTGCAGAAGACTAATCTTGAAAAACGCATTAACATTGTTTATGGTACTTTAAATTTAAAATTCAATTTATTTTTTGTTAGAGGGAATTCTCATTGGTCCTAAAATATAAAAGCAACTAGCTACAAAAAGAGTGTGCGAGTTTTCTGTCTTTACTCGATATGAACTGAAGTAGAGTTTTAGTCCTGCCACTAAAAGGTAATCTTTAAAGCATGACACTTAGTCCATACGCTGACAATCGACTGGTATAATCGATGGCAATGAGTACTTATTTAAATATTACGAAAATGTCACATAAGTATAAGACATAACTATGCAGCAGTATTACCTGTGATTGGCAGGTGGAGACTCCACCTCCCCCGCGTTACCCACAGAGTGCATGTGCTCATGAAGAACTTTAGTGGCTGTTTCCTGCATAACAACAACAACAACAATGTGCAAAACACAACATACAACAACACGAGTATAACACAATGACAACATGTTTACAACTTAACAAATCACAACATGAATATAATAAAATGACAACAACGTGTGTACAACACAACAAACAACAACACGAGTATAACACAATGACAACATGTGTACAACACAACAAAACATGCACACAACAGCACACAACAACAAGTGTACAACACAACAAACAACAACACCAGTATAATACAATAACAACAACATGTGTACAACACAACAAACCACAACACAAGTATAACAAAATGACAACATATGCACAACACAAAAAACAACAACACGAGTATAACAGAATGACAACATGTGTACAACACAACAAAACATGCACACAACAACAAGTGTACAACACAACAAACAACATGAGTATAACACAAACAACAACAACATGTGCACAACAGCACACAACTTGAATACAATAGTACGCAATGTCATTATGAGAATAACACAGCACACAAGTGCACAACAGCAAACAACAACATGATTACAACATCATCTGTTTATAACAAATGGAGACTATTTCTTTTTGACTCCAGAGGATATCAATAATTAAAATTTGGTTAAATGCAATTCTCTCGCTTTCAGTACATCAAGGAAGATGTCAGGGTTAGCGTGGGGACGGGGTGTCGGATAGCTCATAAAAGATTAATTAATGCACAAGTAGTCAATCGTTAGTTAATTAAATATTTTAATAATTTATTCAATATTCAGCAAATACTTGTAAGACTACAAAGCAATTACAATGAGTTTAATGATGAATTGATTAACCCATATGTAGCAATTAAATATTTGTGAAAAATACAAATAAAACAGCCAATAATCGAGGGTGCTCAAGTCAGTATTACAAATATCTATTATGAGGATTATGTGAACAAGTAGATGTACATCACATACTAGTCAATTAAACTGCCAAATATTTGGCTGATATCGTCTGCATAATCTGTATTTAGCTATATGTAAATACCTGAACTATTGCGATGTTCATTTTGTATGATAGCAGGATGTGTTTGGAGCAAAAAAAAAGATATTTATATCAATTTTGTTGAATTTTGTCAGTACTAAATAAAGATAATACAAGTACATATATACATGTGCACATTCCTTTTTCAGTTCTCACCTTAGTGACACGCGGCAGACATGAAAGTAGAGATGAAAACTCTGGTGGGTTGAGGTTGAAGAAAGCAACAACAACAGCTTCAGAGAGCTGTAACAAGTAAAAATACAACAACAACAGCTTTAGAGAGCAGTATCAAGTAAAACAACAACAACAACAGATTCAGACAGTTTTAACAAAACAACAACAACAGCTTTAGAGAGTCAAGTCAAACAACAGCTTCGGAGAGCTGTAACAATTAAAACATGCACGTCCAACACTTGGAATAGTAAACCAACACAATGATTAACACAAACAGTTTGCAATAAAAGACTGCACTTATATCTAAATTAATTCGATTAGAATGACAGATATTTGTCCTCTACATGGCCACAGTAGAGTTCATACAAATATGAGCCAGATTTAATGCTATAGCTATCAAACAGGAAGGTGAAGTTAAATTGAGCTTTAGCTTTGGCTTTATTAAATTATTGTTCAACTTTATTCAATTAAATTCTTAGGATGCTATGACTCTTTTTACAAGAGAGGCTAAGCTCCACTGCTAATTCTCTGGGAGACAATGTCGCTCATGATACTGCACAGTAATTTCTCTTCAGCTCCCTTCAGACAACAACACAAATCACACAGCTCAGTTCCACAGCACATACTCATTCTATATCACAAGAATCCCGTACACCAATTTCTACTCATTTTAAATACTCTTCACTTGATTTCACGTTACGAGAACTGTACATCTAGTCTACGCACTACAATGATACAAGTTAAATATCGAGAAATTTACAAACCCTTCTGACACCAGAGTGCTTATTCTCGCTGACCCACATAATAACACGCTGCGCCACCTGTTGAGTAGAAGACTTGTTAGCAAACTCTCCTGGCTCCATCTCCTGAGTCAAGCACTGCAAGTGCTCCAGCATCGAGAGGCGAATCTATCGAACCATACAGTAAACCCAAGTCGATTCCAGTACAATTTAGTACAGCATAATAGTACAGTATACACAACCAATGCTACATCACTGTCATAGGCGAGAGCTGTAGGTATTGCAGTATAAACCGATCTCTCTTAGTGCACTGCCTACTGGCAGGTCCATGGCATATAACGCCTCCAGTCTTCTCTGTCTTCCACCTTCCTCTTCATTTCCACAAATGAGTGGGTCTTTAAATCATCTAACATACCTAATCTCGGCCTGCCCCTGCCTCTTCTTCCTTCCATTCTACCTTTTTGACCTCTATTAATAGACCTTCCACCCTTAGAATGTGTCCTATCCATTTCTTCTTCCTATTTCTTAATACATTTATTCAACTGTGTATCTGTACCAACTCTCTCCAGAACTTCCACATTTGTAACCTTTTGAGTCCAGCCAATCCTCTCCATTATTCTTCAAATCCACATTTCCAATGCCTCTAGTTTTCTAATATCTTCTTCCTTAAGGTTCATGTTTCATATCATACACTAACGTGGTCCAAACCAAAGTTTTCACTATCTTTATCTTTGTACAATAGTATAGTGTTACAGGACAGAACAATAGTATATGTAGTGCTACATGACAGTACAATATTGGTGATACACTGTGTTACAAGACACTACAAGGGACTAACAAAGTCATATGTATAGCAGAAATAACAAGCATTGTCAGCATAAACTATTAAGACTGCGCAGCAAAACATCGTGCATACATACGACTGTGCGTAACAATAGTACAAAAATAAACATGTCTACATTCCAGGAAGCAACTACTTCGAATGATTTCTAGCATAGAAGCCAACAATCACATAAATTTTCTTATTGATAAGATATAACATACTGTAATATTAATGAGACAGATTTAATAAGACAAATAACTAACTCTGTTAGTGAATATTTTCCTTTCTTAGTGAGCGAGAAGGCATAGATACCTTGATATTATTGATGTAAGTCGGGTCATTCATTAGCTTAGACAACACATCAAACTGATCTTCAGATGAAAACGACTCTCTGTAAAACACGTATAAAATATAAATTTATATTCATACATAATTATTTCTACATTAAGAAATTAAGTTCATTTTTAATATAGTGTGACACAGGAGTATAATCAGCATCTTCCTTTGAATCCCAGTTTAACTAGGTCGGGATTAGAAAATTTAGTAAGTATGTATTTTTTCTAAATAAGTTATAAGTATATTTCGTACAGTATGAAATATCATAAACATGCTTATTTTGTAGTCATTGATATACCTGCATAAGATGCACAGAACAATAACGTACATCGGTTATTACATTAATTCAAAGTAAGATTTAGCATCAGTTTCCTCATCCAGGGGAACACAGCTCAAAGTCAGGTCAAAGAAATACTTCACTTGATTTTAATTTATTTTATTTTATTTGACTTCAAATAAAGATAAAAAGATTTGTCATCCAACACAATCATGTACTGTTACAATTTTCTCATTAAATATCTATCTAGCACACCTTGAAGCTTTCCTATTACTCAAATGTTCGAATATAAAACAATCAGTACTCAAAGAAAAGAAAAACATCAATAGGAACGTTAACCAACAGGAGTAAGTGAAAAGAAAATTTATACGCAGCACTTATACAAAGCGACTCGAGCGCCAAACAGAGAATCAGAATCAATCAAGGAAGTGCGTTGACAATGGCCACATTTAACCTACAGATGTACTTTATTAAAGTCGATGTTATCGTCAGTTTCATCTCTAGAAGTGATATCAGTGATGGGCGAACCCAGGATTTGAACCCATACACATTGATACGCAGTCAGATATCTTACCAACATCGCCACTGGCTCCAGCCATTTAGATACATAGGTCACAATATTATCACTCAAAATCAATCTGGTCTACAACCGGAATCAGATGCTCACGACTTTACCAAACCAGTGACTTGCTGTTAGACTTACAAACTAGGATTCCTATCTCTTCCAAATCTTCACATCTACGATGACATCTAACACTTTTATTACAACACTTGCCTTATAGCATCCAGAGACGCCTCGACTTTAACAACAACAGACCCCAACAGTTCCGCTCCCATCTTAACAAACAGCCGACTCATGCAGATCTCTACCCAATCAGTCAGCGACGTTGAATAGACGTGTAGAAAATCAGCCAGCGTATCTAGGAATGTGCTTAACACCTGCACATATCACACAAATAAACTCCATTCACAGGTAGATAGCGCTAAACCAGTAATATCGCACAAAAACGCAGTCAATTAATTTAGTTGTCATTAAATTTCTTGATTTAATTTTCTATAAATATCTTTATATTACTAATAACTTATACATTACATAAGTTTCTAAATACAGGAGGCTTTGATTTTAAGAAATACGGTAATGCTCAGCTTGCGAAAGTAGTTGCGAATAGAGATCCTTTAACTAGTTGAAGATGCCTGGAATTTTCAACTCATTTGACAATAACATTTATTGTTTATATTAACTACTTTTCTTTAAATCTTGATGACAATCTGAAATAAAACTCCACATCCAGCTGACTGTTAAGTCAAATTCTGAAAATCTCATGATAAAATGTACACACAGTGTCCCTGAGTAGTAAAAATTACACTGAAGCTAATATTATTATATATAATTATGATATATAATGACATAGAATATTACACTAAAAATGTCACTGAATGAAAACCCCTTAGGAGATCAGAAGTTATTAGAAAAACTAAAAACTTAGTAGATGGAATAAACATAAGAATAATTCAACAGAAGGATGATGAAACAAAACACGTCGCTAACGCCACAGACCTTAGAGTTGGGATCATGAAACATCCGAGTAAACACTTCTGTTATCTTCTTTATCTCAACTGACCTGCATCAATAAACGAGGCAGATTCTATGAGTTGTGAGTCTTCGTGCTAGTCTATGATTCCATTCCTACTAGCAAGATCAGCTCAGACATGTCGTCAGTTTAAATATAATTACACAACTGTAATTCCATTTAAATGTCATTTAAATGTCATAAATTTAAAATACAATGACACGACTGTAATTATATTTAGATGTCATTTAAATGTCATCAGTTTAAATATAATTATACAACTGTAATTATATTTGTACCGTAAGCAGACTATACTTTATATGTTTTAGAGAGACCGAACACAAAAGAAGAACTTTCAGTAATGAAAAATTATTAATTTAAGGAATTAAAACTACATTAACTTAAGATTTAAGGTATTGAGACTACATTAACTTAAGATTTAAGTAATTAAGACTACGTCATTTTGAGATTTAACGAATTAAGACTATATTATCTTGAGATATTAGTAAAATTTTGTGCAGATGACATACGTAAGATCAGAAGCAGATTTTACAAATGTATGAAGTAAGAGCAGCCCATCCCTTCTCTCATTCCAAGATTGGCTTGTTAAATGCTGCAACATGTGGGCCACATTCTGCTCACGCAAAACACAATAAAGCTTGAAATGTTAACTTTCACAACATTATTACATTAATGAAGACTTGAAGAAATGTTAATCGGATGATTAACCTTCATACAATTTCTGACAACAAGACTTAGTATCATTAACAAAACACAATATTGGAAGACAAGGCACAAATTGAATTAATCATACAATGTCAGTCACAGCAAAGCTGTTCAATAATTCGTATCGGTTCAACGGTAGTCTTCTCTGGGGGTTGTGTGGATCTTATAGGCTCTCAAAATAGGTACTAAAGCTAAATGTAATATTAAAATAAATCTTCTCTCCAGTCTTGTTAATAGTTTCGGGTTTATACACTGGGCAAGAATTAACAAGAATTGAATGTAAATGTTCACATAATCACATAGATTTATAAATGTACCTGTTCACGCAAAATCTGAACAATTGACAAATCATTGATATCAACTTCGAGCAAAGAATAGACATTAAATTTTATTATATAATATTGACTCATTTATTGACTTATCGCCCATGTTGTGTCCGAGTTGCTAAAGCAAAGATAAAAAACCAACGTCATAAGGGCATTCGGTTGGAAAGCTTCTTGGCTGGAGCCAGTGGCTATATCGGTAAGGTACTCCACCGCGGATCAGTATGTGCGAGGTTCAAATCCTGGGCTCGCCCGTCACTGACATCGCTTTCGATGAGGAAACTGATGTTAACATTAGCTCTACCAGCTTTTTATCTAGGCTCTAGATATTGCTACAAGGTTTGCTAAAAGCGAATGGAAAAGTTGCTCACTCCACAGAGAGGAGTAGAGAGGTTCTTCTCATGTCATGATCCAGGCTGGACTGGGATTCAAGGGAGGAGAATGCCAAAGATGAGTATTGACTTAATTAAACCATACTAGCTATGAGGTTGCTAATACTAACAGGAGTGCAACCAGCTGCTGTTGTACCACCACTGTTCTGTCGCTGCAGTGAAGCAGCTGCTGCTGCTCTACCACTACCACCGCTGTTCTGTCGCTGCAGGCCAGCAGCTGTTGCAGCTCTACCACTGCCACCACTGTTCTGTCGCTGTAATAACGCAGCTGCTGCTGCTCTACCACTGCCACCACTGTTCTGTCGCTGTAATAACGCAGCTGCTGCTCTACCGCTACAGTAGCTGCCAGACGACACACTAGATGTCTCACTGCCTGTATCGTCAAATGTACCCCTCTCTCCTTTCACTCTCCTCTTTCCAACTTTCTCCAACTGTCAATCAAACAAACAAGTAATCAGTCAGTCACACAATCAGTTTCTAAATCATTTATTCGATATCAGAATGAAACAACAAATGAGAACTGTGTTTAAGTAGTACATCTTGAAGCTGTATACCTCGAGTATACAGCTTCAAATACAAATACAGGTATACTCCCTTTAAAGCTGTATACCTCGAGTATACAGCTTTAAAGGGAGTATACCTCGAGCTACATGAAGTATCTCTAATCATTAGCATCATCAGTTTCTTCCTGTTAAACACTTGATGGATTAAAAGCACATTAATCCGTTATTATTCAGATATACCGATAAGATATTCGACAACTGATCAGTTGTCGAATATTTGTCTTGTTGTTGTATGTGTGGGGTTCAAATCCTGGGCTCGTCTGTCACTGACATCACTTTCGAGTGAGGAAACTGATGTTAACATTAGTTTTAGCTTTATATTACACAAAGTAACTGTGTCAAAGAGCCTGTATAACAATTACAAGGAATATCAACGTTGAATTAGCAGCTAAAAAAGACAATTCATTTCAGCCTGGCTATCTCATAACATGTCCCCTGGAGAAGAAACAGACGTCAAGTTTAGCTTTTAGACTTTCATTCAATTTGTAGAAAACTAAAATATTTTATTTTTTCAGGAAATTTCATGATTGAGTTTAAAAAGAATAAATCTATAAATAGAATTATTTTAATTCATTTGTGGAATATAGCACATATGGTGCAGGAAGACTTTATAAAGAAAATATTTCAAATTTCAGGAGCTGAAGACAGCACTTATTAGAACAGATTATTAGACTGAGATATATATAGAGAGAGATAGAAAAATAGAAAGTGAGAGAGAGAGACACAGAGAGATAGACACAAAGAGAGAGAGAGAGAGAGAGAGAGAGAGAGAGAGAGAGAGAAAATCAAAGGAATTCATAGATGGTCAGTTGAGTAGCCTAATATTACTCTTCCTGTAAGACAAAGGTTTAAACTACATGTGTAATGTTTATAGTTACACCTCCTTTAGGTGCAAATATAAATTATATTTAGGAAGATATTTACAGATGTTAACTTCTGAGAGCTTCCATGTAATGAATTACTTCTCTCTTTTTCTCTCTATCTCTCTCTCCTTCCCTCTCACTCCTTCTCCCTCACTCTCCCACTCTCTCTCTCTCTCTCTTAGCTAATGACAGTACTTCATACATTTTTTACTAATAAATGTACGTATGAGAACATACAATAGCAGACGTGACAGCAGCTTCCATATCAGCACCATACTGCAGCTGCTGTGAGCCCAGCAGCTCTTGTTTGTAGCTGCCTCTACCCATTGATGCCCTCGCTCTCCCCCCATATGTCGGTACTCTCGCTCTCTTGTCTGTTATAAAAATGACAAAATATCTCAATCTCAGGCTTCAAATGACGGATCTATGAACTACGACAATATTCCAACAGAGGTATATTTACGAAGAGCATTTTGTAATTACTTTTTTTATTTCGTTTTGTAAGCACATCTCTCAATTTAGGCAACATTTTGAGCACTGTAGTTATACAGTCTTCGAGAGGTTTTAGTTTAGTTGCTCCACAGAGAGCACCACAGCGAACGATAGAAATAAACTGTACTACAATAACTAAAATTTATAAAATAAGTAGCAAAAATTTAATTTACCAGTGGATATTCTTGAATAACAAATCAATGCAAAAACTAATTTATATAGTATAATTATAAATTACATAAACATTTAAAATCACATAAAGCTAAAAAAAGCAAAAAAGATAAGGTTAAGTAAGTCAGTTTCCTCACTCGAAAGTGATGTCAGTGATGGGCGAGTCCAGGATTTGAACCCCGCACAAACTGACCCGCGGTCGAGTATCTTACAGACTTCACCACTGGCTCCAGCCAGTAATAAATAAACTGTGCACCGTATAGTACAAAATGTGACCCACATGCGTATTTATATTTGCTAGGCAAACAAATTCAATCATACCAGTGGACCAGCGACTGGACGGACTACCATCACGACTGTGACCAGTGCTGCGAGGTATCTTAGAGCTCTTGTCGTAGCCGCCAACACTTGTCCTCTCATGTCTGATGGTAGTGCTCTCCTGCTGACCACTGGAGGAAGGACTGACCTCTCTGCTATGTCCAACACTCACGGGTATCCTCGATCTACCGGATCTCGCCGGATCTGATCTCACTGAGCCACCGTCGTCGTTTCTAGATCTACGCCCAGAGTCCGGTGGACTGGCATCACGGCTTTGTCCGGCGCTCTGAGCCGTTCTTCCAGATCTCTGTCCACCCGTTCTCATCCCGCTACCAGGATCAACCTTGCTACCATCATATCCGGTCATATTCCTACCAGACTGTCGCCTGTCACTACCGTATCCGATTCCACCTGATCTTTGCGCGTTAAGACTTTTACTTCCACTGTACTTCATGGATATTCCCTCTCTAATCTGGTTTCCAGCGACCGGCGTACAGCAGCTGTCACCGCAGTGCTTGGATTGGTTAACAATACTACGACCAGATGAAGGGGTAGCAACGGTAGGTCGACCAACGTGTTGCCCCGAAGCTGTCGTTGCGCTGCTAGGTCGAACGATGAAATGGGCCGATGAAGGCATTGTGCTGGTGGGCCGACCATTGACGCGGCCTGATGCAGCACTGGTAGAATGGGTGGAGCGCGTGGACCTGCTTGAGGTAGGGGTGGTGGGTAGCAGACGATGCTGGGTGGGACTCTCATCACTGGCCATACCTCTGTGAGTTATATAGCTCGACAGCGGGGTCGGCGAAGTAGATCTACTGCCAGCTGTTAGCATTAATCACAGTCAATCAATCAGTCAACGAAAGTGTGAGTATGTCTAGACAGCATGGTCAGCAAAGTAGATCTACTGCCAGCTGTAAGCATTAATCATAATTAATCAAAGAAAGTGTGAGTATTTCTAGACAGCAAGGTCAGTGAAGTAGATCTACTGCCAGCTGTTAGCATTAATCATAATCAATCAATCAATCAATGAAAGTGTGGCATATCTAGGCAGCAAGGTCAGCAAAGTAGATCTAGTGCCAGCAGTTAGCAACTATTTATACTCAATCAATCAATCAGAGAGTTAATATAGCTATATACAGTGAGATTGGTGAGGTAGAAAGACTACCAAAAGATAGCAAATAATCAATCGCAATATACTCTGGTGGCATAGTTACAGAGAGGTCTAGGTTATTCGCTATCCGCTGTGATGAATCATTGAATTAATCATGAAAGCCAAAAACATGGCTGAAAGTAAACTGGGTCTAACATAGATCATTCAATCAAAATCAATTCACTACAATCATGGAAACAATTATAATATAAGCACAAAATATATATAGCAGAAATTTAAAATACATAAAATTCAACAAATTTAAAACAAATTTATTTTTTAAATAGTTCTATGTACTCATTAAAAACTGGAAGCACAAACGTTGTGAGATGGACTTTGGTATCCTCGAGCGTTGCGGAGTAGACACCATGCTCCTTTCTTTAGTCCTCACACTGTCATCCATTCCTTTATCAAGTAACCCCACCATATTACGAGGTTGATTGAATTTCATTCTCAAATCTGGTGATTCATATGATTGTTCAAAGTCCTTCATTCCCGCTCCAACCCTGCGTGCAGTGTCATTTAGCAGACTTCTTGATTCGGGTTCTCCAGCAGAGAAATCATCAGAGAATAGCAGCTGCTCTGTGCGAGTAACAAATCTGCTTGGCGCCGGGACATTGTTATCATAGAGTGGCCTAAGAGGAGTCACATCAACATTGTTAGGTGTTAAACTTGTATGATACCTAGGAGAGGAATCAATCGGCTTATCGCCGTTTCCAACACTGTCTGTATTCTTCAAATTTTTAAGATGATCGGTACCGTTCGTTGATGGTCTCTCCATAAAACTTCCATTGCTTTTCCCATCGCCTGCCACTGCTGAGCTTACACCACTAGTAAGTACATCTAGAGATTGTCTCTGTTCAAGCAGTTCTTGAACGGCTGACAGATACTGCTTATAAAATTCATCATCTTCAGAAGATTTCCGAGAAACTTGTTCTCGAAATACCCCACTATCACCCATTCTGCCACTACCAGCCATCCCAGTAGACTGATCTACACTGTCAGAAAGATTATGTTTATATGAATTCAGTAATCCTTCCTGGGGTTTCTCTATTCTTTTATCTGCCACTGATGTAAGAAAATGGGATTAAAAATATACTCTAGGCAAAAGAATAGGCTGAATACCAACGTGTTCAATACAGACTGTAGTGTTTCGGCGTACGGCCAAACCAGTTATATCTTTTGAGGCCAAATCTTTTTTCACCTGTATCAGCAGCATTCATACATTGTGGAGTGGCATAATCAGAAGTTGAAGGGTCTTCAGAGAATGATGACAAACTGTCCAGGCTTCAATGTTTTACCTATTCTGTCTGTTCTTCTGTCAGATAGATCTAAAACCATAAATATAATTTTTAAAACTATAGACACTGGATAGAGCTCAAAATAATAACAGAAAGAAATCTTAAGTGATGAGCTCATTCAATAGCAGGTATTTAACAAGTATTTATCAAATTCTAATATCAAGTACTAATTAATAAATATTTTAAGGCTAAGAGATCAGCAGACTGTAAAAGGAAGAATTTAAAATGTTGGGCCCAAAGTAGAGACACGGGTATTACTTATAAGGAAACAATATAAAATATCGACTTTTGTTAATTCTGCGTCTAAGTAGAGATTTACGATACATGCTGATATTTGTATTAGATTAAATACAGTATATATACAGAATGTGTCAGAAACGTTTACATAGCAATACTGCAATATATCAGCAAACAATTAGAATTAAATCTGCATTTTGATTCTGTACATAAACATATTCAATCCAGTATAAATATCAGTTTACAGTAAATATTAGAATTCGTCAGCATTTGTTAATTTGTTCACAATCAAGAGAAGGTGCCAATTAAGTAGACAAAGTTCAATTTTATTTTTTAAGAAATCAATTTTCTTCAACAACCAGATCAGTCGAAATAAATCTGGTCGATATAACTTTAAATTACGTTGTTGCAGTACTGGATATTACAGGATATTACACATGTGGGCATTTCATTAGTCTACATGTTGGACAAAGATAAATATCATCGGCCTCATTCTCCTGTCCTTAGAGCTCACTGTGTCGTGTCGTACTCTCTCTTCCCGGGAAGTTTTCATATCAGTGAAAAAGCATCATAACAGCTCTTGCAGCTGCCGCTCCTATTCTTCTCACACATTTTCTGCTTTTTAAAAAATTTATTTTTAAAATTATAAGAATAAATTAGAACAGAAAATAATAATTTCACTCTATTTGTTTTTTCATAAAAAAGACAACAGTAATTTAAAATACCGTTTTATCTAAGTATCATAACTCAGAACTCAGTTAAATAGTTGTTGCTAACACATCTAAATTACAATCTTTTGATACATAAGTTTTACAGTTTGAATTTTTAATGGATTTTTTTGTTTTTTATATTAATCTTCCATATTTACACTTCTATCAGTGTTGCCAGATAGTTTTCATAAAAAGTCGCAAGAAGCTGCCTAACAAAAACAACAACAGAATTGTGGAGCGCCTTCAAAGTCACGTGACCCGTTGCCAGGCAGAGTAAAGCTTGAGCGAAATTACATGTAAATAATGCTTGTTCAATTGAAGAATTTTGTATTAAATAAATTTTGTATAAATAGAGGTAAAAAGTTTAACATTTATACTCGTTGGATTCTGTAAAAGAATCTTTGTCTTCGAAGTGGTTGTAATTTTGGTCAATTTTAAGGAACGATATTTTATAAATCAGAAATCAAATAGTACCATTAACTATTAGGTCACAAGTTAAATGTAATTGGGCAACTAAATTATGAACAAAATTAAGGAGGGCCGAGAGAGGAACTTGGGATAAGTATATAAAATCGGGTAGAAAAATGTCATTTACAATAAATTTAAAGAGAAATTAAACAAGTCTACTTGTGTAAATGAAAAAGTGAGGAAACAGTTTGAGACTAAATTAGCTAAAAATTTGAAAATTGACAGTAAAGTTGCTTTCAAAGGAGAGCAACTATAATGATTGCTGAATGTAGAGGTCAAAGTTACGAATCTAGGTTAAGGTTCTTGGGTCTGATTAGTTTAGAAGATAGACACACGAGAGGAGATTTAATTAATTCAAGTGTTTAAAATAATTAAAGGTTTTTACAATATCGAATGTAAAGAGTTTTTCAAATTATCTGATCATGGTAGAACTGGAGGACATAAATTAAAAATAACGAAAGTTAGATCCAGATTAGAGATTAAAATAATTTTTTTCAGTCAGAGAGTTGCTAATATATGGAACGGTTAGTATGTAGTAGAGGCAGATTCAGTGAAAGCTTTTAAGAATAGGCTAGATAAGTATTGGAAAGAATTACGTTGAATTGATAAATTGTTTTAGTTTAATTTTTAAAATTTTGTGTAGGTAGGCAGGCTGCTTGGTTGTGTACCAAAAGTGGGAATTTTGTTTCTGGGTATTCATGATTGTATGCATTGACGATATTGTGTGTATGTAATAATAATAATAACAACAATTATAGTGCTACAGTCATCAATGACAACATCGAGCACTATTGAGACAAAATCAAGCCGGCGAGCAAAAAAGAAGGTCCAAAAATGGTGTAAATTCCAAAATCCAGAAATTCATTCCAAAGTAAAGTGAGTTAAAGTGTATGTGTGTATTTATGAGTATGCCTATGTAGGCCCCTATGTTTGTATATTTGTGTGTATGCATGTATGTGTTGTAAGTGAATGTGTGTTTTACAAAGTGGTTGATGATGATCTGTGTAATAATATGTATGTGTACATATTTTTGTCTGCATGTAGGTAGGAGTGTGCATGTGCAAGTGAGTGAATTCTATGGTACGTATGTATGTATAAGTGAATGTATATATAAGCCATATGTCTATATGCTTATTTATATGTACGTAGGATTATTGTATATATGTATGTATACATGTGTGTATGTGTATATGTATATTTATATATGGATGGGTATGTGCATATATATGTAAGTTTGTATGCACGTATGTATGTATATGTATGCATGCGTATGTGATGTTTGTGTATGTGTATATGTATTTATGCATAAGTTATATACATGTGTGTAGGTGTGTATATATAATACTTCAATATATCTGTGATGTGTTGGAAATTGTTTATATTTTTTATGTTCTTTCTTAAAGTGGATAGACTTATCAAGGTTTATAATTTTTTCCTTGACAGTTTTCTGAATGTTTAGAATTGAAGTTACAACTAAACTGGTGTTACAAGTTTTCAAGACTTCCTAAACCAGTATAATAAAGTTAAGTTGAGTTAAGTATGGGAGAAACTAACTGTCCCCTCTGTCGGTGTTTACATTGCAGGACATTGCATAATCTTATTAGTAATTTTTGATTAATAAATAGCACTGGAAGTCATTGATTTTTCCAGTATAATAACTCGCTAAATTTTTGTCTTTCTTCCATTTCCTTTGCTAATTCTAATAAAAGGCATTAGGGTGATATAAAATGTATGGGATGCTTATTGCGTACTCTGTGTATTATGTAACTCTTTTTTTTCTTTTTTTAAAATTTTTTTATTTATTTTATTATTTTTTTATTTTTTTTAGGTCTGATTAGTTTAGAAAAATATAAATATAACAAATAAAAAATATAAATATAAAAATATAATAAAATTTATATAAAATTTTATAAAATAATATAAAATATAAAATCATAACCATCAGCGTAAAATATAATAATAACCATCAGTGAGAAAAATAAGAAACTCGTGGCTAGAATGGCCTCTGTCTCCCAGGGGTCCCTCTCACCAGGGCCACAGCACCAGGGTCAAAGGCTGAACCAGATGTTGGCCTCAGGGCAGGCTGAGGCGGAGAGGCAGAGCTCATGGGGTTTAACAAATCAGAGCTCTAATCAAGCGGATACTCGCTCCCAAAATTCTCTAGGAACAGCTATCCAGATTTCAGGGTCGATGACTTCTAAAAGCGGTTCTCCCAGCAGAGTTCTCACAACTGCCTCATCAACGCCTGTTCAGGGGAGTCACCGTCGTAGTGGATCGATAACAGATGAAGTGGAGACGGGCGCTGCTGTAGCCAAAAGTTGTGGATTCAGGGCAATGTCACCCACTGCTGTGACCAGCAATGTTTAATAAAAATAATAATAATATTTATACATAGACGTTTTTTATAATAATATTATTAAAATAACAATAATAATAACAATAATATTTATTTACTAATTTATTTTCTATTCAAGTGTTCATACAATCGATCTTGATAAAAATATAAAATAAAAATAAAAAATAAAAATATTTTATGAAATAAAACGAAATAAAATATAAAAAATAAAATATATAATAAAAATATTTTATAAAATAAAATAAAATTTATATAAAATTTTATATAAAATATAAAATGAAAAATATAAGTGTGTCAATTAGAATGTCTAAATAGTGTAGGGGTAACGTTATGAAGTTTTAAATGACAGATCCTGCTGTGAATTGAACCCTTGCGGGTTCGAATCCCGGCCGCGCTGATCTGAGAGTAAAATCTCGGACATTCACTGGACTGGTTATACGGAAAATGGACTAAAATAGCCTAACGGATTAAGCATGTGGTTTTAAAAGTGATAGATATCAACGTAGTTGATTATTCACTATAATGCGTGTTTATTTTTTATTTATTTTTACTCTAAAATTCAGAAAACCAGTCCAAAGATGAAGGGGATTAATATGAGCATAATCAATGTGACAAATACGGGCATATTCAACGAAGATCACGGATAAGGAAGAAATATGCCTATGAAGCTTTAGTTGTGTTCGTGGAAGGTAAAGTTTTTATTAAGGATAGTACTGAGATTTTTCTCTGAAGAAACAGGTAATATTGTGAAACTCAAAGATAATAACTTTAGCAGTTTTCCCATTCAGCATCAGAACAAGTTGAGATGTCTCAATCAACAATAATTCAGTCTTGGATTAAGTACTAAGAAATTAGCAGAGATCAAGGGGATATAGACTGAAAAGATTGCTGTAGGAGGGTTTCAAGTTTTCAACTTCACAATAAGAGATTTGAGTGAAACAAGTGTATAGTTGAATGTCATAAGTCATTATTTTATGTACTATTACTAAATGATTTGTTCACCAAACATGTACAATTGTACATGCTTCTATAGGATAAAAAAAATTACATTATTTATATCTACCCAATTACATGCAAGTTTAAATTAATATGGTAAACCGAGGATGACTTTGTCACTCTCTCTCTCTCTCTCTCTCTCTCTCTTCTCTCTCTCTCTCTCTGTGGCATGGCATGTCCAAAGTATACCTTCTGACTCATATGCAACAGTCATAGATTTTTAAAGAATACTCTGTCAAAAACAATTACAATGGGATTGCTACTGTTGTCTATGACAACATGAAGCTCTGTTGAACTAAACTCAAAATCCAATATTTCAAAAGTCTGTTCATGGAATGCTAGATAGAAGTATCCATGCTTCATTTGAAATTAGTTTTATATCTGCAATAAAATGTTGTGACATTTATAGCATGCTGATGTAAGATACTAAATTTAAATGTGATATTCAGTATATGGTACTACAACCATTTGATTTTTGAGGTCTTGGATACAAGGGAGATTCATTTTGCTGAAATGTCTGATGCAGATAAAAAATTTCTTGGTAAGAATGTTACTTATTATTTAAGAAGCAAGTATTTCTTTCTTTAATTGTTAAATCAAAAACTTTTAACCCATCTTTATAAAATTCTAATTAACTATGGGCACTACTATGGACTACTAAAGACATATTTCTATTACTACAATGATTTATTATATTTAACGTTTTTAGTAAGGGTGTACTAGAATTCATTCCTAATTCTGAATGCTACCAGAGCCGGATTTCAACTCCCGCATCTGGTCGGAATTTGAACCAAAATTTGACCAATTTATATTTGTAATTTATGAAACACTAAATGCAGCTAGGTATCTTCATTTTGTGTTTTCGTTTATGTATAACAGATTATTCTATCTATGTTCGATCTATCTGAATTATAATCTAGAAGACAGCAACATCTACTTCACTCTTTTCTTTCCAATCAATTGTGCGATTTTTGTGCGCAATATTTTTAGCCTTTATGCTTTTTTTTAGTTTTTCTTCGTTGATCTGACACTTAATTATTCACGTGTTCAGGCTATATCTATAAAACAGCCTCTAAGGACAATTTTATATGTCAGAGAATGCTGTAAGAGTGTTCACTCTTTGAAACAATAAGCACTTAAATATAATACTAGTACGTGTAGTGCATGTTGTTTATATAATGATGAAAATTAATATTTTTCTTCATGGTCATCATAAATTTCAACTAAGGCCTAAATGTATGTACAGTTTTCGCACCAGTATGAAGTTCACATGAACTAAAACATCTACTAATGCTGCCTCTAAAATTCAATTCCCAACTCTAACCCTTTTCCTTATAAGTAACTTTCTACATTTGAACGTATTTTTAGAGAAATGTGGTATCACGAAACAACTCAAAGATGTCTTGTCCAAGTTCATTGAAAATAAGCCAGAGGACACAGTTGAGTTTCTTGCAGCTTAGTAAGTACTAGAAGTAAACTGCAATTGTTATAACTACTTAGAATGTCTACCATTTAACTTGCAACGAATTTGTAATATCTAGCACTTCTGTAGAGAATAATAATTATTACATGAGAAATGTTAATGAATTCATTGTTCCCTTCTCACGTACAAATATACTAGATAAATGCATATCTGTACATGGTCCAAAACTGTGAAATAATTTGCCAGATGTTATAAAAAATCCTACGTCTATTTCTAATTTTAAAAAAGAATTTTTTAGTTTAATATTTAATCAATATTAATTAAGCCTTTATGCATTTATACTAGTAAAGCTGTCCTTAAACGCTTGTACAAGTTAATTAGACACTACATTTGTTTTATTGTATTTTTCCTTTTCTTGTTTTGTTATTTTCTTTGCACTTTAAAGTTTAGTTTAACTAGTAATTTTTTTGCTATTTGGAGATATGAACTTAGTTTACTTATTTAATTTGTAATAATTTAGAGATGTTTTTTTAAAATTTTGAGTTTCACTTGCCAGTGTCTGGCCAGTTCCTAATTTGCTAATGTTCAATTGTATGGCTACCAACGGTTTTACTGTAATTAGTAATGTAATAGAAATTTTTGTATTTCACACTTATGTAGACTATAGCTGCTAATTATGGTATTACCGAACAGAGCTATGGCTCTTTTTTGGTATCCTCTTTCGTGTTATTTGTTTATCAAACTATATGCACGTTCCTATTGTTTGTATAGCCTGTAATGTGATGAAGAAATAAACGATACTAAGCTATAAAAAAAATGTCTCAATGGCGCAATGGTTAGAGGTGTAGATAACGTCATGAGGTTTTAAATGACAAATCCTGAGGTGATTCGAACCCTCGTGGGTTCGAATCCCAGCCGCGCTGATCTGAGAGTAAAATCTCAGACATTCACTGGACTAGCTACACGGAAAATTGACAAAATTGCCTAACGATTTAAACATGTGGTAATAAAAGTGATAGATATCAACATAGTTGATCATTTCACTATAACGCGTGTTATTATTGTTATTATTACTAACTGCTAACTATGTTATATTAGAAGCTGTTGAATGAAACTTTTACAACTGACTTTTCTAACATGACATTTTGATAATAAAAGTAACTTTTTAAATTAATTTCAAAAAGAATAGCTTAGAAAGGTAACACTGGTTTCAAAGAGAAAGTAAGAAGTGGCATGAGTGATAAGAAAGTATGATATTGAGATTCCGCATATGGTGAATATCTTCTGTTCATGATGAACTTCTGTACTTGGTAAGGACACTCGAAGGAAAATTCTAGAACTGAAGCTGTTTCCAGCAATTCTAGTTTAGCCATTGCTAAGCAGTACGATTGATTTGTTGCTAAATTGCAGCGTTGATATTGAGCATTTGTTATATTTCTACTAATTCTAAAAGCTGGTAAAGCTAAGGTTAACGTCAGTTTCCTCACTCGAAAGCGATGTCAGTGACGGGCGAACCCTGAATTTGAACCCCGTTCATACTGATCCGCGGTCGAATATCTTACAGACTTTGCCACTGGCTCCAGCCAATGAAAAAGTCTGTTTTTATATTTAAAGTCCATGATTATGTTGTCTAGACTCTAGAGTTTAAATAATATTTACTTCAAAATTATAGAACTGAAGCTAAATTAAGGTCATTACTATGCTAATGGGGGTTTATTATCTTTTGTTTTGTAGTTTTGAATGCAGTGGCGAGCATTGTGATAGAATCAGTAGAGCCGTGCACAATATAGAGTTATGTCACTTCAGCAAACCAGCCTTTAACAACAATCTTATTAATGCCTATGAATGTCTCTCACATTGTAAGGGTAAGATGCTTCTGAATAACTAGAAAACTCTTAAATTGTTAGTCGTCTGATTTAAAGTCTATCTAAAGTACTCGTAATGTTGTGTAGTCAAGAAACTCAAGAATAGACCTACCATAAACTGAACTTGTCTGTCGTAAGATGCGGCTGAGCAAGAATTGAAAAAGGCAACGGAAAACCACAGAAGAACACATTTTATCCCCAATCTATGAAGTATATTAGAGCATAAATAAATCATAGCCTATGTTGTGAAGGGATAGACTCTTTAACCAATGGATTGCTCTTTAATTAAGGAGCGTGAAAACAGCATGTGATTAATAATATATATACCTTGAATTTGCCATTTGGCAGAATACTTGCGAATGGTAGTGTGTGTAGTAACACTAACATTTTTTTCATTCCCCATCCTTCCATTTCAGTTTCTCATTTTCCTTTGTGGTTGGGGATTCGTGTGCATAAACGTGAAACACTGCACAAGTTTTAAAAACCTGACCAGTGCAGTTGTCGCAGTGAAATATAAATTGATTTGAGTCATGATCATAACTATAACCTATAACCTCTGAAACCATAACCTTTGAAGATTCTTGTTCACAGAATGAAATCCCTTCAGACATAGACTTTAGTGGAGTAGGCTAATTCTTCATTAACTGATCAAACTGACTTTGGGCGCTACTATCTATAGAGAAATAAGCTTTCAAATGTCCTTTTAGTCACTTTAAGAATTAAAAAAATAATCAATCACTTTTTTAAATTATATCAGTTAATAATGATTTAAATTTGTTTTTTCTTGTAATTGATTCTGTATAAAATTTATTGATGATATTATTCTGCTTCTAATATTATGTTAGAAAATGTAAATATTTTATCATACCTCAGTATTATTGCTAACACAACGCATTTCACTAGTTTGACAGATAATTCTATTTTTAAATGACATCTAGTGCTGATCCTTAACATTTTTGTGATTAAAATTGTAGCTGACGTTTTTAACCCAATTATAACTATTGCAACAGATTATATCTATTGCAACAGATTATAGCTAGTGCAACAGATTATAACTATTGCTACAGTATTTCATAGATTTACTCCTGGCCTGTATCTCTTTGCAATTATTTGAACTACGTCATTTAGCATACACTCCACACTTGTAATATTTTGCATATGATGCTTACCACAGGATCAAATCGTGTGAGAGTTTTGAGAGGAAATGTGTACATGGACTTGATAGCAGCCCTGTGTAGGTATGACATATGTAATTATATCGCAAAGAAGTGCTCTATAGTACTCACTCTAAGGGGATAGTATACTAAAAGAGGTCTTAGGAGTAAGAAAGGAAGGAAAGAGAAGCAGAGACAGTGCGATGCTACTAATGTTAAATGATTTATAGATGATTAAATGATTTGTATGTGGATATGAAGTGGAAAATAGCAAAAGAGTGAAGACTATTTATACCGTGGACCTGCCGTTAGGCAGTACATAAAGAGAGAGAATCCAATTAAAAATGTATGCTTTGTGTTGATTAATTGAAAATTAGTTAATTTCAGATATCCAATAAATATCTTAGTCTAAATCTATCTCGGCTAAAAGGTGACGAAAGTGAAAATAGAAATCTAGTGTGCAAATATCTGACTGTTGTGAAACAACTTGGCTTATATTTTGTTTAGATTTTTTGTTGATTATACAATGACTCAGATTATTAATTATATTTGTGAAGAATGGCAGATCATCTTTTCTATCAATTGTTAGCCGTATATTCAGATATAGGCCTAGTCATTAACAAACATTTATTTATTATATACATGTTTAATTGCTTAAGTAAAGTTTAAAAGAAAAAAACTTATTTTTTTTAAATAAAAAAAGTAAAGGCAACAGTAATTGCCATATGTACATTTTTGTTGTTGATTTTAAAATAGTTATGTTGATAATAACGGCATAATAAAATAACGCGTATACTAAGATTGGAAGACTATGATATAATTTAATACCATGTAGGTCTACCTGAAATTTACTAACTTTCAATAACACTACTCTTTGCGCCGCTCTATGCAATTAGCTATAGTGGTGATATTGCTCTTACTGTTATATTATTATTATTATTTATTATTATTTTTTCTATTACTATTATTGTCGTTGTTATGGTTGTTATCCTTACTTCTATAATTACTATAATTATTATTATTGGTATTATTGTTTTCATAATTATTAATATTACTATTGATATTGTTGTTATTATTATAATTATTATTGTAGGGAGTTACCAGAAAAAACGAAGCAGGTATTATTACGTAAACTGCATTGTAGAGATCAAGAACTGGTACTCTTTCACTTATTCAGATCAGCTGTTCTTGTCTGCCTTCTCCTCAGAGGTATTACTTGTGCAATTATACTCTGAGCTACCTATTTACGGTTAGGCCTAATGAATGCATCAGGAGTTTTAGAATTTTATTATTAGCTACGAAATTATGCTACCATAGGTAGCTGTCACTGCCAATATAATTGCTAAATTGAGTGTGATTCCTTTGTTTAAAATGTTCTATTTTGTTTGTGTACATTACTGGTTATTTCAATAGATAGAACAAGTAAATTATTTTGACTAGCTTCTATTAGAACAATTTCTGAAGAATTTTCTCGGCAGAAGCAGGCCTTTAAGATGTCCTATAGGGTTTAGATATTGGGTTGGCCGAGAGTTTTTCGGAAGCTCATTTAATGGCAGGTCCCTTAAAATAAGAGAATACAGGGAGTACTTTGACCCTCGGATGTTTTAACTAATGGGGTTCTGTAATTCCCAACAGTTGATGTTGATAATTCTGCCTCCTAAAACTTCATAAAACCAAGTATGTGAGATTTGGATCTGACTAGATGATCAGGATGGTCATGTAGCCGATTGACCTAACACATTTTGTATGTATCTTTACTGTTTCTTTACATAGAATACACTGAGACGGTTGGATCATTGTACGATTTATTGAATGTTGGATCATCCGACCAATCAGAGAGTAGAAGAGAAGGGTTGAGAAGCACAGAAGATGTGGCTGATGCTGCTGTTTGCAAAACATTATCTGATAGGTTGCGTGACGTTGTCAAAATGGATACAATCAATACCTCGCCTATTGGGTATGCAACTCAAAACAAGGCTCCCTTTAATCACCTATTTATTTATTTCGTTCATTACGTTATATCTATTTTATGAATGTCCAAATATATACTACAGGAATACATGAATACTACAGGTAAATGCACTTGTCGGATGACTGACAGACTGATGATGTGTGTTTAACGTCAAAGTCAGAAGCCCGATGAACTTCTCTTGAAAGACTTAACTGGTCGAATGGGTACCACACTTGTTCAGAAGCAGAAGACCGTCTGTTTGAAATTCTAGCTGGACGATTATGATAATATCGCTTGTGATATGCAAGAGGACACTTGAATTGTCTTTATAACTTTTTACTCTCGAGCACCAAGGTATTCAGCCTTCTTATTAACTGAAGACGTCCTGGACCTGCTACATGTAATATATTGCGGTTGACACTATCAGTCTATTTCATTTTGCCATATGCTTGAACTCTAGTAGTAGATGTAAGATATGAGAGATTATAGCAATGAGCTATGATTACTACTGCCTTAAACAAAATCAGCTATACTTTTCTCTCTTAGTACACTTCCTACAGGCAGGTCCATGGCATATTTCGCCCCTACCATTCTTTGTCTTCCGTTTTCCTCTTCACATCCACTCATGAGTGGGTATTTAAATTATCTAACATTCTTAATCTCGGTCAGTCCTTGATTCTCTTTCCTTTGATTCTACCTGCTATGTCCTCTCTTAAGTAAACTCTGCTTAATAGAATGCATCCTATCCAGCGCTATATACCTTATACATTAGAATGTCTAAGTAGCGTAGGGGTAACGTCATGAAGTTTTAAATGACAAATCCTAAGGTGATTTGAATCCTCGTGGATTCGAATCCCGGTCGCGCTGATCTGAGAGTAAAATCTCGGACATTCACTGGACTGGTTATACTGAAAATTGTCTAAATTGCCTAACGGATTAATCGTGTGGTTTTAAAAGTGATAGATATCAACATAGTTGATTATTCACTATAATGCGTGTTTACTTTACTTTTTGAGCTGTAGCAGTAGATGTTAGATATGTGAGATTATAGCAATGAGCTATACATTGAGCTGTAGCAGTAGATGTTAGATATGACAGATTATAGCAATGAACTATGATTGAGCTGTAGCAGTAGATGTTAGATATGAGAGATTGTAGCAATGACCTATGCTTGTGCTGTAGCAATAGATGTTAGAAATGAGAGATTATAGCAATGGGCTATGCTTGCGCTTTAGCAGTAGCGGTTAGATATGAGAGATTATAGCAATGACCTATGCTTGAGCTCTAGCAATAGATGTTAGATATGAGAGATTTTATCAATGGGCTATGCTTGAGCTCTAGCAGTAGATATTATGTTAGTGATGTACTGCTACTGATCGAGACATAGTTCAGATTGAGTTTGTGTTGAGCATTTGACTGTTCCAGTGAGAAGCTGACACAGCTCTTCGTTGTATGCATTTCTACATTGACTCTTTCATTAAATAATGAAACCCCACCAAATCGAACGGCTAAGACTGGGATCTCTAAAAATGTGAAACGTACCTCACGTAACTCACAATTTAGACTCTTTAAAGGATAACATTTTTCGATTATTAATTATTATTTATATTTATATTTGATTGGATAAACTTATCCCGACCCTGGTTAAACTGATAGTTTAGGGGAGATGATGATGATGATGATTTAAATTTGATTCGTAAAACATAATTTATGTATTTCTAGTTATCTTGAATCTGCTGAGAAGCTCTCGCCGTTCAGTATTCACTCGTCGCTATCCTCTGCTGTAGGTATTCCATTTCTCTCCTGTATAATTCTATTATCTCATTTCTTTCTATTCATTTTCTAATTAAGAAAATTTTTGAATACATATTATAGTGAGCCAGTTCTGTCTGCCTGTCTGAAGTAACACTAACGATAACGCTGGCGACGCTCGCTGACTAGCGAAATTCCTTAATGCTCGCTTATTGACGATTAGAAATGTCTGGCAAGTCTATATTAAAATTTTTCGTTGTGTTTTACTTATAACTCCTAAATGTGGTGGAATATCTTACCGACCGACATTGCCACTTTCCTCAGCCAGTGACAATGTCGTTACATTGCAATTATAATTTTTTGGCAATATAGGTCTACTGATTAACATTAGCTTTTGATACTTTGATAGTTTTAATTACTATATTTTTGAATTTTTGCAGTTTAGTTCCAAATCTACAAGAAGAACAAATTCAACTCGAGAAGAATTTATAAATCAAATGTCACAAATATTTCTAGAGCAGGTTCGTTTACATTTTTTTAATTCATTTCATCCAATCTTCTGATCAGTCCTATTTTGCCTGATTAGTATTAATTATGTGCGAGGTAGTTAGTGGGGCCTAGTCTATATTGTGTATAACGCACTTGTTTTGCGTGTTTACACATTAAAAATTTGGCCTAGTAAATACAGCATTGTTTTGCATTGAGTTTCAAAACTGTTGAGAATTCCGCTGAATCATAGTGATAGCACAATACGGTCAACTAATTGCATTACGCTTCTTCTGACCAATGATCTCACTGGAGCGTCTGTTAACTAGATTCATCTATACTTAAGGAGGACTAGGTTATCTGCTACAGTTCCTGGAAGGCCTAAGCAGAAGGTAAAATATCACAAGATTTATCCAAAAGATTGTGAATGAATTGTATCAGAAACTCTTAAACCGTACTTGGAGATTAGAGCGTATGGATGTAACACTTTGTCATGCCCTTAAATAAATTTTAGTGAGCCAAGCCTCGGCAAATCTACTGGATTTAGAAGTCCGTTCTTGCTAAAAATTGTTAATGTCGTCACAATATCTAACGTCACTAGGCTTTCAAACCTGGACCATTAAATTTTGTATGTTAAGCCCTAGGTAAGATTTTTCGAAGCTAAGCCCTTCATAACTGCTTTCCAGTTTTTCATACGATGTTATGATAATATATGTTTTTACAATGTTTTAATTGTGTAGGTGAGATGCATCCAAAGATGAGAATAAGATTAGATCATATTACGTGTAGGAGAATGAATGAACGATGAACAGTAGAAGAGCTGGCTACAGTTTGCTCTTTCCTCTCATGTCCTACTTGCTATTGGGAGTGAGTGACTATGGCGATGTTGACTGATCGACATAAATATATATATATATGTATATTTATATTTATATATATATATATATACATATATATATATAATATATATACAGTATATATATATATATATATATATATATATTTATATGTATACGTATAATATATATATATACTGTATACATGTATATGTATATATATGTATGTGTTTATATATATATATATATATATATATATATATATATATATATATATATATATATATATATATATATATATACATGTACATGTATATATCATGCTTTATGAATGAGAAATAGCTAGTGTGTCATGACTTCACGACTTGTTGACTACTTCGATAACTACATGTAGTAGGCCTATACTGGTTGCATTTAAAAGTGTTGTCACTCGAATTTTGAAATTATATGTTGCTTTTGGAACTTTCTGTCGGTATGTAGTGAAATTATTTTCGAAGTCGCTTTAATAAAGAATTTAATTGCTAATTTGAAAGCCTGTTAATTTGCTTCAACTAGAAGAAAATTAAATGATTGAGAAAGCCTAATTGGTTACAGTTATTAGAGAAAAGTAGTTTGTTTATATATGGCATTAGTCGTAACTAAACTAGCTGCGCTATTCACAGTAGGCCCGTTTTTAGGAGGGCTCTGGACCCCCACCGAAGGGGCCTCCCACCAGAGTCAATTTTTAAGAGAATATATTAAATATGAATTGAATACAATAATTCAAGAGGAGCACGGCCTAGATGAAGTACATCATGGGTCAGTTCTACAGCTAAAGTATTATGCACTGTCAGTAGTTGCTACGGATCATTACTCTAGCCGCTTTCAAACGACCCTGCTGACCCGCAATGTCGATTAGTGTCTTCCACCAGAATCCTCCCCAGGACATTTCCATAGCAGTGGTGCAGCCATCGTTGCAGCCATTGTGCCACCAGCCTGCCCTGTACGTCACGGCGCATTGATCGCTCGTCCAACCGTCGTTGTCTCGATCTCGTGTTGTGAACTGACGCCCGTTAATGTCCCTGTATGAGCAGTATAGAATCCTATCAATCTGGAGAAGCGTTTTCTACTAAAACGATTCATTTCTATTATTTTCCGATCTCTCTCCCCTGCTCTACTTAATTGTTATTCTATTTAGCGAACTTTTATTTATTCACGTCTGTGATATAATACCCGGGCCATGGAACTTAACTTATACCACTTAACCCCTATATCGTTTATTTTCTACTATTTCTACATAAAGTGCGTTTATAAAGCGTCAAATTGTGCTCGATGTTGTCATGGACTATAGTAGCACTCTAATTGTTGTTATTTTTGTCAACCCTCCCTATTCACTTGGTTATCCACTGTCGTTTTCTTTTATTTTTTACATTCATTGGCCTCTTTAGCAAGATATCTTTCATTAAATAGGCTATCATCTGCAGCTCAACTTCCTAATTCTAGTAGCATTTAGGCCTATCAGTTGTCTTGCTACTTAGCTCTGGCAATGATCTGAGGATCGTCTTTAAAATCATAATTTACTGGTGTTTAACCATATTTACAATCATTTTACTATAGTCTAATATAAATTATTATCATTGGTATGTAACTTCTACGATTTCGTTTTATAATTACGAGACTAATCATATTAACATTAGTAGCTTTCAATGAACTGGTTATATGGATTTTGATCCTTTTGATTTTCTCCGACATGCAATTAATGGATGCAAACTAAACAGATAACGATTAAAGAAACAGAAACGATCAAATTTAAGCGACGTTTGAGAGAGAGATATATGGAGAAACAGGTCTTCGACCGCCGTCTGTGAAGGCGCTTGCAATAGACAGAAGTGTTTGATGTTGTCATTGACGGCCGTAGCAATCTATAGTTACGTTTTAAGCTACTGTTGTTGTTGTTGTCAACTGCGTGCGGGAAGAATATACTAAACCAACGAAGTATTAGAGTGAACTTCTTATATACCTATGTGTTAAACGCTTATGTGTAATGAATCATTAAATTTTTAATGGATTAAAAAATGGATTTAAACATTAACCGTTTAATGGATATGGTTTAGCACATTTAGCTTAATGTGCGCTTAACCCCGAAAGTGTAGAGTAATACTCTAGCAGCTGTCGGCTGTCTATTTTAGTATGACTTCTTTTAGGAAATTATAATATGCGAAAGGAAATGATGGCAGAAATTCCTAGGGGGAAATATTTTTAATGAGCATATATCTTCCTAAAATGGGCACTGAAATTTTCGTCTGGTACCTAGGCCTGGCTTTTTTGGATTTCTTAATTTTACTTCGAAAAGAAAGTGACGATCTTTATTTTTGGTTGGGCAGTTACTTGAAGTGTAGATATTTTGAGTTGGGCAAATCAATGAGGAGGGAATCAAATGGCGTTTCCTGAGAGGGAGAGGGGTAAATCCTCCGACTGGGGGAAATTGTCCCCCTGTTAACATGTTAAGGAGACTTCGAATTTTGTCTGATAAGAGTGAATTGAACGAATGAAGCGTTAGGTGCTGTTTCAAATATCTTTTACTTACTGTTGATCATTTTCTCCTTTCAGAGCGTTACCTGCTGTTCCGTTGTAGCCCGACACATGTATTGTGTAATTAGTGAGTTCGCTTTCCAACCAGAATTCGGCGTATTCTGCATAGTACCTAGGATATGAAATTTATTTATTTATACTTTGTCAAAAATGTCAGCGTTAATTTTGCAGTTGTTGACCCGATAAATAATAAAATTAGCAATAATGTTTGAGTTCATCTGCACGCCTACAGGCTACCGCCAGACCGATCGTAGGATGAATAAGCATAATTCTGTTAGTTTGGCGCAAGTCTACCTTTTGAGCCCTTACACTCTGAAGATCGTTGATCTTTTATATCGAAAAGACCGAAAG
The DNA here is from genome assembly GCA_905160935.1 of Enchytraeus crypticus. Classification (NCBI taxonomy): domain Eukaryota; kingdom Metazoa; phylum Annelida; class Clitellata; order Enchytraeida; family Enchytraeidae; genus Enchytraeus; species Enchytraeus crypticus. The sequence goes on from CAJHZI010000507.1 coordinate 1,606,565, forward strand.
TCTGAACTTGCTAAGCCGAACTTCACATTGACTTAAGGCTTTATTTTCCTTAGATTATATGGCAAGTTTATAAAAAAAAACATTAAATAATAATAGTAAAATTAAAATTGATTAAATAGAAGTCATAAAAATTGTTTTATTCATCCAATTCGATTACGATCAGGTACATTTATTTAAAAAACTGCACACTCATCGGCATAAAATATTAGTAGATTATCGTTTATCGTATAATAGCTCATAATTACCATGCCTCATTACCAACGGTCTGCAGTTCAAATCTGATCATAAAGTCCGCCGATCCACCCGTCCCGGAAAGTGTAGTCAGTTGATGGATGTTCTCCAGGCCAATCCAAAAGTTAGAATTGAGTGACGTCACTGTCCCGAATCCATTCCTATAGTCAATCCAGCCTCTATCATAGTTCAACTCCTCGCTGAGTCTCTGCTGTATGATGAACCAGCCGAAGAGTGATGGAGTTGTGTAGGACGAAGCGTCATGCAGCGTTGAAATTAGTTTAGTTATATTACCTGCTAGAGACTCTGTAAATTTAATTATGAAGTAGGCCTATAGCTGTCCAGTTAAACTGTTTATATCACTATCATAGTGCTTTTCAGAATTAGCAACGATGCGCTTTATGTTTGACAAAGGATACTGTACCTTTAGATCGTGTCAACTTAGAAAATGATAGGAAAATAAAAACATGCATACATACGCAACTGCATGTAGCTTATTCATAGCTACTAAACAACATAAAATCGAGTGATTAGAATGCTACTGCAGTCTATGACATATGAGCACTATAGGGGCCAAGATATAGCCTCTAGAGTCCTATTGAATATAAGCCTTTAAAAATTTGAAGTGAAAATGGGAACGGCACTTGCACGATACCAAGGCAAAGGAAGATTCTGACTATAAATATCTTCGTTGGCTCTATCATTTAATGAATGGATTCGAGGAATCATTTACGATACCGACCTCCAATCTTAGGACCTACGCTTTAAAAGTGAGATTTAGTAATAAATCGTAATTTTTAATTTCATATTCTCGCTTACCATTAGTCCCGGTTGTATCGTTGTAAGCGAAGCACTCTGATGAAAACATTCCCTCAACTTGGGTCATGCAGAGAATCCTTACATCTATAGTGGTTGGGCGCTGGATGGTTACTTTGGTCGTCGGTAGGCTGCTGGTAGTGTCGTATCTAGTCGTCGTCGGTAAAATGGTAGTAGCAATCAGATTTTCAGTTGTCGGTAAAATGGTAGTAGTAATCAGATTTTTAGTTGTCGGTAAAATGGTAGTAGTAATCAGATTTTCAGTTGTCAGTAAATTGGTAGTAGTAATCAGGTGATCAGTTGTCAGTAAAATGGTTATGATCGTGGTGGTAGACGGCAATTTAGAAATATACGTAGTGGTAATCGGTAATTTGATACTATATGCAGTGGTAGTTGGTAAATTGATAGTCGTTTGAGGATTGGTACTTGTCGTAAAGTACACTGACGTAGGTAGTTTCGTAGTGCGAGAGAAGCTGGTTGTAACAGACTGAGGAATCGTTAGAGAATCTGCACAGAAAAGTACGAATCGTTGACAGCAGCTAGATCCCATAGCCTATAGGTAAAAATAACTACAAGAAAATCAAAATATATTCAGAAACTTTAGGTTGGATATTGTTCCAGAGAGGGGAATAATAGAATTATTAATATTAAAATTATGGTACCTGATGTCATCGTAAAACATGAACACAGTTGAAGAAGGAACAAGATGAAAGTTGACTAAAGTTGACTGATGAATATAATGAGTTGAGACGCGCAAGAAGCTGATTGGTGGAATGTAAAGATACGTGGTAAAGGAAGCTGGATGAGGAAACAATGGAAAGTTTAGTTTTAGTTCAGTCGAGTCAGTTCGTTCCGGAAGTTTTACGTGGAGAGTTTGGACTCGGAAGCTGAAATGTAAAGAACAAAAGAAAGAGACATAGAAAATGGATGAAATATAGACTACGGGAGGATGGAGCAGAAGTCCGGGAAGCGGGGACCAGGGTTGCAGCAGGGAACGGGAGTCCGGGGTGTCGGGATTCAGGAGACAGAAGGGCGTGTTTTGAATTGATCGTGGGGTTTGCGGACTAAGGGAGAGAGAGAGAGAGAGAGAGAGAAGTAGAATGAAAGACACTAAGAGAGAGAACACAGTTTAGGGTTTAGTTAAAATTGTTTATTTAAAATGAACTACGATCTATAAAACAACTTTATCTACATTAAAATGTATTCTTATTTTATGCCGGAGGTTTGAGTTGACAACTACTATGACAGAAAAACTCTAACAGCCATAGAGCTACAAAGAATAAATTAGATGCAACAGAACATTCATTCAGCATCAGCATCAGTCAAGAGGAAGCTCTATTCAGCTAGTTCACCCATAAAAACGAAAGTAGATTCATCTTACATCATCGTCATCTTCAAACCAACGGATCCACATATACATATCTACACATAGTCCCACCTCGGTTATAATAGTAATACAGTAAGTCTTCCTAGAGAATTATATAGGCCAACTGTGGCATAAATTTATCTGAAAATTTTCACACTAGTGGATCTTAGCAAGACGAGAAGCACAATCATTTCGCATATTTTTTATTTTGAAGATAAGATCAATAAATCAGTATGAACTAGAAGCATGCTTGAATAGGCTACACCGGTTGCATTTTTAAATGAATTCAAGAGGGGTCGTTTGGGGACGTCGAATTAGGCTTGCCAAGGGATCATTATAGCTATGTCATACACTGTGATTAAGACTGGGGAGTTTAAACTTTTCAGGGAGTTACATATCTACCAAACGGTACTCTCCTTCCAACCCACCAGCAAATGTCAACCTGGTTGGTAAAGCTGATAAAGCGAATGTTAACGTCAGTTTCCTCACTCGAAAGCCATGTCAGTAACGGGCGAGCCCAGGATTTGAACCCAGCACATACTGATCCGAAGTCGAATATCTTACCGACACCGCCACTGGCTCCAGCTGGATGATTGATCGAATGGGTTGCACACTAGTCTGAGAAGCTGGTAACGATCTTATCGCATTCCAGCCGAACGGTCTCAATAGTATAGATCTTATGTGATACAGCAATTGCCTTTTACCTTGGCTTTATAGCTTTATAGATAAATATTTATATCGATCTTATGTGAGACAGCAATAGACTTTTACCTTAAGTGGCTTTATTGCTTTAATTTGCTCTCGCGTTGTCCTGAAATCTGATAGTACCGTAGTTAGCAATAGTTAGTTAGATTATTAATAACTATTATTAATAAATATTATAGTTAGATATTAACTATTAATATTTATATATGTCTAATACTTACAAGTATAGTTAATAGCTAACTATTAGTTTAAGTTGCTAGATATTAACTGTCCTAATACGTACCTGCCCCAATATCTTCATTACTTTCATTTGTCTTCTGAATCTAAGAATTTCATTTAATTACATATAAAATATATAGGAAAAGTATATATTTTTCAACAGGATAAAAGAATGGTTATTATTAATCCAACACAGGAATCCATATTGAATTTAGGGACTTAACTCGAAAGTTGACTGAAAGTCAATATTGATAAACTGCTTTAAACGTTCGCTGAAAAACCATTTAATAGTTGTTAAAATTGTGGTTGCTGGTTTGAGTTTTTTTTGTTTTTATCGTACTTTTTATTTTCTATGTTTTACGTTTACTTGTATGAGTGTATGCCTATATGCAGTATATATCTATTTATATGTTTCTATATAGTGGAGTGGAGGCGTTATGTACCATGGACCTGTAAGTAGGCAGTGCACTAAGAGAGATATTTTGCTATACATATGAGAAGTATATTAATTAAGCCTACTGCTAAGAGAAGTAATCTAATTAACTTAGCAGGCTCATGGGCTCACTATAGTCTACATAAGACCGACACGTATATGAGTAGGCCTGCTCTTAATTTGAACAATAGTACAACAGGTTAAACTGAACTGAATCAGTAGCACCATCAATTTGACCAATCAGGGATCTGTTAAATCTTCACGGACCTTTCGGGATCAATAAGCTCAGAGGTGAGATCCTGCGATTACACCATCTCTTGCGCTCTCTGCTTCAGACAGAGCCGGATTAAAATACCTGATAATTTTCACAGTTATCAAAAAATACCTGATAATTTTCACAGTTATCAAGAAATATCTGATTATTTTCACAGTTATCAAAACATGCCTGATAGTTTTCACAGTTATCCTGATAGGAGTTCGACCCTCCAGACTTCTGGAAGAGAGAACAGGTTTTTGATTGACTGTAGAAGTTGAAAGAGCCTCGCTTTAATCCTGTAGCCAGAAATACGAAAGTTTGCTAGTTAAGTTAATATCTAAGTAAATAGTTGTTATTGCGTTCATCGCCACTGGATGAAGCAGTGGTGATGTCGGTAACATATTTGACAGCGGTTCATTATGTGCGGGGTTCAAATTCTGGGCTTTCCTGTCACTGAAATCGCTTTCGAGTGAGTAAACTGAAGTTAACATTAGCTTTACCAGCTTTGTCCTTCGCAAATTATTTTTACACTAAGCAATAAATTTCTAGCCTAGGCCCTATTTCTAAGGAATTAACTTCATCGGCCGTCTGTGAAATAAATGAAGGTTTAAAATACAATCGAACTGTGTAATTAATCTGATCTAGCATACATGAAGATAATAAATAAGTATTCTATCTCCAGACATTCTGAAGTGCATATTGCATTTATGCGAAAATTAATTTATCTTACCAAACTTATTCACCAGATGGGCCGCGCACTGAAGTTTAGATTCAGCTCTCATAGTTAAATCACCTGCATCCGCTCTACAGTTTCCTGACCCACCGTTGACCTTGCTGAACAGAGCTGACCTTTCTGGATAAGCGGCGCTTGTGATGATCATGCAACATGCGAGCACACATAGATTCATTATGTCGCTGAACATCATCGAAGATATACCCGATCACTTAGGCCTAACTGAGAATTTTACCTTACTTTGGTTATAGTTGGGCAAATTGTGTATCAAATTACTTAGGTCTATATGCCTACAAAGTGTATAATTAACTAAATAATGCACAATGTCATGTGTCTGGAATAATATATTTTTGTGTTTTAATTGCTTTTTATTTTATATAAGATTAAATTAAACCAACCTCAGAAGGGGCAATGGGTTAGTGAACGCCTATAGGCTCCGGTAATTGCTACAACATTTAAACGTATGGAGATAAATAGGGAATTGACTGATGATGCGGTGTGTGACAGAGAGGATTGGAGAAGGTCTATTCGTATCACAACCACAGTTGAACTGGATTTCAAGGTAAGATGAGGAGATGATGATGATGATGAATTGTTCTTCATAAATATCACAAAAAACTTTATTTGGTTATCATTTTCTAGGTTACTTGACGAAACCAGTGACTAATAGGTAAGGCTTGCAAAACTGTTTCAATGTTAAATTTTAAGCTTGTTCATCACTAATATTTTCGAAAAATGAAACCGACGATAGACTCAACGTTCACCTTTATTTCTATATATATATAGAAAAGGCAGCTTCGTTGCTATCAGAGTAGGTCTATGCCTGTTTACATCAGATGATGGAGCTGGTTTCCTCGTATAATCAACATTTGCAAATTTTCTATCGCAAAATGCGAAAGGATTAGGCTACAAAACGTTTTGGTCTATACATATATTCATGAGGTTATCCATGTATAAGGTCTATATATAGCTTACATAGAGACTACATATACATGTATATCGACTGATCAAGTGTCGACATTTTTTAAATATAAAATAAAATAATAGGCTACAATGAGTTCCCACTGCATGTACAGACAAAGAACTGTACACATAAAGCCTACATGTAGCTGCTTGTAGTCAACATTAGTTACTATAGAAATTTTGATCAAAAACAATTGTTAAGATCATTTGTTATTGCAGAAATGCTGATCCAAAACGATTGTTCTAGATTCATGAATAGCAAGATGATATAAACATCGTGCCATCACCAAGAAGCTCATGAAAGATTCGAGCGGAGTATAGGCCTAATTATACGGTGATTGTACCAGAAGCTAGGACATACAAGTTAGGACTCTAATTTCACGGATGTGTCACAGCACGACGTAAAATTAAGCATTTTTAAAGTTACCTGACTTTTAAGGCTCTTGTAAACAGCGTAAGACCAGTGGTTAAGGTGGGAATTGAGAGCTAGAAGAACGGTCAGGGGCGTCCACCCAATGTTAACAACGACGCAAGTTGCGTCGTTGAATGCTTTGGTGAATGCTTCGTTGCGCTATGAGATGATGAAAGCCCTTCGGAATGGTCAGAATTTTTCGGCCCCCTATAAATTATTCAAAGATCTCCTAGTATTTGGTAAATGGGCCCGTAGGAGTGGAACGCACCTCTCAGAAAAATGAGAACTAATGGAACTGAAGCACTGCCTTAAACTTAAGTGATCAACATTTTGGCTGTTGTATGCCTATGGTCTCTCTAGCTCATGCTTCTTATGTTTTATACACTAAATGCAAATGGCAGCTGTTCTAGTTAACCTAATATGCTCTGTTATAGAGTGCAATACCTACCTTATACCTGGCCTACCGTAAGTTATATTTTTGTAAGAAAGCGTATTTCTTATGAAGCTTAACCTAGTATTTTTATATATTTAAAGCATCTGAATAAAATCTATTTCTTTCATAAAAAATGTTCATTTCTGGTTTGCTTTGAACTCAATTAGATTTTTGTACTAACTTGAGGTGTGCAATTTCTGGCTGAGGTGAATCAGTGATTCGCATGAGATTTCAGATGAATTACAGATGTCGCCTAATTAGTCGACTTCTAATAACATTCAAACATAAAAATAGAAATATGGCGATCAGCTAGTGGCCAACTTTCGCAGCACGCATGTATGTTAATGCACAGAACAAAACTCAAGTTGAATGTTCAGGTAAACCCTGATTTATTTGTAATTCTCACTGTACATCGATTGCGTATCGCTAAGATCAACAAGATCATGTGATCCAAAATCATTGGTGAGAACTGATCGAATACCTCTGATAGCTGAGCGTCTCCTGGTTTTTCTCCATTCACTCAACTCACAGCGAGATGTTGAGCACTATCACGTCTCACGTGGTATATGTGTGTGAATGTGTGTGTGTGTGTGTCAATATTACTAGTATTATTATTATTTGTTTATTTTTTGCATATATGCCAAACAGGTGCACTATACATTGAAGAGTGACCATGATAATGACTAGAACAAACGTATATAACCTTTGGTCAAAATCATTTGAAAAATATTTAACACTTTGACAAAATTTAATAAAACAACTTGTTTATAGGATATAAACCAATGCTACATTTGTAGGCTATACTTTAAAGGTAATGTAGCCTATTTCTTAGAATCTATTTCAGAATCAGAAAGCATTTCGTTAAGGACGCTGAATAAGTATCCAGCAATGAATGATATATGCATATTAGCAAATATGTTTAATACTGATACGAATTTGTTTTAGAATAACTATATAACTATATAATTTATAATAAACGCTCATTTTGAGAAATTGTGTGGTTATACCTTCATAATGATGTAGGGAAAGATATATATCATCAATACATGATTTCAGAGACAAAGGCCTTAGCCTAAATAGCCCTTATTCGTAAGCGATTACCTAGCTAGTTTCTTGTTTGTTAAACTTAGTTTTTAATTGAGTTTACATTCAAATTAAACATTTACATTAAATTTATGCTAATTTAACAGAGGCAAGCTCTGCAATAGAAACATGCTAGAGACCCAAGTACCCTTAATCAGGCTGTTAAAATCTTTGTATAAAGAGCACGCCATAGATGAAGTACATTATGCGTCAGTTCAACATCTACAGTCGCCTATCATGTACTACTACCATCAATAGCTGCTACGGATCATTACTCTAACCGCCTTCAGACGACCATTATCGCCCACAATGGCGGCCAGTCTCTCCCACCAGAACCCTGCGGGGTTCATGTACATAGAAGTGGTGCAGCCGTCGTTGCAAGTGTTGTGCCACCAGCCTGCCTTGTAGGTCACGGCGCAGTTAACAACCGTGGAGTTGTCGTTGTCTCGGTCTCGTGTTGTGAAAGGACGCCCGTTAATATCCCTGTACAAGCAGTTTAGAATCCTATCAATGCCCGTTAATATCCTGTGCAAGCAGCATAGAATCTTATCAATGTCCGTTAATATCCCTGTACAAACAGCATAGAATCCTATCAATGCCCGTTAATATCCCTGTACAAGCAGCATAGAATCCTATCAATGCCCGTTAATATCCTGTAAAAAAAGCTAAAGCTAAGGTTAACGCCGGTTTCCTCACTCGAAAGCGATGTCAGTGACGAGCGAGCCCAGGATTTGAACCCGCACCTACTGATCCACGGTCGAGTAACTCACCGACTTCGCCACTGGCTCCAGCCAGTGTACAAGCAGCATAGAATCCTATCAATGTCCGTTAATATCTTATACAAGCAGCATAGAATCCTATCAATGCCCGTTAATATCCCTATACAAGCAGCGTAGAATCTTATCAATGCGGAGAAGCGTTTTCTAAGCAAAAACTTCATTTAATTATTTTCTGCTCTTTCTTCCTTTTTCTCTTTATTGGACTTTCTCTGATACGTCTAAGATCTAATAAGTTGTCCATGGAATATAACTATTAGCCTATACTTAACCGTTTCGTTTATTTTCTGTGCTATTAAATATTTCTACTTAAAAATGCGTTTTCAAAGCGTCAACCATCTCTCGTCGAACGGTCATCGCTGACTTTCCTTTTAATTCTTCTTTCCTAGATCTCTTTCTCAAATTGCGCTAACTGCCCTCCTTTATAATTATCATCTTCAGTTCAACTTCATATTTCTTAGTGCAATTATCAGTTGTCTACCTCTACCAATCATTTCAGGATCGTATTATTTTACAATTTACTTGCACGAACCATCAACCGTGAGGATTTCGCCATTTTTACTAACTGAGGCAAAACCGACCCCACAATATAATAACACTGGTGCGAAGATCCATTTTCATTGTAATATCTACTTAAAAACATGAAATAGATTATAATAATGACAAAAGTTTATAAGAGCTCATAGATCAAAGATTTGCTACTAAACGACATCGTCACTGACCATAGCCATAGATGATATCGGTAAGATATTCCACCGCGGATCAGTATGAGCGGGGTTCAAATCCTGGGCTCACCCGTCACTGACATCGCTTTCGAATGATGAAAATGACGTTAACATTAGCTTTACCAACTTTTTTAACAGTACAATGTGAAAACAAGAGAGAGGGAGAAAGAGATAGAGAGAGGAGAGAGATAGAAATAAGGAGACATTAACGAAAGAGAAACGTAAGAGAAATATGGCAGCTCCCGCAATATGTAGAGGCAGTTAAAGTCAATGGAGCTGTGAACTTGAAAAAAATACAGGACATCATTATTTAAAAATTTAAAAACCAAATACTTAAGAATTTAAAGCAGTGAAAAGAAATGACCTTCTCTTCCCTGATTCAAGAAGGCTTTTGGCAAAGCTCTTTTGAGAAATTTTTACTGGGGAAAGGGGGAGGGACAAAAATGTTAGAATTTTTAATTAGATGAATAGATCTATGATTTTTAAAGGACGCAGGAATTCTTAAAGAGGGCTCTGAAATCTTCGGCCAACAAAAGTACCTACATTTTCCTAGTTTTCTCAATCTTTCGTTCTAAAATAAAGCGACGATCTCTCTTACTTAGCTTGGATAACCATTTGATGTGTGAGTATTTTTGAAACTGTAGGCTAATCACTACGATGGGCAGCAAATCGTGTTTACTGGTAGGGGATCCTACGACACATTTAATAAGTTGTTGTAAGGGGTGGGGAACATTTTAAAAGAGGTTAGGATTTTTTATGCGAGAGAATGAGCTGAGCGAGAGAAACGCTAGGTAGAAATAAATGCGGTTTCAAATGTTGCCTTCCACTTACGTATTTTCGCCAACTTCACCGTTTAGAGCGTTGCCAGCTGTTCCATTGTAGCCAGATACGTGTATTGTGTAATTCATGAGTTCACTTTCCAGCCAGAATTCAGTGTATTCTGCATAGTACCTAATAAGAAATCAAATTTATTTATTTACTTGTAGTTATCTGAAAATTATCTAATGTTGGCGTCGTTTACAGAGAAAGTATACGATGTTCCATAGACTGCCTGACCGACGTACTGACCTATTCTTAAAACCGCCAGTTGACACCATTCTGAATTCCTAGAGCTTTCATGCTTTAAAGAACAAAAATGGAAGGTCTGTGGCAGCTATGCACATTGACTTCACATTGACTGTAATGAAGCTTTAATTTTCTAAAACTATGTGGTAAGTTTATCAAAATCAAAAAGCACAAAATGACAGTAGTAAAACTCGAGTTATTCATAAAAATTGCATTACTAATTCAATTTGATTATAGGTGAATTTAAAGTCCGTTGACGTATAATGGCATAATAATGTTCAAGAAAAATTCTTATTTATAGTATGACCCGCAATTACCACTTCAGATTACCAGCTGACTGCAATTCCAATCTGAGCATAAAGTCCGCCGATCCACCCGTCTCGGAGAGTGTAGTCAACTGATGGATGTTCTCCAGGCCAATCCAAAAGTTGGAATTGAGTGAAGTCACTGTCCCAAATCCATTCCTATAGTCAATCCAGACTCTATCATAGTTCAACTCCTCGCTGAGTCTCTGTTGTATGATAATCCAACCGAAGAGTGACGGAGTGGTGTAGGACGAGGAGTCTTGCAGCGTTGGGATTAATTTCGTAATATTATCTGCTAGAGACTCTGTTGATAGCATTACAACAATTACATGAGTCCAGTTTATTAGTGTAGGCCTATGTACATACTAGTTCATAGATGCTTCAAAGTGCGTTTCCAAATTTATTTACCAAATTTCTTTTCCATAGATTGTCTTGTCTTTGTCATGTCATGGATTGTCATTTCATGGATTGTCATGTCATGTCATGTCAATGTCATAGATTATGTTTTTAAAAAGACGACTATGTAACATTGATCGTAATAACTTTTAAAAGAGATGATTAATACTAACTAATATGAAGACCAACAGAAGCAGTATGATTCGAATGCTACTGCTGACCATGGCAAAATAAGCATCATTGGAAGAAAACATGATCTTTATAGGCTTATACTATATAATTCCTTGATGAATGCGAAGATAAATTTTGGAGCGCCTCAGTTAAAAGAATATTTTAATTATGACTATCTTCAATAACCCTATTATTTATTGCGAAGATCGCGAGTAATCAAATATAAGCGGATAACAGGCCTACCACATGTAGGCCTAGACACTAATTAAGAATTGAGATCGATGTAAGTATTGATCTCAATTCTTAAGTTTTAAAATCTACGATAAGTAATAAGTCTCTTTTTCATTTTCTAGTCTCGCTTACCATTAGTCCCAGATGTGACATTGTAAGCGAAGCACTCTGATGAAAACATCCCACCTCCTTTGTTCATGCAGAGGATCCTTACATCAATAGTGGCTGGGCGCTGGAGAGTTACTTTGGTCGTCTGTAAACAATTAATGCATTCACATAATATATAGGCCTAGTTAAACCAACTAGTATTTTTTAGAAACGAAAATAGAATGCATATAAGTACATAATAAATTGCTATTTATTATGCGCAATAGCGCATAATAAATAGCGTGACTTGTAAGTCCAGAAAGAATGAATACTCAAGTCTCCATAATTCATATTGACGGTTTTACTTGTTACGAGTTTTAAAAAATTCAGCAAAAATGAAGTAAAATAATTATTTAATTTTGGAATACTACATGTAGAAGCTGCTGTTTCAACCATTCACAAATATTGTTAACCTTTTTTAATTATATACGCCGATAAGCAATACATCCTATACTATATAGTTACTGCCACTTATGACAGCATAGAGTGTGGTAATGATAGAGAGTAGTAGAGAGCAAATTTGTGAGTAAATGTTATTGTCAATTTACTCCTTATATAACACTCACTACTAAATCTCTTCTCTCTTCAGTGCAATGCCAAATGGCAGGTTCATTAATATGCCATAATATTATGAACCATTAATATGCCTGTAATGAACACGCCTTGTTCACAATTATTATATTAAGAAATATATATTGTAGATAGAAAACAGATATTATATAGCAGTTATTAATATATTAGGAAATATATATTATAGATCGAAAGCAAATATTATACAGCTGTTATTTATAAATATTAAGTTACGTAGGGTATTTCCAAAGATTTATGATAGATTATATAAGTCGAAGTTATAAGTAGGCCTAGCTAGATTATTACGCTGGGTAGTTCCAAAGTGACGCAGCTAACGCGTAAATCGATTAAACGAGAAGTGCCGTGGTTGGCTGAAGTCGATCGCTTGAGTAGTATATTAAGCGGCCGGAGATACAATAGAAACAAGTGGGGGCCGGGGGCCTACTTGGTTCGTCTGAGTAGGTTCCCAGGAGGGCGGCTCCGATGGGTCTATACGGTGTACAACGTGTAGTTCTCATAAGGATCGAGTCTCAATGATCCTTCCCCTTACTGACTCCCTACGGGATAGGTAAGGGGCCCCTCAGGTTGGCTAGTGTCCCAAGCCGCGAAGGCTAATTTGGAGGCGAGAGAGTTCAGTGTCCCCCTGGGTAGGCCCAGGTAGGAGGCTAGTAGTCCACGGCGATACCCGGGTCGAGTCCGTCTCTGCGGGTATTCGCTAAGCGCCTGGGTCGAGTGTGTCTCTACAGGCGAAGAGGCTAGTAGTCCACGGCGATACCCGGGTCGAGTCCGTCTCTGCGGGTATTCGCTAAGCGCCTGGGTCGAGTGTGTCTCTACAGGCGAGGAGGCTGGTAGTCCACGGCAATACTCGGGTCGAGTTCGTCTCTGCGGGTATTCGCTAAGCGCCTGGGTCGAGTGTGTCTCTACAGGCGAGGAGGCTGGTAGTCCACGGCAATACTCGGGTCGAGTCCGTCTCTGCGGGTATTTGCTAAGCGCCTGTGTCGAGTGTGTCTCTACAGGCGAGGAGGCTGGTAGTCCACGGCAATACTCGGGTCGAGTTCGTCTCTGCGGGTATTTGCTAAGCGCCTGGGTCGAGTGTGTCTCTGCAGGCGGGAGGCTGGTAGTCCACGGCGATACCCGGGTCGAGTTCGTCTCTGCGGGTAGTTGCTAAGCGCCTGGGTCGAGTTCGTCTCTGCAGGCGGGAGTAGGATTACCTATTAGGAGTAGAAAATACGGGAAGACCAATAGTAAAAGGATAGGGAAGAATAAGTCTAAAAAGGTAAAGGGACGTTTTAGTAGGGTAAAGAAAATAAAGTTCGTCGCAGTTAAAACAACCAATCAATTAATTATATACTACAAATTTGTAAAACTAGGAAGCAGGGTAGAAAATCCAACCGTGATCGCCCAAGATAACGCAGACGCTTCCACTACCGGTTCGGGTCACCACATCACTTCGCCCCGAGAACCACGGATATCACGAGGAAGCATGGAAGAAAATCAACCATCATCGTCTAAATACATAGAAGACGTGGAGTATGCTTCTACTCCCGACTCGGTCCAGCGTCGACGCTGTGCACCGGGTTCCCGAGAACCCAATTACGAAGTAGACAAGGGGGGTTGGACCTTGGCCTACTCAGTCGGTAACGAACAAGAAAGGCCTATCGAGACGGATGATACGAGGAAAGAAGTATCATTTGAAGACGCAGCACCTCGGTTCCTCCTGACAAGCGGTACCCTTAATAAAGCATTCGACGAAAAAGCTGCCGTCTCGAAGTACTGCCGACCGTCGAGCGGGTCCAGAATAAGACAACCGCTCGAGGACGAACAGGCAGCAAGGCTGTTCGCGACAAATGGTGTCAGAAGTGGGATTTCCGGCTATTACGGGAGATATAAACCCTGGCCGGCGGGGTCTAACTACAAAATAGACGATGACGACGAGGTTATATTGAATTACCGGGTTCATACTCGGGATCATTGGGGTCATCAGCGAAGTAGTAGGAGAAAGACAGGAATTACTCGGGATCTTGTGGCTGTCGACGAAATGTTAAGACAATCATAGTAATAGGGATTATTAGGGTCGTTAACGAAGAATTAAGTTCAACGGGAAATGAACAAGAAAAGATATTGATATTTCATTAAGAGATGAAGGTAGAAGTAAGAACAAGACGTATTGATCAGGTAGTTAATGAAAATATTAGGCCTTGGCCTGAATTCAGCGGTAACATATATTTAACAGTCAGCATCAAAAGACTGTGGATATATAAGGAGTTTTGGTTTGGAAAACATTAAATATGCGACGTTTTAGGCCACGTAACAATTGCGGAGAAATTTTATTTTAATAATAAGTCGTACGAAATCTTAACGCAATTGGAGCACATATAAGTATTTTACGACATGGACTTCATAGTGTCGTTTAGTTTTTAAGTTTGTCGATTTATTAAGGTAGTGTACTATTAATTAATTAGAAGTCGAGCGACAGTAATTGAGCTTGCTCGAGAAAGAGTGCTGAAACCAGCATGTCATCGAAGTATTATGTTCTGATAATTTTCAGTGTAAATATTTGAAGGCGTAGGCCTAGTATGTGATCATGTGTTTTGAGTTATACTGAAAGATTGCAGTAGAGACCAGCAGAAAGAAGGTGCGAGAATGTGTACAAGTACTGGAGAATTAAGAGAACGAGTGATATCAGAGTCCAGGGCACGATAGAAATATTTCTATGCTTTCCAACGCCAGAGGACTAGAGTCGAATTGAGATGTTTCGCCAACATGAGTACGAGAGGATATGACCGATAATGTAAGTCATAGAATCGTCTCATTAATGTTATTCGCGAATCTGGGTGAAAATGTCGTTAGGGTTAGCAGATTTATCGCAAATGATAGTCTGTGTTGGGTGATAACCAAGGACACCCATCCCTCCGTCATAGTGTTTCACTTCTAGTCTTGTTTCGGACATTGTCCAAAGTTATTCGCGAATATGGGTGCACATGTCGCTAGGGTTGGCAGACTTATCGCGAATGATAGTCTGTGTTAGGTGATAACTAAGGACACCCTTCCCTCCGTCATAGTGTTTCACTTCTGGCCTCGTCTCCGACTCAATTATGGCATGTATAACCATAGATGTCCGGTGTTGAAGTGACTGGTGATAGGTATGATACTTAGCCGTCACGGGAATTTTTGATATTCATTTCGAACACTCTCTTACATTTTGGGTAGGCCGAATATCAGAAGTAAAAGATTGATACGTACAGGAGGTAGAAAGATGTAGGAAGAACTAGAGAGGATTTTAATCAGTATTTCTTTTTAAAATCATGAATACGCAATTATCAGATATTAATTTTTAAAAAAAACCATAAAACAAAAAAAAGAAAAAAAAAAAAAAAAGAAAAAAAAGTTAATTCTGAACTGCGGCGAGTTTTATTGAGGTTTAAAACGGATAATCGGGACGATTATTTCACAAAGGGGGAGGCTGTGTAATGAACACGCCTTGTTCACAATTATTATATTAAGAAATATATATTGTAGATAGAAAACAGATATTATATAGCAGTTATTAATATATTAGGAAATATATATTATAGATCGAAAGCAAATATTATACAGCTGTTATTTATAAATATTAAGTGACGTAGGGTATTTCCAAAGATTTATGATAGATTATATAAGTCGAAGTTATAAGTAGGCCTAGCTAGATTATTACGCTGGGTATTTCCAAAGTGACGCAGCTAACGCGTAAATCGATTAAACGAGAAGTGCCGTGGTTGGCTGAAGTCGATCGCTTGAGTAGTATATTAAGCGGCCGGAGATACAATAGAAACAAGTTGGGGCCGGGGGCCTACTTGGTTCGTCTGAGTAGGTTCCCAGGAGGGCGGCTCCGATGGGTCTATACGGTGTACAACGTGTAGTTCTCATAAAGGATCGAGTCTCAATGATCCTTCCCCTTACTGACTCCCTACGGGATAGGTAAGGGGGCCCCTCAGGTTGGCTAGTGTCCCAAGCCGCGAAGGCTAATTTGGAGGCGAGAGAGTTCAGTGTCCCCCTGGGTAGGCCCAGGTAAGAGGCTAGTAGTCCACGGCGATACCCGGGTCGAGTCCGTCTCTGCGGGTATTCGCTAAGCGCCTGGGTCGAGTGTGTCTCTACAGGCGAGGAGGCTGGTAGTCCACGGCAATACTCGGGTCGAGTCCGTCTCTGCGGGTATTCGCTAAGCGCCTGGGTCGAGTGTGTCTCTACAGGCGAGGAGGCTGGTAGTCCACGGCAATACTCGGGTCGAGTTCGTCTCTGCGGGTATTTGCTAAGCGCCTGGGTCGAGTGTGTCTCTGCAGGCGGGAGGCTGGTAGTCCACGGCGATACCCGGGTCGAGTTCCCTTTGCGGGTATTTGCTAAGCGCCTGGGTCGATGTGTCCTGCTCCACTGCGATACCCGTCGAGTTCGTCTCTACGCGGGTATTTGCTAAGCGCCTCGGTGTGTCTCTGAGTGTAGTCCCGGGTCGAGTTCGTCTCGGCGGGAGTTGCTAAGCGCCTGGGTCGAGTTCGTCTCTGCAGGCGGGAGTAGGATTACCTATTAGGAGTAGAAAATACGGGAAGACCAATAGTAAAAGGATAGGGAAGAATAAGTCTAAAAAAAGTAAAGGGACGTTTTAGTAGGGTAAAGAAAATAAAGTTCGTCGCAGTTAAAAACAACCAATCAATTAATTATATACTACAAGTTTGTAAAACTAGGAAGCAGGGTAGAAAATCCAACCGTGATCGCCCAAGATAACGCAGACGCTTCCACTACCGGTTCGGGTCACCACATCACTTCGCCCCGAGAACCACGGATATCACGAGGAAGCATGGAAGAAAATCAACCATCATCGTCTAAATACATAGAAGACGTGGAGTATGCTTCTACTCCCGACTCGGTCCAGCGTCGACGCTGTGCACCGGGTTCCCGAGAACCCAATTACGAAGTAGACAAGGGGGGTTGGACCTTGGCCTACTCAGTCGGTAACGAACAAGAAAGGCCTATCGAGACGGATGATACGAGGAAAGAAGTATCATTTGAGGACGCAGCACCTCGGTTCCTCCTGACAAGCGGTACCCTTAATAAAGCATTCGACGAAAAAAGCTGCCGTCTCGAAGTACTGCCGACCGTCGAGCGGGTCCAGAATAAGACAACCGCTCGAGGACGAACAGGCAGCAAGGCTGTTCGCGACAATGCCAAAAATGCTGCTAGAAATTAATTGAATCAGTCGCATGCATGATCACTTTTGATCAGTCAGATGACCGTTTACACAGTTAGCCTAGTCAGCAGGCTGAGGGTTCAGATCCTGCGCTAGAACCGTCACTGACATATTCTGTTTATTGGTAACGGGCTCTGAAGCTGAGATAAGAAGGCAGCAGAAATACCTGATAATTTTTACAGTTATTTTGATAGGACAGAGAACCTCCTGATTGCTGGAAGAGGGAACAGTTTCTGGATTGACTGTGGAAGTTGAATGAGCCTCGCATTGGTCCTGTAAGAGCGAGAAATACTAAAGTGATTACCATTTAAGTTTAAATTAAAGTCAATGATTAAATAGAATTTCTTTGCTAATTAGACTGATTTCGTCACACTAAGCATTAAATTGACTATACTATGTAGAAAATTAGGTCAAAATTTAAAAGCCGTCTGCCAACTAATTTACTTTTCAATTTAAATCCAACACATTGTTTCAGTTAAAATATTATAATAATAATGTACTTACTGTAGATATTCTCCGGTTAATTTAAAGTGGACCCTAAGTGATACATTTAGTAAAAGTTTATATCCACATGTATATATCAATTTTCCTACCAAATGTATTCACCAGATGGACCGCGCACTGAAGCTTAGATTCAGCTCTCAGAGTTAAATCGCCTGCATCTGTTCTACAGTTTCCTGACCCACTGTTTACCTTGCTGAACAGAGCTGACCTTTCTGGATAAGCGGCCATGGTGATGCTCATGCAAAATGCGAGCACACACAGATTCATTAGGCCAATGTCGCTGAACATCATCGAAGATAATCAGAACTCACCCTATTATTAAATTAAAGAAATTTTAGTTCACTTTGGTTTAACTTTTAAAATATTTCCCTTTATAAAATTGGCTGTAGGTGGTAGAATTAGGGGGAAATGGTGTAGGATGAACTTCTGGATAAGATGAAGCCTACGTCTTAATCCCAGTTATTAGAAAAATTGCATTATCCTAATTCGATTCGTGGGCAAATTTCATGACAGCTCTTCATCAAAATAGGTTAAGTATGTCTACATTGCTATCTCAGAAATGATTAAATAAATTTCTTAACACAAATATAGGCCTTGCAACATTTCAAAATTCATTTTGATATTTCAGACTTGGTCCGCAACGGATTGCACACTAACGACTGATATCTTATTTACATGTATATGATGCAAAGTGCTGTCTTAGTTACACCCAATTCTTAAATTTTCTTGTAAAAATATGATGTAAATTTTTTTTAATTATTATAAAAGAGTGTGCGATGTTTGGATTAAATGACACTCATCAAACCAACTGCATCTATACTATTCCATCTTTTCCAACACATTAGCCCTTTCCAAATCTACATGTATATTTTAAAAAAGATAGAGTTTTTCTTAGCTGCTATTGTGATAACAATTTTGTAATTTAATGTCATGTAACGGACAAAATTCAACCAAGAATTATGTAGTCTATAAACCAAACATTGTATAGTCTACGTATTATTATATCGTTAATACAGTCTATAGGGCTTATTATAATTTATTATATATGCATTTCTGTAACTAATTAAGTCATTTTTACATGAATATGATTATATAATTAACTCAAGTTGGATATCACTCGACCGGAATCATGACAAAGCCAGTGTTTGATTGGTAAAGCCTCTGCTCCGTCAAGTTGGCTCCAAAACTTCTTCAAATAAATCTAACTTATATGCCAAAAATTAGATTTAAATTAGTGCAATTTTTTGCTGCAACTCTCGTAATTAGAGCTCGCTCCATTCGGTTCTTATAGAGCACTGTAGTACTCAATACGAACCGATAAGAAGCTCTAATTACGCGAGTTGCAGCAAAAAAATTGCACTAATTTGAGGTACATTTTTGGGGCCAGCGTCAAGTTCGCTCCGCAAATTTCTCGTGCAAACATAACAACTCTATAGAAAATTAGAGCTCAATTAGTGCTAATTTTTGCTGTAACTCTTATAATTAGAGCTCACTCCGCTCGGTACTTGTAGCTTACCGTAGCTTTGTGGTAGGGCCTATATTTTGTATGATGTGTTTGACATAATAAACATATTTCTCTCTCTCTCTTTCTCTCTCTCTCTCTCTCTCTCTCTCTCTTTCTCTCTTAATATATATATATATATATATATATATATATATATATATATATATATATATATATATATATATATATCTGGTTACTGTTCTAGTAGCGGGCCTAAGATACATACTCCTACTCCGACTCTGTGTTATGTGTTCTTTAAGAGACACACCAACAAGCTGTATAAGCCACGAATTTAATAACTTTTATTAAACAATTTTAATTTAATATTTTTTCAGTATATTCCAAAATTCTAAGTTAAAATAAAACAAACGTTAATATGTTAGTTCTGAAAGACAGCTAAATCTAATGAGCCGTAACCAGTTTATTTAACCGGTAAATTAACAGAACCAGTTAACTTAACCGGTTCAACAATCACGTAACCGGTTCGCCTCTGAGGCAGTATAAAAGCAGCGGCTTCTGAGTGACTGCCACATTCGTCTTCTGTTAACTGAGACGTTAACAAGGTAGACTGCCTGGTGGACTGCCTGCCCGGGCAGGCCCGCCCCCGGCGGCCCCGGCCGGGATGGCGCAGCCCCGGGGTGGGGCAGCCCCCGGGATGGGGCAGCCCTCGGGCTGGGACAGCCCCCAGGCTGGGACAGCCCCCAAGCTGGGACAACCCCCCACCCCCCAGCCCCCGAGCTGGGACAGCCCCCCAGCCCCCGAGCTGGGACAGCCCCCAGCCCCCGGGCTGGGACAGCCCCCGGGCTGGGAGAGCCCCCGGGCTGGGAGAGCCCCCGGGCTGGGAGAGCCCCCGGGCTGGGAGAGCCCCCGGGCTGGGAGAGTCCCCGGGCTGGGAGAGCCCCCGGGCTGGGAGAGCCCCCGGGCTGGGAGAGCCCCCGGGCTGGGAGAGCCCCCGGGCTGGGAGAGCCCCCGGGCTGGGAGAGCCCCCGGGCTGGGAGAGCCCCCGGGCTGGGAGAGCCCCCGGGCTGGGAGCCCCCGGGCTGGGAGAGCCCCCGGGCTGGGAGAGCCCCCGGGCTGGGAGAGCCCCCGGGCTGGGAGAGCCCCCGGGCTGGGAGAGCCCCCGGGCTGGGAGAGCCCCCGGGCTGGGACAGCGGTACCTGGGGTTTCTTTGGTACGCAATACGTAACAAATGGAGCAAGCTTTAATTGTATCCCTACCCAAAATCGATGAATAAAAGCTAAAAAAGCTAATTTTAACGTCAGTTATCTAACGCGGTAGCGATGTTAGTGAGGGACAGCCCCCGGGCTGGGACAGCCCCCGGGCTGGGACAGCCCCCGGGCTGGGACAGCCCCCGGGCTGGGACAGCCCCCGGGCTGGGACAGCCCCCGGGCTGGGACAGCCCCCGGGCTGGGACAGGGACAGCCCCCGGGCTGGCACCTGGGGTTTCTTTGGTACGCAATACGTAACAAACGGAGCAAGCTTTAATTGTATCCCTACCCAAAATCGATGAATAAAAGCTAAAAAAGCTAATTTTAACGTCAGTTATATAACGCGGTAGCGATGTTAGTGAGGGCGAGCCCAGCCAGTATCATAAACGGATTAGAACTTTAATAACAATACTTTCAAATGCAAAAGAACCTACTTTAAACGAACTTTTAAATTGGGATAGCACAAAGAAATATTACACTTTAATAAAAAAATACATTGTAATACTTCACAATTCACGATGCGTAATTTGTTTCGGACTACTCAGTTGATTCCTTTCAGATTAATAGCAGCACTTTCGAAAGTTTCCAAAGCATCAAATTGACGTGTTTAAAGCTATTGAAACTTAAACCATGAGTAGCATAAAGCGCATATTGTCAGTGGAATGTTTCAAAACTTTATTCACGAAATCTCCGTCTCCCTGAAATCTCTAAAAGCATGATTTATAGCAATGTTAGTCTAAATTGTTAGTACTTTAAACAGAAGTATTAGCTTATGCCTAGTTTCAAATTAGCCAATAATCTCTAAGCTTCATTTTAAAATACCATCCGTGAATAATTATCAAATGACATTCAGATTTAATCATGCAAAAATTCACCTTCATATTTATCTGCAAGCCGGCCTCGCTAACTTGTCGATCAATATATAGCACAATTAGATCCAATCTTCTAATTAAACACTGCATGGCTCAAAAAGCAAGGACTGCCTGCGTAACGGTTGTAAGCGTTGTAGAAGCTTACCCATTGCTTTAAACAGCTTTAAGCAATCACAAAGATTCCATTAATAATAATAATAATAATAATAATAATAATAATAATATAGGTTTAACGTCCGTTTCCTCATCCAGGGATGATGTTAGGGACGTCAAATAAAATCATATTAAAATATCATAATAATAGTATAATATAATAATATAATATTAATATTTACATCATAATATCATATATTTTAATATTTGAATATTTTCATATTAAAATTAATACGGCATCAAATGACACCAACAATAACAACAAAATTAGAGTGCTACAGTCGTCCCTCACAACATTGAGCACTATGGTACAAAATCTAATCCGATGAGCAGAGTGTGGGGTCCAAAAACGGTGCAAGCCAAAATCCGGGAATTTAGTCGAAGGAAGGGTACTAGTGGAATGGAAGTTTACGTGTTGGTCTCAGTGCCTGTGCAATGGTTGAATAGGAGTGGTAAAAGAGAAAAACCTTCAACCGTCTCTGAAACTGTTCATACAGAAGGAAAGGTTGATTAGGAGAAAATGAGGGGAAGCGCATAGTGGAAGGAAGAGAATTCCAGATCTGATGAGTAGTGTCCTGGAAAGAGCGCTTGGAAAGCTTGCTTCAAGAAGGAATTCTAGGTCGCTCTAGACTAATTAACTTAGAGGACCTATTAGATGACCGCATAGAGGAAGGCTGTCTAACTTGTAATAAGTGGGGCATGTAACGTTTGCCCGTGGTAGTGATAGACGTGTATGTCAGAGAAGCTGCCTTGTAAACATTTCGTTCTCTGACTTTGAGCCAGTGCAGAGACTTCGAGAGGAGTTACGTGGAAGTGCTTAGAGCTTCGGAAGACTAAGCGTTCGATGGAACTCTTGATGAACAGCAATCTGTTGATCGCAAAGCTTGGGAGATTCAGAAACAAGGAATCCAGTTTGGATTGCACGAGAGCAGCATCGATAGGTGATTTATGGCGTCGAAGGCCGCAGAGAAAGCAAACGTACAGAGTCCAGTGACACGCTGAGTGTATATGGCGTTGGTGATGACGTTGCAAATTGAGAGAAGAACAGCTGCAGAAGAGCAGATTTTGGTGTATGCCGATCGGTGTTCATTGAAGATGTCATATGTTTCGAGATGGGTGGAGAGTCTACTAAAAAATAGTCTCTCGGTGAGTTTGGAAAGGTATGATAGATTGGATATTGGTCAGTAGTTGAAAAGTAATTCGTTATCCAGTGAGGGCTTTTTCAAGAGTAGACTCGTGACAATGACATTTTGAATGACTGAGGAAATGTGCCAGTGGACAAGGAAAGGTTGACAATCCGGGAAATTGTGGGCGCGAGAACATGGATGAACTTCTTCAAGAGAGAAGTAGGTTAGGATCGAGATCACAATGCTTAGGGAGTGAATATAGGACTTCTTGCGTAATCTCCTCGATGTTGACGGGGGTAAAGCTGTGGAGCTGTTCATGAATGGATCTGGTTGGTTGAATGTAGTGACTCACTATAGTGTTGTTGAGTTGGGGGTATGAGTGATAGGGCCTAGAGGATCTGAGTTTATTGATTCTGTCGGAGAAGTGCAAGGCAAATCGATTGGGAAGTGATTCGACAGGGAGTGAAGGAAGGTATAGAGATCGAAGGTGACCTGTGTAAAAGCGTGTTAACCGCTTTCCATAAGTTCCGGGAATCTACTGCTGAATAATCGAGGAAATGAATTCATCAAACAGTAAATTACAGCGCACATCGTCTGATAACTGATAAAAAAATTATTTCAACTCATCATTAGCGATTAGCCGAGATTAGTAATTACCCTTAATTACTCTACACAAAAGAAGTTAGAGCATATCAGACTCTGACTAAAAAAACTCTTAATCTTTTTTCGCTCAAAAGTACAACAAAAGTCAAGGCGACATAACATAGTCTATACGAACTGACGTAACATGGACTTTGAGTTTCGGGGAGGACCAACATTTTCTAATAATATTTTCTGTGAATATACAGTAATATTAGAAAAATTGCGCATCAAATATATATTTATACCTACCGCTCTATCTTTTGATCCACCTCCACTCACTCCCATAACATTTTCGAATAGTCACTGAAATATTTTTCAGTGGACCCAAAATTAAAGTTCATAGTACTAGAATGTTATGAGATATGGGCCTAGTCCGTAGTTAAAGAAAGCGGGATCCAAATTAAGAGATCGGCGATCATGGGTTCTCTGATTTTAGACGCGCACGTACAATATATCGAAACACCTCAACAATTTAGCTCAATTCTCTACCGGGATATCCCTTAAATCTTCACAGTATACAACGCCTCCACTCTTCTCTGTCTTCCGCTTTCCTCTTCATGCTCATATAATTAGGAAACCAGAAGACAGATATGAGTGGATACGTTATATAACCATGGGCCTGCCAGTAGGCAGCTAGCGCACTAAGAGATAGATAGTGAAATGATCAACTATATATTGACATCTATCAATTTCTAACACCACATTTCACGATCTTCTTCACTGCACTGCCAAGTGGCAGGTTCATGTACATATTCATACACAAAGTCTGTCTTCTCGCTCCACAAGAGCACCCCTTAGACCAACAAGCCAATCCCCTCACGAAGTCCATGCCTTTTCCATAACTTATGTAGTTCACAGCTTGGGAAAAGCACTGCCTTTGAGGTGGTTTCCCGTTGCTTTCCTCATTTCATAAAAATGAATTTTTATTAGCAGTAATTGATCTTGACACTCATTTAAAATTGAAACAACTTTTATACACATTCACAGTCATGGTTTATTTACTTTCCGGTTAAAGTTATAAAGCATGTCTCTTTTTATTAAATTCAAGAAATAAAAAATTGAATTATAATTATAATTTATATATATATATAAATATATATATATAAATTTATAATTGAATTATAGAAAAATAAAAATAAAATAAACATAAGTAAGTGTAATAAACATAATAACCTCTTTCAGTGAGAGAAGAACTAGAGGAGATTTAATAGAAGTTTTTAAGATACTCAAAGGCTTCAGCAAAGTTAACCATAGTATTTGGTTTAATTTATCAAATAACAGAAACACGAGGGGACACATTTATAAACTTAGTAAATTTAGAAGTAGACTAGATTTAAGGAACATTTTCTTTAGTCAGAGAGCTATAAATGCTTGGAATAGTTTGCCAAGCGAAGTTGTGGAAGCAGAATCAGTGAATGCTTTTAAAAATAAATATGATAAACATAAGGACATGTAAATTAGATGCTAATTGCTTGTTCAGTGTTATACATCTATAGGCTAAGTATAAATTTTACATGTTGACATGAAGTCTGTATGATTTGATTTATATTAATTGGTTTTAGTTAAGAGCCTGATGAGTCTTAAACAAGCGTATAATTGCTTCCTGACTCTGTAATGTTATGTTATGTTAATATTTTGAAATATAAACAAAAGTAATCTAGCATGTTAAGAATATCACAGGTCTTGCGGCCTCCTGAACCAGTATAATGTAGGTTAAATTAAATTAAATTAAAAATATAGTTTCGTCAAATCATAATCATAGTGCATTTTTATGTGTTTACAGATTTGAGATTAAACTTGAGAAAATTAGTATTAACTTGAAATAGTGTTGGACCGATCCAGTAAATATATCCAAATAGCAAAATTTATTTTAAAAAATAAATAAGATAACCAATATCAGAATTCTTTGAAAATAAAACTGACTAGATTACTGCTGTTATGCATAGCGAGGACTGTTAAATTGAGAATAATCTCATGAGCTTCGTAGTATTATTCAAACGACATCACTCCACTTCCCGAACATCTGTACTATTATTTGACAGAAACAAGAAGCTCTTGTTATATATTTAGCTTTGGTGTCGTGGTGTTGAGTGCGCTAGTTTGGTATATATCTCTCAATCTCCAGTTTCAGTACCCCATTGGGCCATTGGATCTTGGTATTACCAGTTTTGCTTAATCAACCATTCAATTTTGTTTTGAATCAACATGCAGGTTATTGTGGGAGATATTGGTAATTTCATTTAAAATATTTAGTAATTATAATACACTTTAAATATCCATTTTGTTAATGATGAGCTATAACTGGGGCCTTACAACCCCCTAAAGATCTCTTTTAGACTTCCAGTCACTAGGGAAAATCCCAGACTCTCATTTAACATACACAATAGGTTCTACAATAGAAGTTTCTTATCTCTTTAGTGCCTACCTAAAACAATCGGTGACTGGCCTTTATTTTGGTCTGCACTTACCGCCCGACCTTGAATTCAAAATTGTCGCACTGGAGCAGTGCATTAATCCTTTCTGGTGTTTTGATGTGAACTGATGAGCAATAGATAGCAATAACTGGAAATAAAATTATGAGGCCAGTATTTATAATCCCTAATTAATTTAATAAATCTATAAACCTATTTGTTTAGAGATCAGAATTGCTATATATGTATCTATCCTCATACATTTAAAAAGATAAGTTGTCAATTGTTGACGCTTGAGCAGTGGTCACCTCAAGGCTTTTTTAAAAGCAAAAAGCTCTTTGAATGACTCTGTTGTCTTTGAAAGGCTATATTACATTTGTTTAATTATACTTACTGGTTGTTGTAATAAATTCTAAAAGTACTTTCAGTTAATAATTCATGTAATACTACTAAATAAAAATGCTCCAACTTTGTAGTAATGTAAGTTGATGGTTAATTTTTCAGTAATTTTTCAGTATTCTACATCATTTTTCAAGTATTGAGATGGGTAAGATAAGAAGAGAGCGAACTAAGCTGCACACTACCTCATCAAAGGCACAGGGCCAAATAGATGCAGACATGGATGTACAAGAATCCAGCAGTACTGCCGTGGCAGCACTTCCGGTATGCTCTATATATATATATAAATTTATATCTAATTCTAAATATGCCACTACTAAATCTTAGTGTAGCCAAAAACTTGAGAAGAATATTTTTTCAATAATGTATGATTTCTGAATTAAGTCATATTCAGAGGTCAGTGGTAGTGACTTGACACATCTCCACTGCTGTTTATTCTCAATCGACTAGGTCTCGTCGCCAGTTATAACACGCTACAGAAGTTGCCTGGCCTCCTTGTTTTACTGATCAAAAAAGCTCTTGACAGCTGCTGGGCCTTGTTTACTTTTAGTATCAGTAGTGTCGAAGTGACGCTGTAAATATAATAATAATAATAATAATAATAATAAAGGGGTTTAACTTCCGTTTCCTCATACAAGTATGATATCAGGAACGTCCCCCATCACATGTCACTACAAATCGATTCACCCCAAACGATCTATAAAAAACATGTGCTGAAGAGAAAGAAAAAGATCTTAAACGGTGCCGGTCCGGTGATAAAAAAAACAGTCAGGCAAGATGAAAAAATCTATGGTGGGAAGAGATGTGTTTTCAAAATAGTGGATTACATGCTGTGCGGGTGAGGCAGCTAAGTGATGTCACTATCCAGGGTAATATAAATATTTTTGATAGGCATCATAGAGCTACAATGTTCTACCAAATATTTTATTTTTACTTCTGACTGTAATTTTTTTTGCAAGAAAATTCTTGTTACATTTGGAACTTCCCTTGTACGTATATGTGACAGTCATTAATGGAGGCGGTACTTGATGTGTGTGTTAAGGCGAGTGGATATTTAATTCATGTTCTTAACATTGTATTACTGGCTGAAGCCAGTGGCGATTTCGGTAAGATATTCGACTGCGAATCGGTATGTGTGGGGCTCAAAACCTGGGCACACCCATCACTGACATCGCTTTCGAGTGTGGTAACTAACGTTAACATTAGCTTTGTTTAGCTTTTATTGAATAGATGCTTTATGTTCTGATTGATTGGTTGGCCCTATTAATTACATATGGAGGTGTAGTTTATCGGATGTATTAAATCAACGATTCATGTTCTGATTGATTGGTTGGCCCTATTAATTACATATGGAGGTGTAGTTTATTGGATGTATTAAATCAACGATTCATGTTCTGATTGATTGGTTGGCTCTATTAATTACATATGGAGGTGTAGTTTATCGGATGTATTAAATCATCGCTTCATGTTCGGAACATATGGAGGTGTAGTTTATCAGATGTATTAAATCATCGATTCATGTTCGGATTGATTGGTTTTCTCTATTAATTACATATGGAAGTGTAGTTTATCAGATGTATTAAATCATCGATTCATGTTCTGATTGATTGGTACTACTGCAATCAGGTGGTACACAAGGCAGCATCAGTGTGCGGGGGGAGTGTGAGAGGGGGGGGTGTGTTTGGCAGACTGAATATAGACGTGGATCAGTTGGTGAGGAGATTGGGAGGTGGTGTGGCTGGTGATGAGGACACACGCAGTGCAATCACCAGCAAGTCTCTAAAAGGATTGGGGCTGAGGAAGAAAGACAAGAAACAACTGCGGCACGAGCTCTTTATGAAAAGTTTGTCACTTCTTTTTGCATCTCTGTCAGCATGCTGTTTGTACTTCAATAATTGTCCTTGGTGTGATTTAATTATGCGCTTACATAAATAGACCTGGATATAGTCCGTACGCTGAGGTATCATATGAAATCTGATCAGTATATGTCATGCTCAAATCAAGACGTGCCAACAACTAATGTCGTTTTTGAGAGCCCTGGCCCTGCTGTTAAGTCCTACGCTAAACTTTAAGCTTGCAAGCCAATAAGAGATGTATCACACTGACCCTGATAAATACAACTGAAATTACATGAGGGTCCATAGTAAGAATCTACATCCTTAGAAAAAAGCTGTGAGCTCTCGTATACATTGCGTAAATAGTAATGTATACAGTACTGTATTTTAAAAATATGCTATTTTGATAGAAGACCCCTTCATTTTTTATTTAGGAACAAAAGTGTTTAATAAAAGTATTTATTTATTCTGTGATATAAATTGACCTTATTCTAAAGTTTTCTTTCATTGTCGATGAATAGCTACAGTAGTAGAACTATGTTTAATGACATTATCATCAAAGCACAAAATATAAAATTGCACATACAAGCAGGTCATAAAGAGGATAAGTAAATCCTATCTAGTTGACAGCCCACAATCATAAGCAAGCATACACAGACAACAACTCACAATAATACGCCAATTAATGCAGATTACAACACAGCAGATTCTCATAAAGTTGCTACTGTAAAATACGGTTAAATGATCAAAATAGAAGTCAGTGGTGAAAATAGTAAGCAAATCTAAAGGTGAAATTAATTAGAAAGTTGTGTACAAAAAGTCTTTATATTGTTTTATAAAAAGATTAACAGAATGGACTTTGCGAATGGTAAAAGGAATAGTATTCCAGACCGAAAAGCAATATATCTAAAGGATTTATAACCAAATGAATTGTTAACAGTAAATAAGTAATTAGTATTAGCTAATCTGGTATTATAAAAACGAGTAGCAAGTGAAGAATTAAAAATATCACGCACCACTGTGGACATTACACCATGAGAATAGATACCTGTAATAAATAAGAAGAATAGCTCATGAAGCTTTATGATTTAGAAGCTTAATATATGAACTCCTGTATTTATAATTTTGTATCAATTAGAACTGAAATCTAAATTCAGTTCTTTTCTCCTTTCATGCATTGCCATTATGATTGCTTGTTTAGCTTTGTGGCATTAATGTTAATAATTCGAGTCTTTGTGTTGATGTTTGTGTAGAAATGAATATGTTTGAGAGCGAGAAGAGAGAGACCAGGGAGAGGAAGAAGAGAGAGAAAACTGCAGTGGTGGGAGATATGAGAGTTTTACGTGATACATTACCTACTCTAGATCTTCTACTACACAGCTCATCTAAGCACCAGAGGTATAGAATGGATATTTCTTAATGTCATAGTTAGAAATATACTAACGTGTCAGATTTTTAAGTTTACTTATAAATGCTAAGAAAGCTTAGTTATCGGGCGACTTTCCTTTTACATCGAAGATACAGTTAGAGACAGTCCAACTGGGATTTGAATCAGTTTTCTCGAGCTTATGGGGCAAGCATGCTATCAAGGTATATCAATACGCTCTCAAATCTGCGCTGTGCCATTCTACTTGTACTTTGCTTTGTCAAACTCTACTTGGAACATTTTACAGTACATTTTATCTCTAACGCAGTCTAGATATTAGATTAATTTTGATTTATTAATTTTATTAATTTATTTATTTGGGAACGCCTCATGGCGCAGTGGGTAGAGAGCTCGCCTCTTAAATGAGAGGTCGCGGGTTCGAGACTGCGCAACGACACGGGTTTTTCTCTTCCTAGGGGCGAATAAAAACCTAGCCGCGTACACTTGGTGGTGTCAGGCCGATGGATAGCCGACATTAACGTTCCATTTCCTATCCAGTCCCCTCCGTGTCAACCTCGAATAGAGATAAGGCATGCTAAAAGTAAATTTATTTATTTATTTACTTCTATCATGTCTGATAGAAAACACTTGCAGTGGACATACGTAACTGCCTTGTAATTTTTGTACTCTATTTAATAAAATTTTATTTTATTTTAATAGTTTAATTTTAATAAAGTTTTATTTAATTTTATTATTAATAATTTTATTTAATAATAAGAATAATATAATAATATAATATTTAATAATATAATATTTAATAATGTATAATATTTAATAATATAATATTTAATTTAATTATTTAAAATTTAATTTAATTATTAATAAAATTATTATTATTAAGAAATTATAATTATTCCGATGGATAGCCGACCTTAATGTTTCATTTCCTATCCAGTCCCCTCCGTGTCGACCCCGAATAGGGATAAGGCACGCTAAAAGGAAATTTTTTTATTTATTTATTTATTTCTATCATGTCTGATAGAAAACACTTGCAGTGGACACGTGTAACTGCCTTGTAATTTTTCTACTCTATTTATTGAGTGATGTTATATTAAATAGCATTAAAAAGTGTTGTATTAAGTACCATTAAATAGCGATTTTGGCTCTGTGTGATTAAAGAGTGTATTTTATCCCATCTGTAAACATTTTATAGTTCAAGAAATTTATCCTGAAACATAATTAAATAAGTATCAGTGCCAGGCCAGTGTTCTTGAAAGTTGAGTGCAGAACTGTCTTCATGTAGCTCGTAAGATATTGCACCGTTTGTGATCCATCAACTGATTTGTGGCATCTCAAAAGCTGTCACTAAATGACGCTATGGTTTACAAAGGTACCAATGACTAAATTGTAAATGAATCTGTACCATTGTACTTGTTTTGTCAACCTATGAGAGTGCCGCCTGCAGCATTGTCTATTAAATTCTCCTATACTACTGGATTTTACTGGATTTCTTAATGTAGAACTGTCCTACAATCAAGGGCAGAAATTTGAATTTATGGAAACTAACATATTTGCATCAACTGGAAGTTCTAAGATCTGTAGAAGCGTCTACGTATTTGTATATGTATCAGTATTATATATATTATATATATACATGTATATATATATATACATGTATATATATATATATAATATATACATGTATATATAATATGTATCTGAATTTTGTCTATGCAGTGGAGGGAATAGAAGTAGGCGGAAAGAGAGAGCCGTGGAAAAAGAGTCACATCAAATGAAGCAAATGTAAGTTCTAAACAGACGCTTATATACTGTTAAGACAACTATGAGCTTTTCCATATTTTTGAACTAACGATTGAAAATTACTCAAGGTCTCTCATAAATTCGCAGCTGTTACCTAAGCTCTTTATAATTTTGCAACTATTACTCAAGCTCGCTTTTAACTTTTACGCTATTATTTAAGCTCGTTTATAGCTTTACAGCTATTACCTAAACTTGCTTATAACTTTGCAGTTGGCTCTCTTTTTTTAGCTTTGCTTCTCAAGATTTCCATATTTTTATTTTTATTATGGTGTATTGTTTTTCACGTGTCTGATGAGAACGAATAAAGAAGTGAGATATACATATATACTTTTTGCCTAGTCTGATGTAGTATTCTGCTGTTGTACTAAAGGCATTGTTGGAATTTACATGCTGTTGGAATTTACATGCTGTTGGAATTTACATGCTGTTGGAATTTACATGCTGTTGGAATTTACATGCTGTTGGAATTTACATGCTGTTGGAATTTACATGCTGTTGGGAGGGATTTATATTTATGAGTATGAGTGCGGTAGTATATAATAGACTCTGAGGGGAAAAATATACTCTGTAAGCCTTCAGTCCAGCCAGTGGATTCTCTGGCTTTTATTCAGTTACTTAAAGATTTCTAGATCAAACCCATCGAAGTCTGAGATAATAGTATCATCATGCTTTGCCTTTCTGCTTGTCGACAGTTAGTGGGTTGACCCTCTGTCTGTTGGGTGCTTGTCAATACTTAGTGGGTTGATCATCTGTTTATTGGTTGCTTGTTTATACTTAGTGGGTTGATCATCTGTTTGTTGGGTTCTTGTCTATACTTAGTGGGTTGATCATCTGTTTGTTGGGTTCTTGTCTATACTTAGTGGGTTGATCATCTGTTTGTTGGGCTCTTGTCTATACTTAGTGGGTTGATCATCTGTTTGTTGGGTTCTTGTCTATACTTAGTGGGTTGATCATCTGTTTGTTGGGTTCTTGTCTATACTTAGTGGGTTGATCATCTGTTTGTTGGGTTCTTGTCTATACTTAGTGGGTTGATCATCTGTTTGTTGGGCTCTTGTCTATACTTAGTGGGTTGATCATCTGTTTGTTGGGCTCTTGTCTATACTTAGTGGGTTGATCATCTGTTTGTTGGGCTCTTGTCTATACTTAGTGGGTTGATCATCTGTCTGTTGGGTGCCTGTCGATACTTAGTGAGTTTATCCTCTGTCTGAGTCAGATACATTTGTCTCTCTCTCTCTCTCTTCTGTCTCTCTCTTCTCTCTCTCTCTTCTCTCTCTCTCTCTCTCTCTTTCTCTCGCTAAACCACAGTAGTGTGATTATTTAGTGAAATAAAAATAAATAAACAAAAGAAAAGTGCATGAAGATTGGCATGTGAAAGTAATTGAAAATGACACTACTACTCTATTGTGTCTGTTGCAATTTTATACACATATATAAATTTTAAAGCTGATTTTTAAAACAAATTAATATAGACTATTAAAATGTAACTGTTTATATTGTTTTAGGTCGGAAGATGTTTCTACTTTTCACACAATTCTGTCGCATCCAGAGTACAAGTCAAATCCACTTGAGACAATTGTTCAACATCTTAAAAACAAGCAGGAGTTTGAAAATCAACAACAATAGTCTCATAGCGGAAGAACATTTGAAATAATAACAAACTAAAAATTAATTGCAAACATTAAACATTAGACTGTGGTAAAATTAAGAAATGATAATTGTGATAACTATAAAGCTGGCAGAGAGGAAACTAAGGACCTATGCTTGAGAGGCCTGATATTTCTGACATTTAGACAGATTTTCTGATCATTAAACAAAATCGAGTGTTGGATATTAAAGAGATCACCAGGTTTTTATTGCCTTCATTTATTGAAATGCAGACTGTACAAATTACTGACAAGCTACTCGAGCAGGAAACTGACGTTAAACTTTGCTTTAGCCTTTTAGCTTTTTGTGCGTGTTACTTTATCATGTAATCGCCACATCCTAAA
Source organism: Enchytraeus crypticus (assembly GCA_905160935.1). Taxonomy (NCBI): domain Eukaryota; kingdom Metazoa; phylum Annelida; class Clitellata; order Enchytraeida; family Enchytraeidae; genus Enchytraeus; species Enchytraeus crypticus. Next base: position 1,639,646 of record CAJHZI010000507.1, read on the forward strand.
GCTGTAAACTGAATTTGGTGAATATATATTTATTGATGTTTAAATTAAATTGCACAATCATTGTGTAACTTATACTATACTTCGCAGTAAACCCTAAATGTTAGAGAGTCTACAGCCTAAGTAAAATTTGTTTGTGTCCGGACCACTGAGAATAGACCAACCGTTAACGT
>CAJHZI010000508.1:0-100000 GCA_905160935.1 Enchytraeus crypticus
GATCCTATAGATCATCATCACGTGTTTTGTTATTTAGTATTTCACGGCATGTCTGCACGTAACCGATGCTCACTGTGTTTCGTGCTGTGCGGTGCAAAATCTTCACCAGAGTTAATTGACTGAAGTGTGTAAACATTCAATAAGATCTTCAAAGCTCGGGTCATCGCCACCGGTTAGTCATCGTGAACGAGTCACTATTTTAAACTTTTTCTCACGAAGTAGAGAAAACAACCTTCTGAGGGGAGGCCCGAAGGATGACATGACTACCCCAAATGAAGGGTTGGTCACCACCAACGACCGCCCTAAAATGACCCTTCAAAAACTGACTGATTTCCACTTCTGATTAATGTGAGGTGATTCAATATTGTGCAGAATTTGATAGCATCTGCAGATATCTACCCTGACCATTTTTGATCATCGGACCGGCTTTCGCTAAGGACTTTACTTCTCCTCAGCACATTTCTTTTGCAGATTGATTTGGGTGAATTGATCTGCAGTTATGTGTGCTGTGGGGACGTCCCTGACATCATCCTTGAATGAGGAAACGGACGCTAAACCTTTAGTAAATATTATATCTGCTTCCTCCTCCTCTAAACCTCTCTTCTCTGACTGCTGATCGGTACATCAGTCAAACGATCATAGTGCGTGGGAGATGTAAGTATGTGCGTAGTCATCAGCCCACACTCATCAATCAACTTGTCAACATTTCTCAACGACGATATTGATCTATTGTTCTAGTTATCAAGTCACAGGCTTGTCCCACGTCACATAACAATATTGGTATCCTTCGATAATTTCTATAGCGATGTCATGGCCGGTGACCGATCTTCGAGACTGCTTTGCAAATCCTGACAGGTTATTAGTAATCCTTTCCATGCTTAATCATATCTTTGTTGTTGATAGCGCCGATTAAGGATTAACAATTTAATCAAGGATTAAGTATTTTATCATTGATTAATGGTCAAATATCACTGCAGATAGCTTCGTTCTGAATATTTTCCTGAATTAAATTATAAGAAGTTAGTTTTATTAAAGTGTCTGGTACTATAGCAAGTAGAATATACTACATTTTATTGTGTAATTTGAACAAATTAAAATGAAATAAATTTAGTTTAGTTTATATTGCGCCGATTAAGGATTAACAATTTAATCAAGGATTAAGTATTTTATCATTGATTAATGGTCAAATATCACTGCAGATAGCTTCGTTCTGAATATTTTCCTGAATTAAATTATAAGAAGTTAGTTTTATTAAAGTGTCTGGTACTATAGCAAGTAGAATATACTACATTTTATTGTGTAATTTGAACAAATTAAAATGAAATAAATTTAGTCAGAGTTTGAATTAAATTACAGTTACTTTTTGTACTGGGTCAGAAGGACTTGCATGTTTGATTTAAGATCTATTTAAACTGCTTTACAGGTTCTGGCAAATTATTAGCAATCCTTTCCATGGTTAATTAATCATATCTTTGCTATTCATAGCGCCAACTGGCAGCACACTCCGATACACGCTTGATCTTCCATAGGCACAAGGGGATATCCATTATTTGCTGACCGACCTGCGCTTTGAACCCAGGCCACTTGTATCCGAGGCGAACACTCTAAGCGTTACGCCACATCTCCTCCCCAGATGCGGTCATTCCAGTTAGAGTTTCGTGGTCATTAGACCGGTCGTTTCACCATACTCATCCGATGCATCGAAGTCGTCCAGCTCCTCACTCACATCATCCATCCACGGCAGGTCATAATTCACGCCCAAATTCAGATTTGAGTTATTGAGATTTGAGTTAAGATTTCGAACCCCAGAGACGGCAATATTTGCTTTGATCGAGGCTTCGACGGCCGCTATTGCCTCGGCAGTAGATGGTGTAAATTCTGAGCCAGCAAGTTTCTCCTGTGTGCTCTCTGATGCGGGCTCAGCTCTGAAACAGCCTGATCCAGAATTATTCGCTCTGTATCCCGGAAAATTCTCTTCAATTTCAATCCTATTATTTCCATTGCCGTGAGGATCTCCTTGTGAATTTGAGTCCATTGTGTGGACGCTGGCCGCAGTGCCTGTCGTATTTGTCACGGGGTTTTTTCCAGAAATCATGCGGACTTTTTTAGTTGATTCCAGGTGAATCAAGGTTCCAAAAGATGAAGTTTTATTGGACGCATATAAAACTGTTCCCGTACCTGCCGGTGTGATGGTATCTGGTTTGATTACTAGCTTGGCGGAATCTTTCCCAGACAAGACCGGGTTGTTAGGAAGCTCAGTCACTGCTGAACCGATGTCGTCTAGGTGGCTGACCTTGCAGCCGCTCGATGGTGTTTTGAAGTCTTTTGTATTGAGCGAGTTTGAAGGAAATGTTGATATAGTTCTTGCGACAGGTGAAGCCTGCAGTTGTTTGATTAAGACAGGCGAAAATTGAGTCGATGACGACGATGATGATTTAGTAGATGGCAAATCTCTAAATGGTAAGTCTTCAGAGTTGTTTGCAACCGCAGATGACGAAATATCAGCACTGATTGATTTATTGAATAATTGATTGTTCGTTGGATTGTTTACCGAATCGATTGGTTTCACTGGTAGAGATATGTAACCGTAATTATTTTCCTGTTCATTGACCTGGCTATTTTTAACTAATGACGTCACACATGAAGTTGACAACTTTGTTGTCATTTCCACTCTGTCCTGCAGAGGTACCATGTCAGACTTTGAAAATTCTCCCGTTTGATTTTCATACAGCGTTAACACACTTTCAATTTTCTTCGCTTTAAGCGATTGCTCAAATTCATTAGATTCATTTCGAATTATATGATCGTCAAGCTCAGCCTGACCTCTTCCATTTGCGGAGAAAGAAGCGAAGAACATTTGCCTTTCAGGCGGTAAAACGATTGAACTATTTAACGCCTGTTCACTGATTAATGAAACTTCCGCATTTTCGGCTGTTGGTGACGCCTCATATTCTGATGAAATCACGGAAGTTGGTGAATCAACCTTTAACATCGGAACGTTAACTAGAGGCAAAATTCCAGAAAGAGCTTTCACTGTTGCTCTGCCAGCCATTAAGTCGCTCGAAATAACATTCGGTAACGTCGACGGTAACTTAACGTTCACCTCAGAAGCAAGGTTTCTCGAAGCGCTACCGGACACTGTGTAAATCGACGTGATCGTGGAAGCAACAGCAGGATGCAGGTGCGTGGTAGACGTGAGTTGATTTTCATTTTCGTCTGATTCTTCCACTTCCATGACGGGACTGATGGACTTGTTGTTGTGGAATCCCAGCGCTATACTGGTGCAGGACTGTGCCAGGGCTATCAACCCAGGACTCCCGCATTCGTCGCTCCCGATCTGAGATATCGCCCCTGCCGAACCCCTACTCCCGGCTAGGAGAATAGACCCCGTCGAACCTCTGCCTCCCAAATTCTTCATATCAATGCTTGCGCAGCGCTTCTTTTCCGTGTCAGCCGCGCAGAGCGCATCTTCGCCGAGCTTGATGTTAGGCATGGTGTTCATGCGGTCTAGACGCTTTTGACGGGCCTGCATGGTTTTTGTGATGTTCTCGGTGTAGCTCTTGTAGATAACGGAGTCCCGGTGTTTGGCCACCACTTTGATCGTCTCCAGGTTCTTGGGCGCATGTTTGAACCTCGGCTCTCCGGGCTGTAGGATTCGGATTGATCTCCACTTCCGGAGAAATACGGCGATAGTAAACATCCAGGCAGAGAGTAGGATGAGGATTAGCAGCAGCTCACCGGGCTTTACTTTAAATATGTTGTCATAACCACCTGGATAATCAAAGCAGTAATAATCAGTCTGAGAAATCAATTAGCATTCAATCGCAGTCAGTCGGTTAATTAGTCTTAGAATCAATCCACTAAACTAATCAATATATTCACATATCTAATCAATATATTCACATATATCTATAATGTCAGCTATTTTAACAAATCGACTATTTTATAACTGTGCAATCAATCGCAGTCAGTCGATTTATTCGTCAAATAATCAATCAACTAAACCAACTAGTTTATTCAAATATATCTAAACAAAATCAACTACTTTTAATGAGATTAGTTAAAGACTGAATGTATTTCTACAGTAGTCCTCATCATCATCATCTTCCTGCCTTGATTCTTACTTTAGCTAGGGTCAGGATATTTTTCCAGTAATCATACTATCAATTAATTAACGACTCATCATTATTATCATAACATATCAGTCAATATACTAATCAGTTAATAAATAAATGAGTCATCATCATCTTCTTCCTTTTATTCCCAGTTTAACTAGGTTGGGTATACCACTAAACCTCTTCTACTCCTCTCTTTCCTATACCATATCATGACATCCGTCAATCCCCTATTTTTTATTCGTTTTGGATAATTTTGTAGCAATTTTTCTGAAGCAATTGCTGGAATAAAAGAACAAAGTTCTTCTGTTCAAGACGTGAGGTGTACCGGTAAACTCTGAAAGGTAAATGTCCGAGATTTTACTCTTGCTCAGCTCAACCGGGAATTGATCCCAGGACCTCATGAACAGCCATTTAAGGCTTCATAACTTTGCCTGACGCTCTACACACTATAAACCATGGAGACATTCTCAGCTAACCTTTCCAAAGATCAGTAGTATTCATATCCGGCTGTTGATCTGCCTCAAGAACATAAAGTCTACACTTTCGCTCAGGTAATAGCTTAGTGAGTAGCAAGGTTGGACCGCTTGTATCGCTACCGGAGAGCCTGAGGTTCGAATTCCAGCTCGGCTCCACTTCAGTGCAGTTGAATCTATTGAGCAGCCAGCTCCTTGGGTTCATCGATATGACGACAACCTTAAAATAGTCTTGAATTCATTTCCGAAGATAATTTAATCTTCACAAATGTCTGCAAAGCAATGAAATGACAAACTAATTACTTAAAATCATTGTAATGTAATAATTAAAAATAAATAATGTTATTGGATAACACTTTGAATTAGCATTGTTATTAACTAACATTATTGAATATCATTACGGTGATGTGCCAGGCCCGCTTAAGAATAGACAAACGTAAACTTCACGTGTCGTAAGAGGCGATTTAGCAATAACTGAGGAGGAAAACGGTAAACTACCTCAGAAGCCATATCATTCCCAGGCTACATTAAAGTGTAGATAGGCATAGCCTTCTATGAAGAGATTAATTAGTTGATAGATAGAGTGCTCTTTATGGAGCGTGAAAAGCACCATGTATGGGTAGGAATATTTAGGTCGGACATGCCACTTGGCAGAACACTAGACAGAGATAAAATTAAAATAATCATAAAAAATAGTATAATGAAAACTTCGTAGCGTATGTCGCACTATCTTAAACAACGCTAACACATCACCTGACTGTTGACTGTTTTACGAGTTGATGTTATGAGAATTAATGCTTTAGTGGAGTGGGTTGCGCGTTGTCTAATTGGAGCTTTGAATCCAGGCCACTTGCATCCGAAGTGAACACTCTAACCTCTACGCCATATCCCCTCCGCCACAGTGCTATTATATCTTTTAAAGATATTATATCATACCTTTGCTATTGATAGCGCCAATCGGCAGCAAGCTCCGATACAAGATTAAGCTTCCATGGGCACAAGGGGATATCCATCATTTCTTGACTGACCTGTGCTCTGAACCCAGACCACTTGTATCTGAGGCGAATACTCTGATCGTTACGCCATATCCCCCAAAAAAGTATAGAGATTGAATGGAAATCCAACACAGTGCTAGGACATTAACTCCTAAAATGAGACATTTACCAATCAATGTACCTGCATAACTGAATGCTAGCTCTTTACATTTACACATAAACATAAACACAATTACAGTGCAGCCAAGTACTATGCATTGACTGTCAGCTGAACGAGAATTTACTATCTCGTTTCCTTTTATTCACACCGGAAATACGACAAATACCCTACAGAATATTGATGCGACCATTTCCGGTGATATGCAAAATGGCCGCAAAATATGTTCGAAAATTCCAGAAGGCCAAGCGTAAGGAAAGGAGAGAGAGAGGATCAGAAATTAACATAAGCATTAATTAATTTAATCTGTAAATTGGACTGTGACACCAATTTCAAATGATGCAATAAAAATTTATTTTAAATTACAGATCAGACGTCATTGCTACTTTAATTCACAGTCAAATGAGGGAACGTTCGTTAAACGGCTGATGATAGAAAGCTAAAGTCAAGTTTAACGTCAGTTTCCAACTCGATGGCATGCCAGAGACTGGAAGAGACTGGATTTGAACCTTTCTTCCTTAATCTACTGATCCGCTGTCAAATAACAAGCCCATGTGCCTAAGACTCAGCTCAAATCAAAAATAAAATAAAATAAAATTGAATTGCAGCATAAGTTATAGTAACTTTGGTAAGCTATTGATAGATTACCAAACTCTAAGACGCTAGTAATCTGTGGATAGATTACTAGCGTCCTATTCAGTTTCCGTGTTGTGTCTGAGGCACTGAAGAAAAGATCAACCGTTAACTGGACGTGTAGTAAGCGGCGACAAAAAGAGAACTGAAGAAGACAACGGGAAACCCCAGAAGCCATACACGTTCTTCCAAGCTATTGACTCAAGTTATGGATTCAGCATAGCCGTTCGTAAAAGGTCGACTGGTTGATCAACTGAATATTTTTATGACGCCGCATTGAAGCGTGAAAGCAGACTGAAAGAGTAAAATTATGTACCTTGAATCTACCATTCGGTAGATCGTTAGAGAGTGAGGGTGAGAGAGAGAGAAAAAGATTCAGTTATAAATTCAGTTAAAGTATGATTCTGTTCATCAATAGTATTAATAATGGTTTTTGGATTTTGCAATTCGCATCGTTTTGAACCTTCGTTTTGCTTACCGACTAGGATGAGTAAATCAATCTATTAAACACTCAGTCATCAAACAGTCAGTCAATTAATCAATTCAGCAATCAATGATTGAATCAATCGCTCAATTAAATAAACCTCTAATTACCTATTCTTCTCTCTGATTTGCTGAACTGAGATTTGATCCCAGGACCTCTGGAACAGCCTTTATAATTTCATAACGTTACCAAACACATTTACACACTTAGTCACTTTGCTGAAACAGACGTTAAATTCTGGATCTGCCTTAAATTATGAATGAATTTAAAAAGGCCTTTATTAAGTTAAACCAAGATCACTGACTTTAATATTGTCTAACAGGTCGATGAAATTTGTGAAAATGATTAATTTAAGAGGCTCTAACTTTAGTCACAATATTTAGAGTTTATATTATTCATGCGTACAATGCTACAAATATTTGATAGAGCTTCAACATTTTTCTGTAAGATAAACTTCTTTTAGAGAGAGAACGTGATAATTTGCAACAATTTGTATAAAATCATAACCATCTCATCTTCTGGAATTTTTTATATAAACAATTTCTTTTATACCTGTATTTTCGAATTTTTTTAATTTTTGGACGAATTTTCGCAGTAAGAATTTTGCTTAGATCTAAGTAGAACTACAACGAATGTTAAGATATATTCCATTCATCCTCTAATATATTTATAAAATGAATTCTGATTGTTTTATTAAAATTCTTGAATTCCTTAATATTTGTTTATACTTCTCTACTTCTCTTTTTTAACAATGCACAGAAATCATTAGAAAATTTAATACAAAATTCTGAATGAATTGCTCCACGCTTATGCAAATAGATTTGAAAAAAGCCAAGTTTAACTCTGTTTTCTGAATCGAAGACATGTAGAGACCGCGGATCAGTATGTGCGGGGTTCAAATCCTGGGCTCACCCGTCACTGACATCGCTTCGAGTGAGGAAACTGACGCTAACATTAACTTTGCCAGTTTTTTAAGCTAGAGCACTACTAGAGTTTGACCCCTTGACATACAGCACCGCAGTTGAACAAGTAATCACAATGCTACTGAATCAGTAGCTAGAATCAGTAGTGAATGAAACAACGACTCACATGCTTCTCTTTCTCTCTCTCTCTTTCTCTCTCTCTATCTCTCTCTCTCTCTCTATGTATATATATATATCGCTCATTAATGTGGCTGGTCCAAGGTACAGATTCGTACTTAGAGTCTTCCGTCAAGCGCCATCAGGAGCACTTGATAGATGAGCAATTTAATCACTTCACAAAAGGCATTGCCTTAACCGTAGCCTATTGTTTGGAATAAAACATGGTTTCTAAGGTGGATTCCAGTTGGCTTCCTCTGCTCTTACTTAGTTGGCTCTTACTACACTTGCAGTTAACGGTTGGTCAATTCTTCAGTGTCTCAACAGCACAAGGAACACGGGTCACATAATATTATATCAGCTCAATAAGTAAATGAAGTAAATATAATATATAGTCTGAATATGAATGCATTAATTCAATTTTTGCAATGAACTAGTATGAATTTTGACATGAATTTGTTTCGATTTGTGAATGCCATGTCTGAATTGTATGAATGAAAAAGTCCGAATTTAAAGGGAATATTAAAAAATTATGCATTAACTAATCTAAGTAAATATTAAATAGTCTAAATTTAAGACTGAACTAAGTTGAATTTATGAATGAACAACCCTTAGGTGCACGAAAATGACAGTAATACTATTGTGATTTACGAACTGCTTAAAGATTAATAGGTCCTTGCGGTCCTTTATTATTTAAGTAAAATGTAACTATTATATATTTATCTGATTCGAGAGATTTTTTTTTTTTTTATTCTTCCGGTATATTATACTAATCCCACAAATCGACCTTCAATCTTCACTCTTTTGAAAATTTAGGAAATTCTTATTAATTTACTTCTATACTGATTTCAATTCAAGATGCCATCAAAACAAGCTTAGAAACTTTAGCACACCCTTTCATTACTCTAACCTTTACCAGATCACTGAATGAAATACAACAACATGAAACTAAGCCAAAGTTTGAGCATTTTCTTAGGCCTAACTTGTCAGCGGAGTAAAACCATTTACTGTAGAAATTCAATGACATTTCTGAAAGATTTTTCTCCGAGAAATTTGTTTCCAATGAGCATCTTAATTAGTAGAATAACGCTTGAATGCATTGAGAGTGAGAACTGGATTGGATGGTTAAGTGGCGACACAAGAAAGCCCGAAGTGACTCTCGAGCACATGCAGTCCACTCACTGTATCATTCGCACTATTCTCGTAGACCAGCTCTGCTCGAAGGGGCGGTTTTACAGTGGACAGGGGGCCCGCCCTCTCCTTAGGCCCGCCGATAAATTTTTAAATCTATATTTTAATTGTGTCCCTGGCTATTTGCATGTGTAAATATGTATATAAGAGTTTAGAAAAGGGTGTAATTAAAAACATTTGAACTCATATGAAATCCAGGAAAAGGCAAAAAAATGTGACAAAATGTAAAGAAAAAGAAATATGAAAATAATGAAAGGAAAAAGAAGTGTGGATACTGTATCAAAAATATTTCGCCCCCTTTAAAATATTTCTGGATCCGCCACTGGCTACTAGCCTCAAGATTTCCTCGAGAATTTGCGAAAAGATGAGTTAGGCGGAGCTGGCTATTTCCAAGAGAAATAAATAAATAGTAATTAAAAATAAATTTTAAGTGTATATCAAGAGTCAGTCATACCTGTATGTTGAATTACATTTCTCTGTTAGTGCACTGCCCATTGGCAGGGCCCTGGCATGTAACGCCTACACTTACTTCTTGATTCTGCTTTTCGTTTTCTATTAACGTGCAAATCAGTTAGCAAATCATCCAGCATTTCAAGTCTCGGTCCTCCTCTTCCCTTTTTTCCTTCAATTCTTCGTTCAAATACCCCTTTTGGTATATGAATATATATATATATATATATATATATATATATATATATATATATATATATATATCTGTGTGTGTGTGTGTGTGTATGTATCACCCCCTCTTTAAACATGTACTTTTCTTTTTTTCTATTTCTTATATTTATCAGTTGTCTGTTTATGTCAACTTTCTTAGCATATGATGTTCTATTTAATTAAATAATTATTTTTATGTATATATATATATATTATATAGGCCTATAGATTATTATAGATATGTAATTATATATATATATATATATATATATATATATATATATTATACATAACATTATTTAATTAAATAGAGAACATCATATGCTAAAGAGAATTGACAAAAATAGACAATGTATATATAGGCCTACATTACATGTATATACATTACATATATAGACATATATACACATAGGCCTATATATACGCCCCTGACATCATCCTTGTATGAGGAAACGGACGTTAAACCTTTATTATTATTATATTATTATATATACATTTCATAAATATATATATATACATATATACATGTATATTATATACATAAATGTTATATAATTATATATATATATAATATTATATATATATAATATAAATGTGTATATATATTAATATATATACATATACTTTATATATATATATATATATATATATATATATATATATATATAGGCCTTTACGACATCGTCACTGTCTGGAGCCAATGGCGATGTCGGTACGATATTCGACCGCGAAGCAGTATGTGCGGAGTTAAGATTTTGGGCTCGACTGCCACTGATTTCGCTTTTGAGTGAGGAAACAGACGTTAACATTATCTTTTAGCTTTTTTACATGGCGACTTGGGTTTTTATTTTTAGGACAACCATTGGCCTAAGCCTTCAGGCGATTATTTTTAGTTAAATATATAAAGGACAAACGGCTATCGTTCTTATCACCAATTTTCTGCTGGAATTTTAAAAAGTCACGTTGTCAACGAAGCAATAAAACAGGTCGTGCTTTAACTGAGTTTGGATAAGCATCCTTCTCTAGCCTGTATGCTGGAGAATTTACGTCATCTGCAACATTCGCGCTATATACATACTATACTGTACAACGGGCATGAATAGTTGTCCTTCTCTCTTAGTGCTCTGACTACCGGCAGGTCCATGGTATATAACGCCTCTACTCATATCGATCTTCCGTTTTTCTCTTCATGTCCACATACGATTGCGTCTTTAAATCATCTAAGATATTCCTTTTGATATACCATTATTCTTGGGGAATTCTGCTTATGACGAGGTGGGCCCCCTATGTCTTCCTCAGCTTTGACTTACATTTACTGGGCAGGGAGTTGTTCCCTGAAAAAACAATCCTGTTTACCAAATCCTGTTGTGTACAGCTGTACATGTACTAAAAACAAGCAAATAAAACTTTATATGACACCAGGAAAGTTGATTTGTTACAAGAGGAAATATAGAGAGTAATGGATTTAGCCAAAATTTTCAGGTAATTTACTTAAATTAACTGGTCTCTCAGATTTCAGATTTGTCACTTCCTACCCGAATCCTCTTCATTTCTCTCTTTCTCTCTCTCTTTCTTTCTCTCTCTCTTTTTCTCTCTCTCTCTTTCTCTCTCTCTCTCTCTCTCTCTCTTTCTCTCTTTTTTTCTCTCAATGAAACATACCATTCTAAGAAGTTAAAAACCACCTGAATGCACTAATAAATGAATGGACCGAAGAGAAAGCGAGATGGAAAACAGAGCCATCCTTTAGCCAGAGACAGAGAGAGAGAGAGAGAGAGAGAGAGAGAGAGAGAGAGAGAGAGAGAAAGAGAGAGAGAGAGAAAGAGAGAGAGAGGAGGAAGGTGATAAATCTAAAAATATTAATGGGATTATAATTTTTTTCAATTTCTAGATTGTATTTTTAGACTGAATTTTGCTACATCAATGACAAATATATGATTAACCATGGAAAGGATTGACAAATATATGCGAGGAACCAGCAAAGCAGCCTCGAAGACCGGCCATCGGTCATGACACGACTACAGAAAATGTTGGGAGATTATTATAGGGTCAACGCTCGGCAGTTCACTCGAATTTAATCCCATTCAATTAAATTATTTGGTGCGACTTTCAAAAACAAAATTTGTTCAAAACTTCTAAGTTCCATTATTCACTAACCCAAGCGATCATCGCTTCTAAGTTCCATTATTCCCTAACCCAAGCGATCCTCGTTCGTTCTAAATGGCCAGCCTGTCATAATGCTACGAGCAGATGTTCCTGCGATGGCGAAAAATAGAAAATAGAAATTCCACCGGAAGCTTTTAATAAGATGGAATGCTTTATAATAGAACTTCCATTACAATTCCTATAGCAGCGGTAGAGCCGGATTTGTATATCAATTCAGGTGGGAATAAACCATTGAAAGAAAAACAAGTTGATGTTTTTTTTGTTGAAAGAGTTATCCTTAAAGAGAAATGAAGAATTGACCGATATTTGGCTGGAGCCAGTGGCGAAGTCGGTCAGATACTCGATCGTGCATCAGTATGTGCGGGGTTCAAATCCTGGGCTCTCCCGTCACTGATATCGCTTTCGAGTGAGGAAACTGACGTTAACCTTTCGGTACTTTTTTTAAAATTAATTAATAGAGGAGCTCATCAGTGTTGAGTAATATTTTATTCTATTGATACAGTTTCTTAGATTGTGGATTATATGTTTCTCAGTTGTGTTAGATGGGAAAATGTTCTCTCTAGACATTACCGATTGTTGGCTGGTATACGGTAAGGTGGAGTCCTAAGTCCAGTTTTATTTTGTATTTATTTTAATGATTTACTAGATAAATTCGCTAAATATGGATGTTATTTTAAGGGTATCGCTGTTAGTGCAATTATGTACGCAGATGATCTATTGTTGTTAACATATTGTTGATATTCGTACAGATTAGCAATAGATGCAATAATAAATGCTTTAAACTGTTTCTAAAAGATATATTCGTCCCTTGGACTCGCGAAACTAAATATTTAGGAATACATATTTTGAATGCATGTAAATTTAAGTGCAGTTTTGATGAAGCAAGAATGAAATAATATAGATCTGCAAATGCAATTTTGGCTTAAGTAGGAACCTCTAACCATAAGATGAAAGGATAACATTACTACTGAACATGTCGTTTACTCGCATCCAGTGTTGTTATCACTGTTAGCAAAATTGTTTAACTCGATGTTAATATCTAGTCATGTACCACGAGAATTGGAAGGGATATCACTATACCCATTCCAAAAAATTAAAAATCTCACGGTCCTCAAGCCATTGATACTTTCAGAGGAATTTCATTAAGTCCTATTATGTCAAAATTATTCGAACATTGCTTAATGATAAAATTCTCAAAGTTCTTTATTACAAGCTATAATCAACTTGGTTTCAAACCCAAGTCTGGCTGTCAGCATTCAACATATACTGTGATAAAAGTAATAGAATATTATACTGAAAACAATTCAACTATAAATGTATATTGTCTAGATATAAGCAAGGATTTTGACAAAGTTATTCATTCAGTACTTTTCTTAAAGTTAATGAAAAGAGGAGCCCCATTAGTGTTCATTAATATCTTGTTTTACTGGTACAGTATCTCCTACAGTTGTGTTAGATGGGAAAATGTTCTCTCTAGGCCTTACCTATTATTGGCTGGTATACGGCAAGGTGGAGTCTTAAGTCCAGTTTTATTTTCTCTCTATGTTAATGATTTGCTAGATAAATTCTCTAAATATGTTTGTTATTTTAAGGGTATCGCTGTTAGTGCAGTTATGTACGCAAATGATCTATAGTTTGTTAAGCCCGTCTCTTTGTGAAATGCAACTTATGTTAGATATCTGTAGTAGTGAGCTAGAATTGCTAGACCTGCAGATTAATGTTAAAAAATGCATGTCATTACGTATTGGCAATAGATACAATTATAAATGCTGCAAACTATATCTAAAAGATAGCTTAGTTCCTTGGACAGACGAAATTAAGTATTTAGGAATATATATTTTGAATGCATGTAAATTTAAGTGTAGCTTTAATGCTGCCAAAATTAAATATTATAGATCGGCAAATGCAATATTGGCTAATTAGGAACTTCTAATAATAAGCCTGTAATTCTGAAACTAATATCGACCATAGCTCTACCATGTTTGATTTACGCTTTGGAGGCTCTGTCCCTTAATAAAACAGAGTTAACTAGTCTAAATAGTCCGTGGACTAAATCTTTTCAAAAAGTTTTTAATACCTTCGACAAAAATACTATAAAGCATTGTCAGCTATATACTGGGTATAAATAAATTTTACACATATATGCATTAAAGGTAATGTCCTTTCTATCGTCCCTGAATATGTCTGAAAATATAATGCTAAGGTTTATATGTTCAACACTGTCCATGGGCGACTTAGAGAAGCTAGCAGCTCACTTCCATACCATTGCTCTGCATTTTAAAAATAATTACAGAGATATCATAAATGATAAACCTCAACTATCAACAATTTTGAAAGAAGCAATTGGCATTTCATCCCAATAATTATAGATTTGGAAATTTGTCAAATGTCACCTATGCGGTTACAATAATGATGATATTGGTGTTATAGTTGCATGCTTCTAGAGGTGCAGTCTGTTGTTTTTCTTTGTGTGTAATTTTCTTTGTTGCGCGTTTGATTTTTTTTGTTCCTGTTCTGTGTGTGTTTTAGTTGCCCAAGTGGCGAATAAAGATTTATATAATAAAGACTTATATAATAAAGATTTATATATAAGCCTGTAACTCTGAAACTAACAAGTGCCTATTCTGTGCCAATTATGAGTCATATTAGGTGCTGATTATAAGTGCTTCGAGCCTCATTGCCCTGATTGTGCGCAATTATCTCATTATTCTATATGTTGATGCAGTACTAGTGTAATACTGCTCGAATCGAACGATATAAATAAATAAATCACTTTACAACTTTTTTTTTATTTTAAAACTTTACAACTTGTTTCAGCTTATAAGTAATTAATTAGCTTCAATGTTGTCCAATTAATTTCGTTACACTAATATGTGTTTTATTACTAAACAATTAAAAACCATAAGAAGAGCCATAATTTTTTCTCAAGCCACTTTAAGGTTTGGTATAGGAACAGCCTTGCTTCTGAGATCAACTCTTTGATCGATGGGTGGTCTCTCTCTCCCTATCACTCTATCACTCTCTCTCTCTCTCTCTCTCTCTCTCTATCTATCTATCTATATATCTATCTATCTCTCGCTCTCTCTCTCTCGCTCTATCACTCTCTCTATCTCTCTCGCTCTATCACTCTCTCTCTCCCTATTTCTCTCGTGACAAATATCTGGTCCATGGTACATATTCCTACTCGCACAGTTGAATTTCACGCTAAAATCGCGCATTACTTTGACCAACATATACATGCATAAAGGTTGACCATTGACTAAGGCTAAATCATTTTCAAACCTACAGGTAAATCGTGTGGAGTGATTCCAAGACTAGATTTCAGTATTGATAAAGAACATTGGGTAAATAGGATAGTTTCTCAGGGAATGACGCCCCTGCCCAGTAAATGTTCGTCGAATCTGAGGAAGGCATAGGGGGCTTACCTCATCATAAGCAGAATCTCCAAGAATAATGGTATATCAAAAGGAATGTTATAGATGATTTAAAGATCCACTCGTATGTGGATATGAAGAGGAAAACGGAAGATAGAGAAGAGTGGAGGTATTATATACCGTAAACCTGCCAGTGGGCAGTGCACTAAGAGAGAAAGATAACTGTACATGCCCATTGTCCAGCATATGTATATGGCGCGAATGTTGCAGTTGTTGTAATTTCTTAAGCATATAGACTACAGAAGGATGCTTATCCATTCTTCAAGAAAGAGCGAGAGAGAGTGGGAGAGAGATAAAAGCTTCATGACACGCATAACATCAGATAGAGTAGGAATAAGCACCTTGAACCTATCATTTAGCGGTATACTAAAGAGGGACTCAATCTCATCGATGCACTACAACAGGTATAGCGTGAGGAAATTCTTCGAGAATTTTTGTTTACTTTGATGTTAATAAAATCAATGAAGTACCAGTAACGCTTGACGTACCTACACGTAACTCCAAGCGTAATTAAGTGCAGCTATAGACGTCGCTAAATACCATTATCAACTGCTTTGTTTTTTCATCTTCTGCATTAATGTTATAGAAACTGTATACGACAGCTCTGCGGTGCTTAAGTATTCCATCGGCGCAACGAGGCAAGCGTCCCCTCTAGATATTATGTAACATTTTTATTAAGCCAAAAATATAATTGCATATGTTGTACATAGCATGTGCCCATCCCTGAAAATTAAATAGTGCTCGATGTTGTCATTGATGACAATAGCACTCTAATTGTTTTTGTGTTATGTTAAAATGCTCCTGAAGTTTAAGCGCGGCTCAGACTAAAGTGCCCCCCAATAATAAAGTGCCTCCTAAAAAATTAAATTCTGGCTATGCCGCTGCAGCATTCTGTAACAAACAATCCATCAGGTTTTTGAACTTTGTCATTTAAGCTTCGTGTAATTTGCTCAATTATCTTCTACGCTGTTTTAAGGCTTGATTATGCATTTGCCGCTATTCAATGTTGAAATTTTAAGATTGAATTACAAAGACGAGGTTTAAATACAATTTTAAATAATTGGCTGAGGGTAGAAGGTTCTTTTAGAGGCGGGGAACTGAATTAAATTTAATGCATGTAATACTTTGAATAGTTTCCTTATTTTCGAATTTTATACATGTATTAATAATTGCATTTCATTCATAGCAAAATTTACGAAAGTACAAAGGTAGCTACAGCAGCATTGAGTTTTTATGTACATGTTGTTAATTGTGTGGTTAATTAGTCTAAATAATTAACGGTATTAATGTAGTATAAGTACAAATGCTATATGCTAGACAGGACACTACACAGACAGATGATGTGAATGCTAATTGATAGTAAGCAAAAGCCATCGAACTTGCGGTCAAGCTTTGCTCTGTTTAAAAGATCATTTATTTATTTACATTTACTTCGAAACGACCGAGAGGTTCGTTGACTCACCTCTAGATACACGTAACTACATTATCAATTTTAATATTATTATTCTCAGTAGAATACACGTTAGTAAAGTTAGTTAATATACTTTTAAAACCAAATAGGTATAGTTATTTTTAAAGATATTTAAAGATAGTATATTAGGCTTCTCTTCCGAAATTGTTATCATGGTTATCATCAGCTAACAATGTGAAAGAAAGTTGGTTGCATACCGGTAACAAATCGTTAGTATATATTAGAAATAGTAATATACTCTCGTCCGAAATTCGTGCAATTGTAACATTTTAAACGTTTTTAACTTAGAAAAAAAGCACTAGCCTTTTGAACTATTGCTGCAAAAACAGAAACAAAAACATAACATAACAACATAACGGCACACTGGGTTAGGAAGCACAGATGCATGAAGCACAGAGGCCGATTTCCTCCTTCCTCTCCATGATTATTAGTAATCGTTGCCTTTTGATGGCGCATCAATTGCAGCCGGTGCGGATTTAAGAATAACCTTCCATCACGAAGGGATTTTTCCTTCCTATTCTGTCAACACTTGGTCTTCCAAGGTGGTCACCCACAAAGTACTAACCGAGGTCGAAGTAGCTACACTTTGACAATTGACGCGCAACGAAGCCAATTGCGCTAAATCCCGCCGTCTTAAAACAAATAAATTAGAAGATGAGTAATTTTCATAACGTTTAAATATAATTTTTCAGTGCACATAGAATTCAAGATGTAATCGACTAATTATTAAAATCGTAGAAATTTTTATATATTTGTTAAATTTTTATATAAAAAGAGACCTTTATGCATTCTTCAAAAATATATTATGTACACTATAATGTCATTATTATTTCACTCTTTAAAAGGTTGCCTTTTCTTATGAATTTTTCTTCTGTTTGCCTTTTTTAGAACACACATAAAATTGTTTGATACGTAGTATAAGCCAAAAAACTACAAAACATTCCTGCTTGCTAGCTAAAGCCATCACACACCCTACATCTAGCCCACGAAGTAATCCATCTAGCTGACCGCCGCGTGCATGTATCTCACTTAATTATCTTAATGCTAATTTGTAGTGCAGACTGGTCGATACTGATGTAGGATCATGCTGCTTTTACTCAGCAATTTTTGTACTCATTTTCTTTGAGATTAAATGAAATATATGGCATAAAATTGTGCTATATACTAAATCCCGTGTTGTATCCGTGACACTGAAAAATAGCTTAACCGTTAACTGCAAGTGTCGTGAGAGGCAATTTAGCAAAAACTGAGGAAGGCCACGGCAAACCACCTTAGAAGTCATATATTTTCCTAAGCTATTGGCTACATAAGGTATCGATTGCTTTTTGTTAAGTGATAGTCGTGATGGTCTAAGGAGTTCTTTTGCAGGAGCGTGACAGCAGAATATGAGTATTAATATGTACCTTGGACTAGCCACTACTAGAGAGTAAGAAAGATAATACAAGATATACTGATGCAATGGCGTAGTGAGGGGGAGGCAGGAGGCATATTCCCCCAAGATATTATGTAAAACTTTCATTAAGCCCAAAAAATAAGATCACATACTGTACAAAATGTGTGCCTCCCCTAAGTGCCTCCACTCCAAGATTAAAGTGCCTCCAAGATTAAATTGGCCCTATAGATTAAATTGCCCCCTCCAAGATTGAATCCTGGCTGCGTCACTGTAGACTGGTTCTAAATATCTCAATACAGTTGATGTGGGTTTTTTTTCAAACACTAAAATGAAAAGCTAATGTTAACGTCAGTTTCCTCACTCGAAAGCGATGTCAGTGACGGGCGAGCCCAGGATTTAAACCCCGCACATACTGATCCGCGGTCTAATATCTTGCCCATGAAATATAAAGACAGCTTGGGAAAATAGTATGTTTGAGGAAGGGCTATAAGATGGTGACAGCATGTTAGGTTTTAGTTTAGGTTAATGATAACGACAATGTACGGATTAGTGTTCCATTAGCTGCATCAGCAGGCTTGGCTGATTAGATTAAGCGAGCGTGTATATGGGAGTACGTGTGCGGGTGTGTGTGTGTATTTGTGTGCGACGTAAATGTTGTGAAATTAATCTAATTTCTGAAGATATAATCAATCCCATAAAAGAAACTGACTTGGAAAAATAATTTTAAAAAGAATTCAAAGCTCAATTGGTCTACGGCATTTGCTTTTAACTGGCAATTTAATTGCCATTAATTATAATTTTGTCACTAAAAGTAAAAGTAAACACGCATTATAGTGAAATGATCAACTTTGCCGATATCTATCACTTTTAATGCCACATGTTTAAACCGTTAGACAATTTAGTCCATTTTCCTTATAACCAATCCAATGAACGTCCGAGATGTTACTCTCAGATCAGCGCTGCTGGGATTCGAACCCACGAGTCACTAGGTAAGTAAGCAGGTTATATCAATGAAATACAGAGTTTCCGCTTATTCAAATTATCATTTTAGATCAAGTATCATATTCATACCAACTGAAGAAATATTTATATTTTTGCAACATCGACTAGCCTTAGTGGTTGACCCCTACGAGCTACAAACGACATTGGCAGTTTTGTTTGCTATTTTTAATTTTTATTTATCATGTTATACATGTATATATTACAATGACAATCATTAAAGCAAAACATCAAAGGTATGCGCAAACGGTACAAAAGTTCAGAATAGCCTTTATAATTTTTCTTACGTAATTCTAAATCTCTCTCTCTCTCTCTCTCTCTCTCTCTCTCTAAGTGCACTGCCAACAACCGGACCATGATATATTCATTCCTTTTCTTTGTCAACCGTTTTCCTTTTCATGTCCACATAGGAGTGAAACTTTAATCATCTAGCATTCCTAATCTCGGTCTGTCTCTGGTTCTATTTCCTTCCATTCTGCCTTCTAAGACCTCCTTTAGTAAACTATCCCTACTTAGGATGTGCCATCCAGTTGTACTTATTTCTTAATACATTTATTAACTGTCTAGCTGTACCCACCTTCTTCATATAATGGTTTATGTACAGTATATATAGTGTACTGCTAAGTGGAAGGCCAAGAACAACTTGGGAAAATATTTGTTCTGGAGTGTCTTCCCTTTGCTTTCATTTGTATTTATTTATTTAGATCACCAAAAAGGGTCATTCAACCCTGTACAATTCACAAGCAATGCAAACAATCAAGTAAATGCAATATGTGAACACAATTTAAATGTGAGCCATGGTGAACTTAAAACGAAAATAAAAAGTAGAAATTAAAGAATTGAAATAAAGAAATTCAAAATAATGAAAATTAATGATATTAGTGAATGACTACAGAGAATGCTATTAAACTTCGTTTTATCTAAATGAAAACAACTAGACCAAAATACAAAATTTGATGATAGAATTTCAAAAAGCTTTAGCTGTCTAATAAGACACCAGTAACTGCTGTTGTCTGTGAAGGATTACATTGGAAATCAATTGTTATTTTCTCTAAGCCTTGCAGAGCGTTTCAGTGCAGTCGAGACAATTTCCGCGTAATTCTGACAATCCATTCAATGCTCCATAAAGAATTATTAAGCCAAAAGTTTTAAAGCCAAGGTTAACGTCTGTTTCTGCCTGCCCCACAATGGTGCTGTCAGAGTCAGTCAGGCTGGGAATAGAATCTAGAACCTTCGAATCATCAGGAAAGAGTACGCCACTGCATTTATAGGTAATATTTTATATTTTTGAGCGGAGCTGGTGGAATTTTTGCAAGCTTTTTGGTAGCGGATCAGTAGGTGCCGGGTTCAGAGCCAGATCCCTCCTCGTCACTTACATTCTATCCAGTAGGAATCTGACGTAACCTTGGTTTGGCTTTGATTTTATTTAATCAGCAAACTAGTGTTTTGAAACTAACTTCTTTCAACTGAATAACTAGCAGATTACCTGCATTGGTAACCTCTTAGTACACTCTTATTTACTGTAATTTTTCTTTTCCGACAACTCAGAAACTGTCCTACATACTGCAGAGTAGTTTTTACTTCAATAAACTTTGATCTTTATTCAGCTGCACTTGTCGACCTTACTGTCTGTCAATTGCTGAGTGACAGACAATACAGAAACACTGTGTTGTTCTATTGCACGAGACAGGCTATATAAAGAAGAAGAAGGAGTTACCTAGTTACGAAACAGCTAGTTTATAAAGAGACAGCACTAAAGCAATACAACGCCAGTAGAAGATAGTACTAGTAAAGAGATTTTACTATCAAGAGATAGTACAAGCAAGAGACAGTACAAACAAGAGATAGTACAAACAAGAGATAGTACAATCAAGAGACAGTACAAGCAAGAGATAGTACAAGCAAGAGACAGTACAAGCAAGAGATAGTACAAGCAAGAGATAGTACAAGCAAGAGACAGTACAAGAAAGAGATAGTACAAGCAAGAGACAGTACAAACAAGAGATAGTACAATCAAGAGACAGTACAAGAAAGAGATAGTACAAGCAAGAGATAGTACAAGCAAGAGATAGTACAAGCAAGAGACAGTACAAGCAAGAGATAGTACAAGCAAGAGATAGTTCAAGGAAGAGATAGTTCAAGGAAGAGACAGTACAAGCAGGAGACAAATGTCTCAATAGCTCATTGTACAGAACGACAGATAACGTCGTTACATCTTAAATTATGAATCCTGAGGTGAATTGAGCTCTTACGGGTTCAATTCTCGGCCGATCTGATCTAAGAGTAAAATCTGGGACAGTCACAGGACTGGTAACATGGATAAACAGCAAATTGCTCACACTGCTTACTCATGTGGTATACAAAATTACATTATGATGACTGATGATCTCAAAATAATTCACTATAATATGTGCTTTATGATACGATAGATTGAGTGCTCTTAAAAATAATATTCACGTAGTGTGAATATTCAATGAACAGTGGTGGATCCAGGAACTTTTAAGAGGATCGAAATTTTTTAAGACCCCCGAAAAAGTAGGTAATTTTTTTCCTCTGAAGAAAGTCAACGGATCTGGACGCATTGCAAAAGTGACCTAATTTTGGCGGTGGGGGGGGGATTAAACCCCTCCCAGCTAAGGCCGGTTGCACCACTGATTCGGGCAGAGTTTACATTTTTACTTGCACCCTTTGTTACTATTATACAGTGTTTAAAAGTAAAAATTCGAGCAAGTGTAACTGAGTTCTCTCGCGTCCCCCCCCCTTAACCACTGCTCTTACATACATATTCACAAGTACAAATTGCCATTAAAACAATTAAAAAATAGTTTTAAAACTTTTATCGGCGGGCCTAAGGGAGAGGGGTCCGGGCCCCCACTGGATCCGCTAAGGTCAATAAACCTAAGTATGTCGGACCTGGCAATTTGACGATCATGAGACAGAGTGAGAGTGAGAGTGGGAGAGAGACAGAGAGGGAGAGAGAATGTGTGTGTGTGTGAGAGAGAAGGAGATAGAGAGGAAAAATTTAGATGTTGAAGTGTTTGAATTCTAATCCAATTCATAATTTTCATTCGGATGCTTAAACTACATGCAACATAAAACCTGGGCTCGCCCGTCACTGATATCGCTTTCGAGAGATAAAACTGACTTTAACCTCGGCTTTACAGCTTTGATATTTGAGAAGCTACATACATGCATACTTAGGATATACTGTACGTCGGATGGTATTTCGACCAACAACCATACCGAAGGAAAGCAATTGAAGCCAAATCCAAAAACATCGACATACATGTTTTAATATGTTTTAACATGTTTTATATGACATACAAGTCATACATGTTTTTTCAGATCGTTTGGGTGAATCGATTTGTAGTAACATGTGATGGGGGGACGTCCCTGACATCATCCTTGCATGCGGAAACGGACGTTAAACCTTTATTATTATTCTTATTTATTATTATTATTACTACTATTATTTTTTATTATTATTTTTACCCCAGGTGTAAAGAACCCGAGGTTTGATAAAAACGATTCGAGCAATACGTGCTGAATCGCCGCCCGGCTACTCGAGGCCATCCAGCTTCTTAAAAGAATTGCTGAAGCAGACTGCATTAAATCTTTACAAAGTTATGGAAAGCCTTTGCCAAAGAAAAGAGGTCTCATGCTTATCGCCGGTTATTATTATTATTATTTTTTTTAAATTGCCTTCGGCTGTATGAGGCCCTGGGCTAAAATATAAGATAAAAGAAAGACTTTATTTAATTAAAGGAAAGATGAAAAATATTTAAAATAGTTCCACTACGCTCTGAGAGGCCGCATTCGCCAATGTGCCCCGAAAGCATATTATTATTATTATTATTATTATTATTATTATTATTACTTTTATTATTATTTTATTATTATTATTATTACTTTTATTATTATATTATTATTATTATTACTTTTTTATTATTATATTATTATTATTATTATTACTTTTATTATTATTATATTATTATTATTATTATCATTACTTTTATTATTATTATTAATGTTATTATAATGCAACATCGCCCTGTACATCTTAATGTGGCATCGACTCTTTTGCACGGCGGGCCACTAACATGTGACGCTCTCTTTAGCATGTTAACCAGGGAAACAATTGGCCTGCATCCCTCGCTTTGAAGTCCCTCAATTATTTTCATCTTAGAAGGAAAAGTTAAAAATCAACACTGGCTGGAACTAGTGGCGATGTCGATTAGATACTCGACCGCGGATCAGTATGTGCGGAATTCAAATCCTGGGCTCGCCCGTCACTGACATCGCTTTCGAGTGAAGAAATTGACGTTAACATTAGGTTTACTAGTATTTTAACAATCAAAGAGTTGGATGGGTAATACAGGTCATTACTTGTTCCTTTATGGAACAATAGATAAAAATAGGACAAATTAGGAAAGGAGAAAGAACAAATACGCTTTTAAGGATTCTAAATTAGGAAAGGAGAAAGAACAAATACGCTTTTAGGGATTTTAGTGACATGAAAAAATTGTACTCGTTTTACCCTCAAATTCTTCAATTAAACTTCCCTATAAGGGTATACATGTACATGACGTATCACTAGAATGCGTGGGATTTGTTAATAAGAAAAGAAAGATATTCCGCTACGGAACTCCGGAAATGTAGTTTTGTTGTAGAAATTCCGGTTATACTTTATTCGAGTCGTTTAAATATCACCTAGGTATTAAATGTGAAAATTTCCATTTGTCAAGGCTAACATTATAGACAACAAAGCAAAAGGTAATTTAGCTACAATAGGTAAAATAAGAAAAGATCTTGAAGATTTTTATTTATAGATTTATCAGTGGCCTATATCATTTCAACATCATCATCTTTTATCCCAGTTTAACTAAAGTCGGGCCCAGGCGCTCAACAAACGAATGCCCTTTCCGACTGTAGATTTGGATCTTATGTTTTGTCGCCTTTTACTGCAAGTGCAGTCCATGGTTGGTCTATTATTCAGCAATCCGGACTGAATATAGTACGGATATAGGTCTAGTATCATTTCGATAAGTAAAGCATTGCGGACTAATTCGCCCAAAAGGAAGATATGACCTTTTGTTACTGTCAGCAATGAAAGCAACAATTAGAGTGCTATTGTCAGCAATGATAACAGCAATTACATTGCTACTGTCTACAGTGATAACAACGACAACAACAGCAATTAGAGTGCTACAGTCAGCAATGATAATAACAATTAGAGTGCTACTGTCAGCAATGATAACAACAATTGCATTGATACTATCTGCATTGATAGCAACAACAACAATTAGAGTGCTGCAGTCAGAAATGATAACAATAACAGTAACAATTATAGTGACCCTCAAAGAAAGACAACACCGATAGCGCCAACGTTAAGAAACCACGGCATAGAATGACGTAGACTCTCGAAGTAACGCAATTTAGCGGCCGATCATGAATATTTGAGGACAGGCTGACAACTGAAAGGTCAGAGGTTTGTTTCTGGAAACAAATAGAAGTTAAATGCAGTCGACTTGTAACCACGCAATAGCTGTACGGCTAAGCCGAAAACATCTGGAGGGATCTGTCTATAGGGTTCTGAAGTGCATTCCTCTCACTCACTGGTTTTCTGCCAAATGGCAGGTCCACATAATTACTATTATTAATAGTTATTAGTAATTATTAATAATAATTTTTAATTATTAGTAATTAAATAATTCACTGACCTTCTTCGTGATATTCAAGAGCACTCTATCGATCTTGATTTTGATACCACTAAAAAGATTATACCAGTAATAATATTTAATGTAGGCCTATCCTGTATAAATGTAACTATTATTTAATGTATCTGGTATAAATATGGCCACTACTTGCGAATTTAACGTCAGTTCTTACTCGATAGCAAGCCAGTGACGGGGAGATCACTGAATTTGAACTCTTGACCTACTGATCCGCTGTCGAACAACTTGCCAACATGCCATCGTCTCAGATGGAAGGGGAGAGAGAGATAGGGTTCAAGATTTAAAAGTCTAAAATCTATCTCGCGTTATGCAACGACCAGTGATAGAATATCAAGGGGTAGATAGTTCGACCCCACCTCATTTTTCTTCCCAATTTTAGAAATGCACAAGAAATAAAAATCTCACCGCAAATGATGCTCAACATTAAACTTCAGTTTTGGATAATTCTAGAACCGATAGTGATCATAGATTACCGTAGACAGAAGATAAAAGAGTGATTTCGCGTGTTGTGCCCGGGACACTGAAGAGTAGACCAACGTTTGCTGCCGGCGACAGAGAAAAAACTGGGGAAGGCATCGAAAAACCACTTCAAGAGCCACATTTTTCCAAGCTATAGCTACATAAAGTATACCTATGGCATAGCATCTTTTGAAAGGATTAACTTGTTGATCTAAGGTGTGATCTTTATGGAGCGTGAAAGCAGACTTTGAGTATGAATATGTACCTTGGACTTGCCACTTTGCAGAACACTAGAGAT
Organism: Enchytraeus crypticus; assembly: GCA_905160935.1. NCBI lineage: Eukaryota > Metazoa > Annelida > Clitellata > Enchytraeida > Enchytraeidae > Enchytraeus > Enchytraeus crypticus. The sequence continues at coordinate 25,743 of CAJHZI010000508.1, forward strand.
GGCGATAGAGAGAGAGAGAGAGTGAGTGAGAGAGAGAGAGAGAGAACTATGACTCAAAATAGGAATACATATATCTACTTACATCTTTTCTCCCGATCCCTTGGAAATCGCAGAACATCTAAATTACAGCAATGACTTAATCATCCGTTAAAAAGCCGCTACATGTGGATTATAAATAATTAGAGTATTGTATACTTCAACAGGCGCTGACTTTCTACGAAAGTTTTGTATGCGCACGTATAGTGTCTTTGTTCTAGACTGAATTGTAGAGTCTTGCGATCAGATGCTTTAGAAGCAAGTGATCAACGAAAGCTTAGAGTAGATCAGTCAGTGGTTGCAGACAGAAGGGGGGGGGTCTCCTTCAGCCACGCTGAGAGCGTAGAAAAATACCTAAGGGGAGATTTTTGTATATCAAGTGGGAGGTGGTCTGGCTACAAAGAAAATGGACAAAATTGCCTAACGGATTAAACATATGGTATTAAAAGTGATAGATATCAAAGTAGTTGATCATTTCACTATAATGTGTGTTACGGTAGGAAATATGTCTCAAAGCAAGACGGTGGTGTCTTAATAGATCGACATAAGGCGCCAGAATACACGACTCTTGTGCCGTGATAACACTTTCCCGAACAAATCAGAAGGCTTAACAAATTCAATAATTTTCTTACTTGATAAATCCCTCTCGTTATCAATGTAGGCCTAATGTGTAAAATTATCGACTTATCACTTACATTGAGATAGCGCAATCCAATGCGCTAACAAATTGACATGTCTAGAAAATAATTATTTTCATTTCAATAATTCAATAATTGTAATAGTTTGTTCGGTGCAGCAAACGGACAATGCTATACGCCGCAGTGCTTGCTTTGGATTATATTCTATACGTATGTATGTATATGTATATATATTATGTATGTGTATATATATATATATATATGTATATATATATTATATATATTATATATATATACAGCACATATATATATATATATATATATTCATGTATATATATACCGAAGCTCGCTCGATAAAATGGGAGACATACTAACCAAATCATTGCTGCAAGGTTTATTAAGATTTATAAAGATTTATAAATCAAAACTATAATTAAATATCAGAAAAGGTTAAGTATACAAATATAAAATATAAAATTATAATTTAACATTTTAATTTTGGTTTAGTAAGATCGGAAATTGGAAGTAAAAAGAGCTTCCGAGAGTGAAACAAGGAAACTCCTACTAATAAAACAATGTATCGCAAGCGAAGACAAGAGAGTAGCACAATTTAGTAGCCGAAGCAGGATTTAATTGATTAACCGATCAATAACATCTAACAATTATTTATCAACCAATCAATCAGTAAATAAATCAAAAAATAAATAAATCAATCAATAAAACAAATGATTACTCAAATATCTTCTGCAGACTTTATAACAAATTCATAACTATATCTTAAAATTAAGAACTATTACTATATAAAAAATTCAAATATTTTACTCACTCAATAGCAAACCGAAATCTACAAGCAAGTTGTTTGTTCAAATAAGAAAATTAAGAAACCACAAATTTTTCCAGTTAAATTATTTGATTAAATAAGATTTATTAAAGGAACAGTCATTGTATAGGATTGTTCTTTAGCTAATAGTTAAACTTAAGAAAATGTGCGTAAGAATATATAATTAGGAATCTGCATTTTGGACCTTCAAGTTGACATAATATTCGAAAGAGAGCAAAACAGACAGACAGAGAGAAAGAGAGAGAGAGAGATACACAGGGAGAGAGAGAGAGAGAGAAAAAGAGAGAGAGAGAAACTGTGATACAGGGTTTAGCCTATTATTAACTGTACAAGAGAATTTATACCAAAAATACACTATTTGTACGTATTGATATGTAGAACTTCAAAATTAAATCTACTATTTATCGGCCAACGAAATATCCACCCGTTCAAGCTAGTTACCTTATAACTATCTATCCAATAAATAGCGATATACTGACAATTAGTCATCTAGGCCTACTAATTAACTATACTAGCTATGCTAACCAATTACTAACAAAACTACTTATTACCTAACTACTAACAGATCATCCTGATCATCATTTCCTTCTGTTTGAATAGTTTCATAAACGGTTAAAGGCTTTTCTCTTTGATCTCTCCTAGTCAACCATTGCACAGGAACTCAGACCAACACGTAAACCTCCATTCCACTAGTACCCTTCCTCAGACTGACTTCCCGGATTTTGGCTTGCACAGTTTTTGGACTTCACACTCTGCTCATCTGATTGGATTTGATACCATTGTGTTCAATGTTGTCATGGACGATAGTAGCACTCTAATTCTGTTGTTCTTGTTAACTATTGTTGTTCTTGTTAAGTAGATAACTAATGCAAACTATCTACCTACTAGCTAACTATTATTTAGCTTACTAAATAGGCTAACTTATCATTTAACGAACTAAATGATGAAACAACTAGCGAACAAATTAACTCAATATCTAATGAAGTTAAAAGCTATCAAAATATTAAGGACGGCTTAATAGCAAGGTAGCGAACTAACCAACTAGCTAACTGACTAACTACTACCTAGCTAGCTAACTAACTAGCCATAAATTTAAATAACTATCCAAACTAACTACTGTAACTAGCTAAAAAGTCTCATAGTACAATCCTACGAAAAACGCTAATGTGAATTGCAGGTCTTTTGTTTACATTCTGAGAAGGGTCTTCCTGTCGTAATATTTTACTAGTGAAGCATAGGAAATTTTTAATTTTATAGCAATAATTTATGCTTAGTTCGATGTTTTACACACACACTGCCGTGTACTATAATGGTATGGAGAGGAGACCTCAGATTTCCACTGGATAAAACGCTGAAAAAACGTTGTATAGTGGCTAGTTTGTTATAAATACGTAATTTTTTGCACCTATTTCGCTTAAATTAATGAAAGTACATCGTTTGCATAGATAAGTTATTAGATTATATTTTAATTATGCTAATAGTTTGCGAGATAGTAAGCTGAATAGCAGAATTTGTGAATAGTAAAATGGTGTCGTTGTTTAATATCTTAAATTTTGTTACTTAAGTTAACGCAATATACTAAATCTCGACATTCTTAGTCAGTGTGTGAGTGTGACCATTAGTTGCTTATTATAACCAAATTAAATCCTTTATTACATAATTTAGCCCTTAATTCTACATAGTAATTACCTAAGTTTTGATATATAGTCTTTTATCTATGCAGATATTTAAATGCAACAGTATAGGGGCATTAGCTATTGACGCTATATAATGGCAATTATCTTAATGAGAATCCGTTTATTTAGATGGTAATTCATAATTTATGATTTAATACGTCCATATTACGGTTAAATGTAATTAATATCTCAGAGAACTTTAAATAAAACTTAATACAGTATAATGCATTTTATTAAAGAGCCCCTTCCCAACGTAAACATAGAGTTGGAACAAGAACGCAATTGTTTCCATTAAGATTTAAACATAACAGATCAATAAATAAACATGTACATTGCTGCGAATTGCACAAAAACCACATAGATCGGATGAAACAAAAATAGTACAAACATAATTGAAGAGTGACGAAAATGAATATAGATAAATAACGCAAAATACAATGAGTTTTTGGCATTGATTTATCATGAAGGTCAATCAGCGCAAAGATTCATAAGCCAAACTACATTCAAAAATCGGCAAAAGAGAAAGAAATGGCAAAACAGATAAAAACGCAACAATAATTAGATTTGTCACGGAACTCAATGTTATCATGGATATGATTAACACTCTAATTGATGTCTTTGGTTTTAGCCGGTTAAGTCACTCTGTCTATCACATAAATTATGCATACAATATCAATTGATAATTTTAATCATAAATGCTTACATAAAGAATTTATTTCCGTATTATCAAATTGGGCCGTGATTACGAGAGTATTTTGCGATTAATTGAGAAAAGCTACGTTAATAATAATAATAATAATAATAATAATAATAATAATAGTAACTTAAAAATCTCTTGCATTGCGCACTCTTAACTCCTCGCGAAGGCGTTAATTACACAAGAAAAGGCCTGGCTGCTTGCTGTTTCTACTCTTCATAGTGGTGACTGGTTGAAGGCCTTGCCTTTATCTTCCTGTGGCCTCCGCCTGGATGATGAGGCAGTGAGAGTAGCGGTTGGTCTTCGGCTGGGCTCTATACTCTTTGTGAGCCACACAACTGTGTGTGCGGAGCATCGGTCAATGCCCTGGGCACTCACGGCCTATCGTGCATGCGGAGCGCTGACAGAATCGGCAGACATCAGTATCTGAATGATCTGGTATGGCGTGCTCTAACTCGCGCAAATATTCCGGCCATAAAAGAGCCCCAGGGATTGAGCCGCTCGGATGGTAAACGACAGGACGGTGTATCTCAAATTCCTTGAGCTGAAAACAAGTGTATCAGCTGGGATGTCACTGTGACGGACACATTCTCAGCAAGCAATCTCGGTCTTTCAGGCGCTGCTGCTGGCTCAGCTGCTGAAGCCGCTGCCAATAAGAAGTCTCTTAAATATGCCGCAGTCTCTAGAAGTTACATCTTCCTGCCAATTGCTTTTGAGACCTTTTGATTCTTAACGTAAATTCGCGATCACGAAAGCAGCCAAAATATATGAATAAATTAACATAATTAATAGAATTTGAATTGTTGAATCCTTAATCATAAGCTAGAAAGATTTTAATCCAGTAAAGTTTTAAAAGATAGGAAAAACACTTATAAAATAATCAAAGATATAAGATAATGATATATGAAATAATACGATCTTTTGACCATGGTATTGGAAAATTTATATTAAATCATCTAAATCGTCAAAATCGTTTTCATCCATTGCCCACTCGCCAGATGTCGCTGAGTTGTTGGGTATTTTAAGAGTGCAGGGAAGCTGTTCCCGCATAACACTGTGATGTACGACAAGTGCCTGCAGACTGGACCATTCCTTGTTTAATCCCTGCAATAAAGCAATCTATCTTCAGTGCACTGCAAAGTGGCAGGTTCAAGGTACATATTCTCACTCAAAGTCTGTTTTCTCGCTCCATAAGAGCACTCCTTTGATCAACAAGTTAATCCCTTCACAAGGTCTATGCCTTATCCATACCGTATGTAGACTATAGCTTGGGAAAAATATGGTTTCTGAGGTGGTTTCCCCTTTTCCTTCCTCAGTTAGATAGATTAATTACCACTTAATCCTGTGGGAAATATTTCATGGTGAATTGGATCCCCACTAGCCATCCTCAGCTCCTGCCTTAGTCGCCTCTTACGTACATGCAGCAGATTGTTTGCTGTTGCCCTATTCTGCAGTGGTCCAACCACACCCGAGCACAACCCGGGAAATCAATCTATCATCATCATTATCTTAATTTGAGTCCCAGTTTAGCTACAGTCGGGATATGAATATACCTTCACTTTTCTATTGCGTTTAGAATCGATCAATCAATAATTAATTAACTAAAAGCGGTCACTTAATGACGTCAAATAAATAGACAATTTCAATCAATCATCAATAAATCAGTCAGTCAATCAGTAAATCAATCAAATATATCAGTAAATGAGTCAGTCATTAAGTAGGTCAGCCAGTTAGTCAATCAATTAGTCAATCATAGTAGCTAAATTATAAACGACAATAGATAAAAAAACTCTAATGACATGAGACAGATGACATGTGAAACTACCGAAATCTCTATATTTCCCCCACCGGGACCTCAATCAATCAATCAATAAGAATTTAACGCCCGGTTTCTCGCCATAAGGCAATGTCTGGGACGTCTCTTGCAGACTCTTCACAAACAGGCGCCAAAGCACCACACGATGACGACTGAGTACACAGAGACCACAAGAGAAAGCGAGATCAAAACAGTGCAACTCTAAGATCCAAGGCAAGCGAAAATCCTAAGGTGGAAAGAGATGGGTTATAGGTCATTTACTGGGCAGGGGTGTCAGGGTGTGCTAATTATCCCAATTATCCCCTCTGTGAAGCCATACACTTGACCCCCGCTCCCCCCTTTGGACAAATCTAACAGTAAAAATATCAGATCAATTGATTAATAAAAAGGAAACGACGCGCCTCACTTTAATTCTGTAGCTGCCCCTGTTCGTAGTGGAGATGAGGTAGTGAGAGACCCCGGAAGGATTATCGTATTTAGGAACTTTGACTGACAGCGCATAGCAGCCGCTGTGCGTGATGCTGTCTCGAATCAAGAACGATCCAATCGCTTCACGATATAGTCTGTCCTCCACTTCAGATCTGAAACAAGTTTACATCAATCAATGAAAAAACAATCGATCAGTCAGTTAGTCAGTCAGTTAGTCGGGTCAATCAATGAATCAATGACTGAATCAATCAATCAATCATTCAATCAATCAATCAATCAATGAGGATTTAACGTCCGGTCCTCAGCAAAGTCAATGTCAAGGACATCTCGAGCAATGATTATTCATGAATAGACAATAACATATAACTTAAAGACATATATGAGTAAACAAGGCGCCCGTTTGCTTGTTTGTAGAAATAGCTTTCTTCCTCTACCTGCTACAAAACTGCGCAGTAAAAGCCAAAAGCTTTTGCTTAACGGCAGTTGAATGTCTGAAAAGCACGTCAGTGTTCGAGCTCGCATAGTAATTAAACCTTGCATCTACTAGTCCGCAGACGGACAACTTACTGATTTGCAACAATAGCAATTCAATAGTGGTTCAACCAATAGTAATGATGAGTGTAAAGAGTGATGGTATCAGTACTGGTACGTTAACTGAAATATACATTTACCGAAAAATCACTAATTCATTAATTCGTTATACTTACTATAATTAACCAAAAATATCTCGAGATTGATGGAGTTAATCGATAATTACAAAATCAATAAACAAATCAATAAATTATAAACAAAATAATTAAATAGTCAATCAAACAGTCGATCATTAAAGAAATCAATCAATCAAACAATATCAATAAGGAATAATCCTCACCTGGAAGTAGTGGGTTGATACCACGCAGTATTGGCTAAGTCCATGCTCCTAGAAGGGCTGTGAAACAAGAACAGGCAAATATCAATGTATATTAAATAATAGATGGGTAAACAGGATTGTTTTCTCAGGCAATGACGCCCCTGCCCAGTAAATGTTAGTCGAAACAGAGGAAGGCATAGGGGGCCCACCTCATCATGAGCGGAATCCCCCAAGAATAATGGTATATCAAAAGGAATGTTATAGATGATTCAAAGATCCACTCGTATGTGGATATGAAGAGGAAAACGGAAGATAGGGAAGAGTGAAGGTGTTATATACCATGGACCTGCCAGTAGGCAGTGCACTAAGAGAGATAGAGAGAAAGAGAGATTAAATAATAACCACTAAGTAAGACAATGCCCGTGTTGTGTCCCAGCCACTGATGAATAGACCAACTGTAAATTGACGGTGTTAGTGTCGTACGAGACAACGAGACGCAGGTAAAGGAAACAGCTCCAGAAGCCGTATTTGTTCAAGCTGTACGTTACATTAAACATTGATGTGCGGGTAGCGCATAGCTTTTTGTGAAGGACTTCAATCATAATTAATCTTTCGAGTGTTCATTACCGAGCGTGTAAGCAGAATATGAGGAATGTGTAGTTTGACCTATCTTTCAGCAGAACACTAGAGGAAGGGAAGTAAAACGAACCTTTCTATAAACTTGAAAAATGGAAAGATATTATATTTCAAAATACTACTATTTAATAATCTACCAAAATCCAATTACTTTGATTTACACTGATCAAGATTAACCGGTCACTGATATCACTTTGGTTAATTGGTCACTGATATCACCTTGGTAAACCGGTCACTGATATCACCTAGGTAAACCGGTCACTGATATCACTTTGGTTAACCGGACACTGATATCACCTTGGTTAGCCGATCACTGATATCACTTTGGTTAACCGGTCACTGATATCACTTTGGTTAACCGGTCACTGATATCACCTTGGTAAACTGGTCACTGATATCACCTTGGTTAACCGGTCACTGATATCACCTTGGTTAACCGGTCACTGATATCACCTTGGTTAACCGGTCACTGATATCAACTTGGTTAACCGGTCACTGATATCACTTTGATTAACCGGTCACTGATATCACCTTGGGTGAAGGAACTGACGCTAAATCAATCTCTAGACGGCTAAAAGCTATAGTCCAGTTTAAATTCAGTTTCCTATATCGATAGCATGTCCACGACGGGGAGCTCAATGGATTTGAACCCTCTACATACTGAAGGGAAGTCGGGCAACATATCATGTTACTGTGTTTAATATGTTACTGGTTCAGCCCAGGACAATGATGAGGTCGTTTGATGAAAATACTAATAAACAATTACAGATTACATAAAACAAATGCTTACCTATTTGTACTAAGAGCTAGAGATCTTCCAGAAGGTGACCCAGTTTGACGACTTATGCCGCCGTTTAAAATTTTCGCTGACCAATCAGAAGATCCAACGCAGTCACATGATGAACTGTCAACCAATCCGGCATTCCGAACGCTAGATAAAAACGGCCTGGACCTTCTGCTGGCACTACCAGAGTACAATGTCGTACTAGATAACGGCCGTGACCTCCTACAGGGCGTACTAGAGGTCAAGGGCGTACTAGAGGTCAAGGGCATACTAGAGGTCAAGGGCGTACTAGAGGTCAAGGGCGTACTAGAGCTCAAGGGCGTGCTAGAGGTCAAGGGCGTACTAGAGGTCAAGGGCGTACTAGAGGTCAAGGGCATGCTAGCCAGTGACATTGAACTTGCGATGGTGAAGTTAGGAGAAAAGTTGAAACTGGTCGCGGACGAAACATTCGGAGAGGAATTTGTAGAGTTAATTCTTTGAGACTGATTCGTTTCACAATTTGTTCTCGCGCAGTTTTCTATATCTCCGTTGGTTGGCTGTTAAATGAAACAAACAGTAGGGTATTTATTGATTGAAATACAAATACGTAGAGCTGTCAGTTTATGAAAATGCCAGGCATATCCGACTTGAAATGTCAGACTAATTCATCATATTTAGGTGATTGAAAAATGAAACAATAAACCCCCCCCCCCGAATAATTTAAATCCAGCAATTTAACTGACGAAAGTTCAATTGTTGGATAATAAATGTTAAAGATAACTATTCTACAATGCGTTAAGTGTTTTACAGCCATAGCGTTGTGCTTAATTAAGCTTACCGACTAATGTTACTAATTTGGTTGGAGCCAGTCGCGATGTCGGTCTAAGTTATCCCACCCCGGGTCAGTGTGGATTCAAAGCCTGGCCTCGCCCGTCACTGACATCGCTTTCGAGATGAAACTAATGATAGATAGCATTGGCTTTATCAGCTTTTTTACTGAAATTAAACTTACACCAAGTGCGAATCATCGTCATCATCATCAACATCATCGTCATCATCTTCAATTGAATCCCAGTTTAGTTAGGGTCAGGGTACGAATAGACCTTCTTTTCCATTCGTTTTAGAAACTTTTGTAGCAAATTCTGGAGCCCAAGGGCTCACCAACCGAATGTCCTTTCTTCCATTTGTTTAGATATCAGTGCTTTGACGCCATTTGCAACACGTGCAGTCCACGGTTGGTCCACTCTTCATAAACCCGGGCACAACAAGGTTTACAGGAGAAATAAATGAAAAAATGGAGGCAGTTTCGGATACTCTCAACAAGTATTTCCAAGGTTACGTTATTACGACGACATCCCATAGGGTGTGGTCACCGCTTAGCTTTACTATTCAGTTTTATTACACAGTGGAATTTCATCGTCCAGCTTGAAATTACAATACAGGCTAGAGAGAGTGTTTAGCAAAGCTTCACAGAGCCATATCTGCGTTAGGTAGAGTCATAACTAGAACAACATAGGAGCCACAGAGAAAATGGAAAGGAACATAGGGGCCTGAAGGCACTGACAGATACCACACAAAGCCGAAGTAGACTTGATCTCATCGCTACAAATAAGCCTCGTGACAATAATTTAGGGGTACATCGCATGAACAGAGGAAGGCAACAAGAAACTACCTCACACGTCATATTTTTCTCAAGCTATAAGCTACAGAAGATATTGATGAGGCATAGCTTTTTGTGAAGGGATTAACTTGTTGATCTATTGAGTGCTTTTGATGGAGCGTGAAAGCAGACTCTGAGCATAAATAAGTACATTGGACCTTCCACTTGGTAGAAGTGGTAGAACACTCAAGACATAAAGGGAAATACTGAGAGAGAGTTTCATGAAAGAAAAGTGGACTTTTGGGGACCCACCTGCCACGGAACTAACCAGGAAACTGAAAAGCAGCTTCAAAGATCGGTCACTGGACATGACTCTACTATAGAAAATATCTGAGATTATTATTATAAACTAAACTTAGTTTTAAAAGTTCTACAACTGAAGGGGTATTAGCAAACAAGCAAAGATTTAGAGTCTACACACATTTGACATCATAAGGGTAGAGGACTAAACAAAGAGATTTCCGGCTTACAAATCAATCAATTAGTAATCCATCAATTAACAATCATCATCATCATCATCTCTCTTCGATCCCAGTTTAACTAGGGTCGAGATACGAATATATTTTTTTCCTTTCCATTCGCTTTAGAAAATATTGTAGCAATTTCTGGAGACTAGGCGCTCAACAAACGAATGCAGTTTCTGACGTTGGTTAGAATCAATCAGTCAACAATCAATAAGTCTATTTATGAAGCGTAGCTCTATGATAAATCACATATCATGACAATTCAAGGACAAAGTTACTGTGGAAAAAGGCCACCAAAGATATATCAATACTCCTTAAAGACCTCAGAAGTCATATTTTCAAATAATCCTCAGATGTCCTTAAATAGCGGCAGTGGGATCAGCTCATACCGGCTAATATAACATCCACGGCCGTAGCAGTGACATTATTTTCAACAAAACCGTCCGCCATCCTTAATTTTATTTGCAGGACCGCCAGAATTTCCTAAATTCGATTGATGGCGTAAAGTTGGCTGTTGTTTCGGCTGCTGCGGCGCGCCGTTACACCGCATTATATACATGCCGTTAGTCATGCATATTATCAAGTCAACCAACCTAAGTCGAGTGACTTTAGGCCAGGTCATATCCAAATACACTAGACGTAATTAAATTTAGCTAAAAAAGCTAATGTTAACGTCAGTTAACATTAGCTTTTAATCTACAGTATATTATATATAAATATATACATATATATATATATATATATATATATATATATATATATATATATATATACAGCATATTATATATATACATGTATATATACAGTGCATATATATATATATATACAGTATATTATATATAAATATATACATATATATACAGCATATTATATATATACATGTATATATACAGTGTATATATATATATATATATATATATATATATATATATAGTATATATATATATATATATATAATGTCTATATATAATATGTGGATATATATATATTGTTATAATATATATGTATATATATATATATATATATATATATATATATATATTATATATATATAGGCCTATATATATATATATATATATATATATATATATATATACAAAACACATGTATACAAGTATAAACCACTTACCTGCAACATCTCAGAACAGAAAGTCGTTACATCAGATCCGCTTCTTACATCATCTTCAAATTCGTCGTCAAGGGGGGTGAAAGCCCCCTCTTCTCCCCAGTCATGGGACCCACCGTTAGACAGGTTGGGCGCAGTCTTAGCGTTGACGCCGTCACGCCGCCGTAAGACGTCGTAAGCCGTCCTGAATGCGGCGGCTGCTATATCATTGAGCTCCTCAGCCTATAGCATTGCAATTGAAAAGTAAAACTAATGTTAACGTCTTTTCTCACTCGAAAGCGATGTCAGTGACGAGTTACCCAGGATTTGAACCTCGAACATACTGATCTGCGATCGAATGTCTTACCAACATCGTCACTGGCTCCAGCCATAATGACGAAACTTAATACTAAAATTTATTTCATTTAAAATTCATCATCATCATCTTCTTTTGAACTTTCGTTAAGCTACGGCCGGGATACGAATAGACTTTCTCCAGTAGCAATTTAATGTTGAATGAGCATAAAAGAACTCCACGACATGATGGAAATGTTGATGAATTTTTGTGTTTCAAAAGTATACCAAAGAAATTTCAGCTAAATAAGTTGTACCATCCACTACCCCACTGGTAGTTACAGAAAGTACGTCCTTATCAAATTGTCATCGCATGAAAAACATGCTCTACAGCAGACAACCGAAATTAGATTTAAATGAATTTCAACGTTTAATACCTGATGTATATTGTACTTTTAATTTAACATTCATAATTTCTTGTTAATGCAGCATTCTTTATATTTTGGTCGACATTCTTCCACTGCAGGTATTCAGAGATCCTAAACTAATCATAAAGTGCTACAAAAGTATTTAACTCTACTTTAGAGGTGGTAGAGTTTTGAGCCACTCTGTTCATGTTCATACTTAGGCCACTCTGCTTATACTTAGGCCACTCTGTTTATACTTAGGCCACTCTGTTTATACTTAGGCCACTCGGTTTATACTTAGGGCACTCGGTTTATACTTACGCCACTCCGTTTATACTTAGGCCACTCTGTTTATACTTAGCCTACTCGGTTTATACTTAGGCCACTCTGTTTATACTTAGGCCACTCGGTTTATACTTAGGCCACTCTGTTTATACTTAGGCCACTCTGTTTATACTTAGGCCACTCTGTTTATACTTAGGCCACTCCGTTTATCATTATCATCATTATATTGATTAAAAATAATCATTAAAATTTACCTCTTGAGGAGATTTTAGAAGGAAGGCGTGACAATACTGAAGAGTGGGCGGAGCTTTTGGTTCTCTGGCAAGAAACGAGAATTGTGATTGGTCAGGGTAACACGTAGCGTAGGATATCCTCTTTAATGCATGGGCCATCATCAAATCCTGAAGTGAAGAAATAAATCATATTTCACTATAGATTAGGCACATACGTGTTTCATTAATATAATTATTGACTGATTGTACCCTAGAGTGTTCCAGTTGATACCACGCTTGCTTGATAATCAACAAGTCAGGGTTTCGCAATCTGGTCGAAAGTCTTTGATAGTAGGTAAACTTGGATAAACTGTGAATTAGTGAGTGAGAAAAGAGAGGGAGTGAGTGAAATAGAGTGACTGAGCGAGCGAGTGAGTGAGTGAGTGAGTGAGTGAGTGAGTGAGTGAGTGAGTGAGTGAGTAAAATTCAATGGGCTCATCCCAGGTAATAGAGCTATAAGGCCAAGTTTAACGTCTGTTTCGTACACAACTGCACTGTCAGAAACGGAACGGCGAAGGTTTCGAAACGATTTCCGTTGGCCTATCATACAATCGTGCTACCAATTCTATCATAGTCAGTATAATACCAAGACTAATAACATATAAATCAATCGCAATCAATCAATCAGTAAATCAATCAGTAAATCAATCAATCAATCAATCTATCTATCTATCTATCTATCTATCTATATATCTATGATTTAATCAATCATTCAATAAATTATCAATCAATCAATTGTATGACGTGTCAAGGCATAAAAACAAGAAGTTTTATGACTGACCCAGTCAGAAGAGCAGGGTGCTCGCTGTACGTACACTTTGATGCCGGAGAGGCAGACAATGACAATGACAGGTCGTGGCTTTTCTACAAACTTTTACAATCAACCAAGCATTTAATGGATCAATAAAGCTAAGAGTCAATCCATTAATAAACCAATCAATCTAATTAATCTATCAATCAACTAGTCATTCACTCAATCAGTTCAATAGTTAATCAATCAATCACAGTAAATTAACCAATCACTAACTCTCTGAATCAAACCAACAACAAAGTTTTAGTAAAACTAAAACTTTAACTTTTATTATAACATTTTCTAAATAGAAAAAAATCAATCAAATAGTCAATCAGTAAATGGCGTCAATCGAATTTCTAGTTAATAGATTTTATCAGCAACCTAAGTTTAATTAATTAAATAATTAATAAGCCTGTGCCATTACTACTTCTACATCAAAAATGAGATCATAGCAACAATAGCAGTATTACAGGTTCTACTACCGTTTCCTCATCCCATGAAGATACCAGAGAAGAGATTAGCAATGCATACAAAGTAAAATACCACTAAATATAAAAGGAATTATGCATAATAAATTAGGCATAAAAATCATATATATCAAAAGATATTATAAATTGAAACACAGTATACATAAAAAATAAACACAAAAAGTGCATATGCTAGCGAAGAGATACACAAAGCCTACAAAGTAAAATACAATTAGGCATAAAAGGGAATTATACATAGTAAATAATACCATACATATTAAACAACATTATACATGTGAATGTCAGATATAAACAAAAAGATGAATTTAACATAACCTAACATAACATAACATAACCTAACACAACATAACATAACATACTAGTCGGAAAGCAATTCCATGTGTGTTTAAGACTTACTTACAACACTTAACTAGCGAAAATACATAAATCAGTGAGACATTTATTTATTTACTGTTTCAAATCACAACATGACTATACTATAACAAAACTTAGCATAAGAGCATGTAATGATTGCATTAAACGCAACTGTGGATTGATTCTGTTTCCTGCGCAGCCTTTCAGCTATCAAACGAGACGCCTATCGCTTAACATATTCATGAGAAATGAATAACTAATGAATGAGAAATATACCTTATGAAAACTAAAACATATTTATAGATTTCCATATTCATTTAAATTTTGGTTTAAATGTCCGACTTTGGTTTAAATGCCCGCTAAGAGTGGGAAAATGTACTTTAAATGAGCCATTTAAGTAGAAAAATAGAGAAAAAGAGATAGAGAGGAACAGAGAGAGAAAAGAGAGAGAGAGAGAAATTGAGAAGTTGAATTGATTATTGATAATTGATGGCATATTTGATCAAATTGATTGGGACTACTGATTTTTTTTCTCTCTCTCTCTCTGTCCTTCTCTCTCTCTCTCTATCACTCTTTCTCACTTTCTCTCTTTCTCAATTTCTCTCTCTCTCTCTCTCTCTCTCTCTCTCTCTTCTCTCTCTGTTTCTCTCTATCTATTTTTCTCTATGAGAGAAAGAGAGAAAGAGTGATAGAGAGAGAGAGAGAGAGAAGGAGAGAGAGAGAGAGAAAAAAATCAGTAGTCCCAATCAATTTGATCAAATCTGCCTACATAGGACATTATGTAGACAATATAGACATAACGACTTGGTCATGGTCTATTTTCAACTTCCAATCGTTTTCGTCATATATATATATATACATACAGACTGGTGCAAATAAAAATAATCCCCTAGCGAAATCTCAATAACTTCAACAAAACTCAAAATATATTTTACAAAATTTTTGGAGCTTCTGCAGGAGGAATTTCTGCATGTCGTCTGCAAATTTGATGAAAATCTATTGAGCAGTAAAAAAATTACAGCGTTTCTACGAAAAAAGTGCAAAAATCAATTTTAACAAGGCTTTTTTTAACAAAAGTCTTAATAACTTGGACAAAACTCAAAATAGTTTTATAAAATTTTCGGGGCTTCTAGAGGAGGAATTTCTGCATATATCCTGCAAATTTGATGAAAATATATTCAGAGGTAACAAAAAAACAGCATTTCTTCGGAAAAAATGTTAAAATCAGTTTTATCAAAGCTTATCTCAACAAAAGTACCGGAATTTTTTTCAAAACTTTAGGAATAATTTTAACAGAAGAACGAATTTTAAGCATCTTTTATTGGAGTAGCTAACAAGGTAGTGCAGGCTTATACTCCACCATTTAAGTAAAAGGCCCTATTCAGGGTCGTTATTTTCTTTAAAAAGGAACGACTGTCATATCAAAAAGCCTTGTTAAATTGATTTTAGCACTTTTCTTGTTAAAATGCTGTAATTTCGTAATTACTGAAAATATTTTAACCGAATTTGCAGGATATACGCAGAAATTCCTCCCCTAGAAACCCTGTAAATTTCGTAAAGATATTCGGATTTTTTTTAAGTTATTGAGATTTCGCTAGGGGATTATTTTTTTATGCCCCAGTCTGTATATATATATATATATATATATATATATATATATATATATATATAGTGTATATATATATATATATATATATATATATATATATAGTATATATACATGTATAAAATTATATATATATATATATATACATGTATACGTAAATATACAATGTATATATATACAATTTTAAATACATATCATAGTCATCTTCTTCATTTGAAGCCCTGAGGCGACAAATTGAGAAATGAACGAGTGATACTGTAGGTATGACACTAACCAGATCACGTTCTGTATAATAAAATCATCTGCTATCTGAACACTAGCACACAAAATAACCTGCTGTTATTTTAATAATCTATCTCTCTCTCTTGCTCTCTCTCTCTCTCTTCTCTCTCTCTCTCTTTAGTGTCTTACGGCAGGTCCACGGCAAACGCTCTACTCACAGTCTCCTTCAATCTCTTTAGAGAGCAATTCATCAAGTTAAAGAGAGTCGACAATAGCGCTCGATGTTGTCATTGATGACTGTAGAACTCTAATTGTTGTTACATTATTATTGACAGATTGATACATTAGATTAATCGTAGAGCCATAAAGCCAACGTTAAAAAAAAACTCAGCCAAAAAGCTAAGGATAACGTCAGTTTCCTCACTCGAAAGCGATGTCAGTGACAATATCTTCCTTCCTTAAATCTATCTTTCACATCCGTATATATCTAGCGTGGTCCAAACCAAGGTTTTCGCTATCTTTATCTTTGTGTCTTTCTTAATAATTTTGGTTTAAAGTATACAAAATCAACAATCAACAAACAATAAATAAATAGAGCCCCTACCGTCATATCGGTTAGCTGTTTACGTATATACTCCGCCTGCCCCTGTCTGGTTACACAGCCGACCACAGGAAACGAGCCAATGTACTGAAATAACGTACAAAATAAACACAAAATTAAACTGGACACTTTGATTCAATTCAAAATTAAATTGTCACTCATTTATTAAACACTGATCACTTTAATAATAATAATAATAATAATAATAATAATAATAATAGGCAATGCTTATGCGCCGTTATCAACGCAGATTTGTCTGTTTTGCAGTGGCAGCAAGCCAGTCTACCGGTGAGCATGGGTGGTCTTGGAATTCGTCTTGTTTCCCATATCGCGCCTTCAGCCTTTTTGGCATCAGCGATGGGAACGAGGCAGTTGCAAGACGCCATCCTTCATAAGTGCTCCCTTTCTGCCGATAGTTCCATTGACGTTGCGTTGTCAGTTTGGTCCAAAAGCCTCACCTCCAGTGCTCCACCTTCTACCTCAGTCAGTAGCCAGAAATCATGGGACCGTCCTATAGTGGATCGGATTTATAACAGTCTGTTAGAATCCCAGTCCAATGCAGTAGACAGAGCACGACTCCTAGCTGTATCAACTAAAAGAAGCAGCGACTGGCTTCACGCTCTCCCTGTTGCTTCTTGTGGGCTATTTTTAGACAATGAGGCGATTCGAGTAGCTGTTAGTTTCCGTTTAGGGGCGAAAACTTGCGAGCCTCACATGTGCCCCTGCGGTCATGAAGTCGACGCTTTAGGTCTCCACGGCCTCTCCTGCAAACGAAGCTCAGGTAGAATGTCTCGCCATCACAATTTAAATGACATAATATGGCGAGCACTTTCGAGAGCAGGCATCCCTTCCTCTAAGGAGCCAAGTGGGTTGTCCAGATCAGACGGCAAGCGTCCGGACGGCATGACTTTAGTGCCCTGGTGCAACGGTAAATGTGCCGTTTGGGACGTCACGGTCATTGACACTATGGCAAACTCCTACTGAATACGACTTCAGTCACAGCGGTGGTGGCTGCTGTTCATGCCGCCTCTAGGAAGTTGGATAAATACCGTGATCTGTCCTTAGGATATGAAGTTGTTCCGGTGGCCATTGAAACCATGGGCCCGATGAATCCCGAAGGAGTTGACTTTATTAATGGCATAGGCAGACTTATTGCAGAGCAAACCGGCGATAAGCGAGAGACATCTTTTCTTTGGCAAAGGCTTTCCATGACTTTGCAAAGATTTAATGCAGTCTGCTTCAACAATTCTTTTAAGCCGATTGATGACCTCGAGTAGCCGGGCGGCGATTCAGCACGTATTGCTTGAATCGTTTTTATCAAACCCCAGGTTCTTTACACCGGGGTAAAATTTTTTTTTAAATAAAAAAAAAAAAAAAATAATAATAATAATAATAATAATAAAGATTTAACGTCCGTTTCCTCATACAAGGATGCTGTCAGGGACGTCAATAGATACGTTTATAGCTCTATATTAAATTTCATTCACTCACTCATTCACTCACTCACTCACTCACTCATTCACTCACTCACTCACTCGTTCACTCACTCATTCACTCACACATTCACTCACTCATTAACTCGCTCGCTCAATCACTCACTAACTCACTCACTATTCACTCACTCATTCACTCACTCACTCATTAACTAGGTCGCTCGTTCACTCACTCACTCACTAAGGAAATGAGCCAATGTACTAAAATAACGTACAAAATAAAATCGCAATTTTGCTATCGTGGTTATCTTTCTCATTAGCTCCCTCCCTCTCACTCTCTCTTTCCTACCATCTCTTTTTCTCGCTTCTCTCACCCTCCTTCTTTCTCTTTCCGTCCTTCACACACATACTCTAGAGAGAGAGAGAGAGTGTGTGTGAAGGAGCTATCGTAGCTGCTCTCTCGCTCTCTTTCTCTCACTTTTTCTTTCTGTAAATCTCCCTCATTCTCTCTCTCTCTCTCTCTCTCTCTCTCTCTCTCTCTCAGTAAAAGTATTCTCGATAGTAAACCAAAAGGTTAAAAAACATAACTATAAAAATTTCAATATTTAGAACTCTCTGCGAGCAGTTGATTTAAAACTTTACGTCGTATTTATTACTAGCTATATCATTTTAATTGATATTTGATCTCTTGTGCATTATGTCGGTTTGAAGTGAATTAATTTAATTTATTTCTAGTTGCATGCTTGATTTTAGTTTATGATTCTCTATCTCTCTGTCTCGGTCTCTCAGTTTCTCTCTCTCTCTCTCTTTTTAACGGCCAGTAGCGAAGTCGGTAAGATAACCGACTGCGGGTAAGATATCCGACTGCGGATAAGTATTTGCGGGAGTCAAATCCTGGGCCTTCCCGTCACTGACATCATCGATTTCGAGTGAGGAAACTGACATTAACATTAACTTCTTTTGTATCTATTTATCTATCTTTCGCACACCAACATATACATACACGCACACACACACACACACACAATTCACGTATACACATAATTCACGTATTCTTTTTTGAAGTATTAGCAGGCAGTACAATGTGCACGCTAAAGAGCAATGCTTAACTTCAAACAAAGGAATTTTGTTTAAAATTTATTCTAAAATAACAACAACATAAAAAAGAGAAGCTCTCCGTTTATGTTGTCGTCATTTAACAATTAGTCATCGATCTCAAAGTATTGACTGTCACCTGCTAAATTACTGAAATTAACATTAGATAGAATTCATTAGCATAATCATCGCCCACGTAACGGTTGCTACCTAATGCCTAATGGGCGGAGCTACCTAATGACTAAATGGGCGGAGCTACCTAATGACTAAATGGGCGTACGGTACTACTGGAAGTGGACAAACTTAAAATTAAAATTGCAAACTATCTTGATAACAATCTAATCCAATATTTTCATTTTTGAGAATTATTGAAACGGTTGCAGAAAAGTAAAAAAATAATATATATATATATATATATCTATATATATATATATAGATATAATATATATATTATATATATATACATATATATATATATATATATATATATATATATATATATATATATATACATGTATATCAAATACCATCTATCGGTTTGCCTTGCACGGTCATTAAAGATTCCTTCGGCAGTCAACATCGACGTTAAAAACTCCTATTATTACAAGCAGCTGTCACACTGCTTCAAGAAACTCATTTCTACTCTGCTGTAGATCTGTGGACCCTGATAAAACGTTGCAGGCGACTTTGTGGTCGCTACTGTAAACCGACCAAAGCGCTAATTCAATTCCCAGAATACATTCTTGTTGCAGTGTGCGTGATAGAGGGATTATTGGTCTGAATGACCGTAAGCCGACTTTAAACCCTTTAGAACCAGAGGTCCTGGACACATATCGATGATGGGATGAGCCATGATTTCTTCTCTAACCAAACCCACTAAATGTCTCATATAAGAGTATGTAGACGTTGATACGACGTCTACATACTGGTAAGCCATCTCATCTGTCCTGTAGGTTCGAATCCCAGCCGCGCTGATCTGAGAGTAAATTCTCGGACATTCACGTAACTGGTTATACGGAAAAAGGAATAAATTACCTAACGGTTTAAACATGTTGAATTAAATGTGAAAGATTTCAACATAGTTGATCGTTTCACTATAATATGTGTTATTATTATTATTACGGCCGCTTCACTTTTTGCTCACCAGCTCTTATAAGAGGCCGGCGAGATTGCATTTTTGCTTAGTCGACTCTTACGAATTTTACGGCGGGTCTATTCATATTCTGTGCCATGGACCTGCAGTTAGGAGTAACACTGAAAGCGAAAGAGAACGGTCAAGTCAGGTGCCAGGTACAACAGTGGTTAGACGTATGTGCTGATATACTGTAGATATGTGTTAATGTTGTCATCAACCTACCGACCATTAAATCGATCACGATGCAATAATTTCATTCTCAGAATTCATTAATGGCACTTCGTCAAGTCAACAAAATCTCCTGACAACCGAGGCGATTCAAAACTACACGCATTGACAGTATACGAGTCAAAACAAAAGACCCACATAAATAGTCAAGACCCATTTGGTCAAGACCCAAGTATTTATATACAGAAGAAGAACTATCGAATTATCGAAACTTGGGAAACGTGGGTGGCTAGTTGGTGTGATGTTCGACAGCGGATCAGTAGGCGAAGGCTTCAATCCAGTGTTTTCTCCGTCACTGACGTCGGCGAAAGAGTTGTAAGAATCGACTATGAAATAACTGGAAGGCTACTTGAAAGCCATCTCACGTATATATGAAACTAAGGCTACTATAGAAGGCTTGATATTTTTAAAGGGAAAGCCTTTGAGAAGGGATTAACTTATTAGTATTAACTTATTAGTCAATGGAGTGCTCTTTGAAAAACGTGAAAGATGACAGTATGAATATATACAATGGACCGGTATGTAGCTGAAAACTAGTGACAGAGAGAGAGAGAAGAAGAAGAGTAAGAGAAAGAAAGAGGAAGAGAGAGAGAGAGAGAGAGAGAGGTTGAGAAGGAGAGTAAAAGAGAAAGAGAGAGAAATAAGGAGGGAGAAAGAAAGAAAGATAAAGAGAAGTTAGAAAGAGAGAGAGAGATAGAGACAAAAAAGAAATAGAAGAAAATGAGAAAGTGAGAGAGAGAAAGAAAGAGAAGAGAGAGAGAGAGAGAGACTGACTATAAACAACGAACAAAGCAATACCCTATCATTTATTTGTATCAGTGTAATGTTAATTCTCGACTGGAGTGTAATATTGAAGCTAGAGATGATATCAGTGGAGTCACATTGCCCTGTATGCAGCAGTGTTATCATTCCATACTGTTCGTGCACACACCCAGAGGTACTCTAGTGTGTCTACTAAAGTCTTTTCTTTTCTTCTGTTCTTCAGGTCTTCAGTTCTTCTTAAGTTCTTCTTCTGTTCTTCTTAAGTTCTTCTTAAATTCTTCTTCTGTTCTTCAGTTCTTCTTCAGTTCTTCTGTTCTCCTTCAGTTCTTCTGTTCTCCTTCAGTTCTTTAGTTCTTCTTCAGTTCTTCTTCAGTTCTTTAGTTCTTCTTCAGTTCTTCAGTTCTTCTTCAGTTCTTCTTCAGTTCTTAAGTTCTTCTTCAGTTCTTTAGTTCTTCTTCAGTTCTTCAGTTTTTCTTCAGTTCTTCTTCAGTTCTTATTCAGTTCTTCTTCAGTTCTTCTTTAGTTCTTCAGTTCTTCTTTAGTTCTTCTTCAGTTCTTCTTCAGTTCTTTAGTTCTTCTTCAGTTCTTATTCAGTTCTTCTTTAGTTCTTCTTTAGTTCTTCTTCAGTTCTTCTTCCATTCTTCAGTTCTTCTTCAATTCTTCAGTTCTTCTTCAGTTCTTTAGTTCTTCTTCAGTTCAGAACTTCAGTTCTCTATCTCACTCTCTTTACAGCTCCAGCCATTTCGTTCCTTTTCTCTATTTCTCTCTCTCTCTCTCTCTCTCTCTCTCTCTCTCTCTCTCTCTCTCTCTCTCTCTCTCTCTCTATCTCTCTCTATCTATATATATATATATATATATATATATATATATATATATATATATATATATATATATATACATACATGTATATATATCTTCATCTATACCTCTGCCTATCTCTCTAAATCTCTATCTCTCTCTCTCTATCTCTCTCCTCTCTCTCTGTCCCTATCTATCTCTCTACCTTTCTATTTCTCTCTCTCTCTCTCTCTCTCTCTCTCTCTCTATCTCTCTCTCTCTCTCTCTCTCTCTCTCTCTCTCAGTTTTCTTACCTCTGAAAATCAAGTTCTAGCTAAACCATCTATTTCTCAGATTCTAAGAGAGCTACTCATTGAATTTTGTATCAATGATAACAGTAACAATTTAAAAAATTATAATAAATTATTAATTAACTTAAATTATAATTCCCCGAGTTATGTCCGGGTTGTGTGAAGAATTGACCAACCGGTGACTGCACGTGTCGTAGAAGACGACTAAAGCACTAAGATCCACACCAACGTCAGAAGGGGTATTCGGTTGATGAGCGCCTAGCCTTCAGAATTTGCTACAAAAATTTAAACGCATGGAAAATTCTCAAATAGGGGATTGACTGATTATATAATGTAGGACAGAGAGGATTTCAGACAGTCATTCTTATCCCGACCCTAGTTAAAATGTGATTCAAGGGAAGATGATGATGATAATAAATTATTAATTAATAAACAGATCCTCAATGGCGGTCGTTCTTCTGATATTTATCTAAACTAACAATGAAAAGCTAGAATAATAATATTATCATCACCATCTTCTTCCTTTGAATCCCAGTTTAGTTAGAGCCTGAAAAACAATAATACAATTGGCAGGAACACAAATACGGCCATTAAAGTAATACACTACCATAAAAACTACGATTATCAACAGTACTATGTAATGCTACTAAATATCAATGATAACATGCGAGTGAAAAACACTAACGTCATTCATTAATACTAACACTACCACTCTCTATTCAGTGCACTGCCAAGTGGCAGATTCAAGGTACATATTCATACTCAAAGTTTGTTTTCTCGCTCCATAAGAGCACTCCTTAGATCAACACGTTAATTCCTTCACAAAGACTATGCCTTATCCATAACTTATGTAGCCTATAGCTTGGGAATAAAATGGATTCTGAGGTGGTTTTCCGTTGCCTCCCTCAGTTTGATGAATTAATTACCATTTAATCCTGGGGAAAATATTTCATGGTGAGGTGGACACAACTCCTAACACTAACAATAACACTAAACACTAACGCTAACCCAAAAGCTAACACAAACACTATCACAACATTAACGCTTAACAATAACACTAAAGAGCAAACTCTCTCTATCAAAGCCCATCTCAGAGAGATGACACACGACAGTGTTATTAGAATTCTACACACGTCGTCTCACTCTAAATCATCGTCACTACGGGGGGGGGGATGGTCATGATTTGAGTCGACCAGGTCTTGCAAAATACTTCCGCCAGATGTCGATTGTAGGCTCAGATAACGAATCAAACGAAAGAGAAGAAGAAAAATTGTCTATTTGTAGCACAGTGTTTCTCACAAGTTTTTGATTTTCTTTACACTGGTTCTTCGATTTTTTAATTGACACCGATTAGGACCTTTTTTGCTCGATTTGTCTTAATAGTGCTCGATGTTGTCATTCGCAGTAGCACTCTACTCGTTGTGATGTTATGCTGGTAAAACTTCATTCTTTTAACATATTCTAGGCGACCGACCTTTTTCTAAAACTATTTTTGGAGATCGCCTCCATTATACGGGTGATTTTAAAAGGGAATTGATGTGGGACCTTTGCTTGCTTCGTGTTTCAGCATACAACAAATGTTGAAATTCTATTATAACTTCTTCAAGTACCCACCGCCCCTTTAGGCTTACTCACTGCCCCACAAGACACCAGAGTTTAGAATATTAAACAGCATTACAGTTTAGACTACTACAATACACTGGAGTTTATTATACTACAAGTCTACAATACACTAGAGTTTAGAATACTCAAACACACTGCAATACACTAGAGTTTAGAATACTGCAATTCACTAGAGTTTAGAATACTGCAATACACTAGAGTTTAGAATACCACAATACACTAGAGTTTAGAATACCACAATACACTAGAGTTTAGAATACTACAATACACTAGAGTTTAGAATACTGCAATAAACTAGAGTTTAGAATACTGCAATACACTAGAGTTTAGAATACTGCAATACACTAGAGTTGAGAATACTACCAGATACCAGAGTTTAGAATACTGCAATACACTAGAGTTTAGAATACTGCAATACACTAGAGTTTAGAATACTACAAGACACCAGAGTTTAGAATACTGCAATACACTAGAGTTTAGAATACTGCAATACACTAGAGTTTAGAATACTGCAATACACTAGAGTTTAGAATACTGCAATACACTAGAGTTTAGAATACTGCAATACACTAGAGTTTAGAATACTGCAATACACTAGAGTTTAGAATACTGCAATACTACTAAGACACCAGAGTTTAGAATACTGCAATACACTAGAGTTTAGAATACTGCAATACACTAGAGTTTAGAATACTGCAATACACTAGAGTTGAGAATACTACCAGACACCAGAGTTTAGAATACTGCAATACACTAGAGTTTAGAATACTGCAATACACTAGAGTTTAGAATACTACAATACACTAGAGTTTAAAATACTACAATACACTAGAGTTTAGAATACTGCAATACACTAGAGTTTAGAATACTACAATACACTAGAGTTCAGAATATTATAAGACACTATCAAGATTTGAACACTACGATACACAAGAGTTTTGATCAGCAAAATGAAAATGAAAATGTTTTAGAATACAGTTCAAAATAATGTTACGAAATGAAACTATTCGTGCATTGACCGCTAACCATTATCTCACAGCCAGCGTATAATTTTAATACGCTCTTCGCTGAATACCAACGTGGAATAAAACCTGCATTAATAATTATCATCGCTCGATACAAATTCATCAATTCTATCTGTCTGTCTGTCTGTCTCTCTCTCTCTCTCTTTCTCTGTTTCTCTTTCTTTCTCTCTCTATTCCTCTCTCTCTCTCTCTCTCTCTCTCTGTTTCTCTCTCTAGCGATGAAATTTAATTATTTTTTATTTCCTCACCCTTCCCCCCACTCTCACTTTCATACATATGATGCAATTTTATAAATTCCCAAACTCTCAATTCCATTTCTCCTTTCTCTCAGTAAATATTTAATAAATTTTCTCTCGCCTTCCATATCTATCTCTCTCTCTCTCTCTCGCTGGTCTCTCTCTGTTTTCTCTCTCTCTTGCTCTCTCTCTCTCTCGCTGATCTCTCCGTTCTCTCTCTCTCTCGCTGGTCTTTCTCTCTCTCTCTCTCTCTCTCTCTTTCACTCTCTCACTGATCTCTCTCTCTCTCTCTCACTCTGAATGCAATCATATCAAATAATACCACACATAGTTACAACACTCGTCTATACAATGTATCAACACAGCTGTTAACATGCGCTCCAAGTAGCATCTCATTACAACTCTAGACATAACTCCACGGGCTCGCCCAAGTCACATCTGTTGTGGCCTTTGGCAAAAGGTCGAGACGCTCTGCTACAATCTGCTACAGCCCTTTCCTCATACCCATATCTCTAATGCCCACATCTCTCATGCCCACATCTCTCATGCTCATATCTCTAAGGCTCACATCTCTCATGCCCACAGCTCTCATGCCCACATCTCTCATGCCCACATCTCTCATGCCCACAGCTCTAATGCCCACATCTCTCATGCCCACATCTCTCAAGCCCACATCTCTCATGCCCACGTCTCTCAAGCCCACATCTCTAATGCCCACATCTCTCATGCCCACAGCTCTAATGCCCACATCTCTCATGCCCACAGCTCTTATGCCCACATTTCTCATGCCCACATATCTCATGCCCACATCTCTCAAGCCCACATCTCTAATGCCTACATCTCTCATGTCCAGATTTTTAGATTTTTCTCATGAATGAGAAAAATCTAAACATTATTATATATTCGTTTAAAACATGAAATCTGACATGCCACAGAAAACATACACAAATAGCAA
Source organism: Enchytraeus crypticus (assembly GCA_905160935.1). Classification (NCBI taxonomy): domain Eukaryota; kingdom Metazoa; phylum Annelida; class Clitellata; order Enchytraeida; family Enchytraeidae; genus Enchytraeus; species Enchytraeus crypticus. The sequence goes on from CAJHZI010000508.1 coordinate 52,256, forward strand.
TATAGAAATAAATAAACACATGTAGACATATTTTTTGAAAAACTTAATAAGAGTCTTTATATAGCATTCTAATTATGAAGTTCTTATCCAACAAATGTGAGCGCTTAGATGGTAAAGAGAAAGGATGAGCCCTCTCCCTGAGCTTAAAGTTCAAATTTTGTTTTTAAGCGGCGGAAGAAGCCGGGTAAGATATGCTGTTTGTTACTGATGACAGCGTTAACCCTTTCCACACTGCCATTACATTCTAAATGAGCTCTTAAATAATTTTTCACCAGAATCAGCAGCTATATCTGCTAAAGATCGTATTCTATCATAGAAGTTACATTTTGTAGCCCTTCTGAGGAAGGATTCAAGGCGCTCCTTCTCGGAGGAACCAACATAACCCCACCAAAATTACGATGCATAGGTTAACTTGACGAGTACAATAGATAATAGTACAATGTCTTGCACCGGCGGAAGAAGCCGGAGCATAAAAAGCTGTTTGTTACCGATGACAAACATATTGCTGCATAAAACGTATATGCTATCAAATCAAAACCAGTCTGCGACGGAATTTCTTTTTCAAGGAATATAATTGTTATCTACAATTAATTACTCTCGCGTGCTTGAAGATCACATTGCAATGTAACTGATCTCGATAGATACAATAGAAACGATCGATCAGATACGAGTGATCGAGTGCAACTTTTGCTATAGAGATTTTCTCAAGAGTTATGAGCTTATTCTATAAATAGTTCTAGCTATTGAATGTCTCAATGGCGCAGTGGTTAGAGGCGTTAGGTAGCGTCATGAAGTTTTAAATGACAGATTCAGATGTGAATTGAACTCTCGTGGGTTCGATTCTCGACAGCGCGGATCTGAGAGTTAGGCCTAAATCTCGGACATTCACGGGACTGGTTATATGGAAAATGGTCTAAATTGCCTAACGGTTTAAACATGTGGTATTAAAAGTTATGGATATCAACATGATTGATCAATTCACTATAATGTGTGTTATTAATATTATTGTTATTTCATTTTATCTTTTAAATAGCCCTGAGGGCCCAGAGATAAAAATAAGGTAAAAATTACTATTATTATTTTTATTTTTATTATTATTATTATTATTACTATTATTATTATTAATATTATTATTATTATTATTATTATTATTATTATTAGCAGCAGCAGCAGCAGCATTAACCAATGTTTCTCGAATAGCAAACCGTCTCAAAGCGCTAGGGGAAAGATTGGAGGCGTAAATTCCTACTCAGTCTGATCAACTGCTCTCTCACCAAGAGTTCAATCAGTAAGTTTATCCCATTATAGAATCATTTCAAACCCGAAGACACGTTGCTAAAAGAAGCCATACTCTCTCACCTAAGCTCAATGAGCGATAAAAACTTTATACTCGCTTGATACTCTCTATCTCTCTCTCTTACTGCACTGCCTACTGGCAGGTCCATAGTACATAACGCCTGCGCACATCTCTATCTTTGATTTTCCTCTTCATGTCCACAAAAGAGTGGATCCCCAAATCATCCAACATTCCTTTTTATATACCATTAATCTTGGGGGATTCTGCTTATGACGAAGTGGGCCCCCTATGCCTTCCTCAGCTTCGAATATCATTTACTGGGCAGGGGCGTCATTCCCAGAAAAAACAATCATGTTTACTCTGACGTCATGATACTCTGTGACGCCTAAAACTTCCAGCTATTGCAATCTTTAAATTGTTTAATTTAATTTAATCGTTTAAACTTCATCTTTTGTGCTTGAATTGCTATGCCGGTTCTGACTTCATTCCTCGCTGTCATCTTTATTGCATGCTACATTAGTAGATGTCTTTTAAGAAACATGTTCAATTTTTGTCAATTGTAACTTTATACAACCTGGACCAAATTATACCATTTCGTAATGGAAGTCATTTCCAGGAGAGCGTGCAGTACGTCAATTGGAAAGAGTTGATCTGATAAAGTTGATCCGGTGCAATTTATACTCACGAGATTTACCGGAGCAATAGATTATAAGTTACATCTCATAAAGAGCTATTAGCGCAACAGCATCGAATTCCTGCTAGAATAGACTGCTAAAGTTATGAAAATATCTGTCTCTGGCCTATGGTAAATAGTCTATGGACTACTAAAGTTATAAAAAAGTAACGTCTTATGTAGTCTAAAAAGGGAAGAATAGACTAAAAATAAATAAGACAAAACCGGTGACCAAGCGGTGAAGACTTAAACTAAGGGGAATTATACATTCAGAATACTTGAGTGCAGCTAAAAACTAGGTTGCTTTATGCAACCGACAATGGATATCGACGCATTAATATATACATCCGAAGCAATAAATTAAATTACGATCATATAAAGTCGCTACATGTAACTACACACAATTCTGAATCACATATAGAGTAAGCACTGAAAACCATGGTTATAGTTATCGTGTTGTATATAAGCCAATGAAGAATAGACTAACTGAGAACTGCATATATTGTAGAAGGCGACAAAGCAAAAACTTGAGAAATGTCATGGGAAATCTCCTCAGAAGCTATATTGTATCAAATATATTTATTGGCCTAGATTGCATTAAAGTGCGGATAAAGCATAACCTTTGGTGAAGGTATTAGCTTGTTGATCGATAAAGTGCTCTTTAAGGAGTAAGACAGCAGATAGTGATAGTGCAATTAGAAATACGTACGAGGTACTACTCGGCAGAAAATTAGAGTTGAAGAGATAAAGGTAGTTAGATAGAGGTAGTTAGATAGAGAAAGAGAGAGAGAGAGAGAGAGAGAGAGAGAGAGAGAGAGAGAGAGTGATAGAGAAAAAGTGCGAGAGAAAATAGAGATACAGAGAGTTCCATATTCGGCAAGAAACTAGAGTTTTTATTAATACCAATAAAATAATTGACAATTTCGATTATATAAGATCTCATAGTTTCACAAACAACCAAGTAATACTGTAATGGTGTTTCGGGTTTAATAGCATCAGGCATGAGCGGTCTTCCCACGGCATCCATACACCGATGATACATGTGTTTGAAGCAGTATGGTACAGTTGCTTGTAAAACTGCAGGACACAGGATAAATATGAGAGCTATAAAACGCCCAAGCATATTACACTAGCATGGACGATCCAGATATAAGTATACAGAGAGTAAGAGAGAGAGAGAGAGAGAGAGAGAGAGAGAGAGTAAGAGAGAGAGAGAGAAAGAAAGAGAGAGAGAGATAGTCAGAGAGAAAGACCTACGGAGACAGAGAGAGGAGAGTGAAATATGCAGAGAGAGAGAGAGAGAGAGAGGGGTAGAGAGAAAGAAAAAATAGAGACAGAGAGAGAGAAAGAGAGAGAGAGAAAGAGGTCCATAAAGAGCAGGATATAACGATACAGAGAACACAATAAAAGAAAAGGAGAGAAGAAGACTCAGAAAGATATTTACAGATGCATAAGAGAAGAAACAGACAGTGGCACATCCATATACAAAATGGAAAGTGAAATATTGCAAACGTCCAGAGGAAAACTATGAAGACAAGTGATGCCATGAGTGACAGACTAGAGAGAGAAAGAGAGAGAGAGAGACAAGGAAAGAGACAGGGAAAGAGAGAAAGAAGAGAGAGAGAGATAGGGAGAGAGAAAGATAGGGAGAGAGAAAGAGATACAGAGGGAGATACAAACAGAGAGAAAAAGACAGAGATATGGAGAGAGAGAGATATACGGAGCGAGAGATACATGTAGGGATAGAGAGAAAGACAGGGAGAGCGAGAGAGACAAAGTTTGGTGTTTTGGCGCCTGTTAGTGTAGTTTCTGCAAGAGACGTCCCTGACATTGCCTTATGTTGAGGAACAGGACGTTAAGTTCCTATTGATTGATTGATTGATTGATTGATTGATTGAGTGACAAAGAGATAGTCACTGGCTGAAGCCAGTGGAGTTGTAGGTAAGACATTCGAACGCGAATCAGTATGCGCGGGGTTAAAATCCTGGGCTCGCCAGTCACTGACATCGCTTTCGAGTGAGAAAACTGACGTTAGCATAAGTTTTTTTAGCTTTGCATAAAAACTGACAGCTCGGAAAGAAAACAACTGAAAGAATACAGAACAAGAAATAAGAAGACAGAGAGGTAACAGTAGCTCCCTGAGTGACAACAACGTTCAGGAAATTGTAGGAAATTGTGAGAGCGGCAATATTGAGTTAACACCGAGTCGTCATCAATCAATGATTTATGCAAACACCTCTACAGTCTACACTTCTCCGCTTCCAGAAAACAAACACAATCGTACAAACACTACAGGCTGACAGCTATCGTTCAATGTGGCTCTAGTGCTATGTCAATTTGCAAATCTAAGGAGTAAATTTTATACATAGTTTACACAAAGTAAATTATATTATTTGATAGAGAGTAGTTGGATTTACTGCTAGTCGTGAAAAGATAAACTATAACAAGTTTGAAGTAACAAGTACAAGTAGATAACCAAGTATAACCTTCGTCGAACCATCTATCTCGAAAAATTGCAAATCCAAGTACATATTCTAACACATATAGCTTTTAAAAGTATAGTAATTGACCGTGATCAATATTTTTCTCGCACAAGTGCTTTTAGAACTGCAGTGCAAAGACACCCATTCCTATAACTTCTATAAATTATGACTTTGGAATGTGATATTTAACCTTGCTCAACTGCATATTGTTCTAGACAGTTTCTGCCAAACTGCAGGTCCTAGGCATACACAATTTATCAATGGTACTGCAGCTGACCTTCGTTCAATCTTCTCTAGTTCGAGTGTTCTACCAAACTGCAGGTCCATGACACTTGTTTCAATCTATCTTACTATTGCTTTTCTGAGATTTGTGAGGCATGCAACATAACTAATTGTATCTATTTAATTTAATTTTAATTTTAAACATTTATTCATTTCACACAATACAAAATTGCAAATTTCAAATACAACCAGTACATATGAAAATGAAAAGGGCATAAAGGTCCCAAGACTCTAACAGGTGCCCAGTGAAAAGAAGAACAATAAAATATCACAAAATTACCGAATCGTCACATATTCTAGATTATAGACACAGAACATCAAATTTAGTAAAAAGAAGACTAAAAATTTAAAATTAGATATTTATTAAAATGTATTTTATCTGATTGGTGCTTAAAAGAGAAAACATTCTTTAAAGTAACTACAGAATCAGGTAAAGAGTTCCAAGGTTCATAACCTCGAATTGAGAAATAGAATTTACGAATTTACGAGTATCAAATCTAAATTGATCCGCTTACAGATTAAAAGTATGACCAGGTAATTTCCTAGCAGATAAAGTAGTCCAAAATTTTCGGGATTACCATTAGTTATACTATCTATAATACTATTTATCTATCTCTCTCTCTCTCTCTAAAGTTCTGCCAAGTGGCAGATTCAAGGTACGCATTCATACTCAAAGTCTGTTTTCTCAATCCATAAGAGCACTCCTTAGATCAACAAGTTAATCACTTCACAAAAGACAAGGGTCAATCCTTACCTAATGTAACCTATAGCTCGCGACAAAATATGGCTTCTGAGATGGTTTCCCGTCACCTTCCTCAGTTATTTCTTAGTTGCCTTTTACAAGTTTCGACACATGCAGTTAACGGTTGGTCTATTCTTGTCCAGGTGAGTAATAGATATAAATTTTTTCTTAGAAATCAAGTTCAACTAGTATTAAGCTGTTCTCATGTTTCCGACCTACTTCATGCTCACTTTATTTGTCATTATCTACGATATTTCATAAATTTTTAGTCTAAATACTGTACATTAAGTCTAATCTTCAGCATTTAGCAGATGGAATATCAAAAGTGAAATGCTTAGTTGATAATCAATTTCACATCCCATAAAGCACAATAAGCGTTAACTAGTAAGAGGAAACTAATGCAAACACTTGCAGTATGTAAGGTAGATCTGAATGAAAGATTTATAAAAAAGGTTATGAGTCACTCGGTAGATCAGAATGAAAGATTTATAAAAAAAAGTTATGTCTACAAATATTTATTAAAAAGTCATGACCCCAAAATTTATAAGGGGTTGATAAATACCTCAGCATGGCGTTCTGCTATAAACTGGTCGTAATCCTCCAACATTTCATCACCTAGTCCATTTGTAATAAGTGAATTCATTGGTCCAGAATGATACTGTCTATTATTGGAATCTTTTGTTACAATCTTTTCTATATGTTGAAAGCAGTACTGCATATTATTTAAACAATTAGCAGCGTCAGATCCCTTTTGGAGACAACTGTTTTCTGACTTATTCGATTTTTCTGCAGGACTTGTTTGAACTGGGGAAATTGTTTGCTCCTTATTAAATCCATCTCTATTGTCGGACTTAATAACTGAAGAGTCAAACGTTACAACTGGACTTTTAAATCCGTTCATTATGCCCAATTTCATAGTCTGAAAACCATTGCAATAATTTTTAAATTGATCTGCTGAATCTGATTTTATTGGCCGAAATTCAGAGCCACTCGATTTGATATCGTTTGTTTTCCTACAAGGGTGATTCCATTTTAAATGAGATTCTAGCAAATGGCTGCGAAAATAAAAATAAAAATATCGGTATAAGCGTTATAAATTGTGCTATAAATGTATATCCTAGTTCTACATTCAAATATGTCTGAGATTTTACTCTCTGATCAGCTCTACCGGGAATTGATCCCAGGACCTCGGGAACATCCACTTAAAACTTCATGCCTAACACGATAACACAGTGAGCTATCGAGACATTCAACGAGTGGAACGTCTCGTGGTGCAGTGGTAGAGAGCTCGCCTCTCGAACAAAACTTCAACGTCCCGGTTCGATTTAAATACTCTTCCACAGAGTGAGAAAGATTTATCATTTAGGTGCGCTTAAATTCCGAATCTATATCTTCGTTAACAGATTGATAAAATATACTTCGCCTCTAATATCCTACATGAGCAGCAATATGTAACCTAATACATCCGGCGACGAGCTTTTACTCACAATTATTTAGTGAAACTTCTTCAAAACCAATTCTGAAATCAGCAGCACGAGATCAGCTGAGCTTTTGTTTACGAATAGAAATCATAGATATGGAGAAAACTTCGAAGTCTCGCGCAGTCTGCTTCTTCTACGAGAAACGTTCGTCTTCCTAGCCTGCAAAAGTAAAGTAAACGCGCAATATAGTGAAATGATCAACTATGTTGATATCTCTATGACTTTTAATACCACATGTTTAAACCGTTAGACAATTTAGACAATTTTCCGTTTAATCAGTCCAGTGAATGTCCGAGATTTTACTCTCAGATCAGCGCGGCTGGGATTCGAACCCACGAGGGATCAAATTCACCTCAGGATCTGTCATCTAAAACTTCATGACGTTACCCCTACGCTATCAAGACATTCTGAGACATTGCATGGTATAGGTTCTAGCACCATGGTCTTATTTCGTTTCTCGAGCTATATGCCGCCATCCATTGCTGCTCTGATCATTTCTGTTTCCGTTATCTGCATCCATTTGCTTAGGCTCTTAATAAACACCATCCACCCCTTGCTTTGTTTTCAGTCTATTTTTCCCATAGAATAAAAACTTGCTATATCTTTGATTTTTCCTGCATCTCTATGAAAAAACCGATAAGAAAATAAGCAAAAAGAGGACATTCAAATTTTAACATTAACAATTTTGTAAACCTTATTGTCTAAGCCATTTTAAATGGCTCGCACCTATACAGTGGCTCAAACGCACCTTATACATGCAAAATCCTCATTTAGCTTAAATTGAGTTATTTCCATATATATTTAGACTAGATATTCAGTTAAAATAGTTCTGAAATAGCAAATTACCCTAAGGTAAGTCCCAGCCGCGCTGATCTGAGAGTAAAATCTCAGACATTTACTGGAGTGGTTATACGGAAAATGATCTAAATTGCCTAACGATTTAAAGATGTATAATTATATGGTATTAAAAATGATAGATATCAATTACACAGCCTATAGTTGATCATTTCAATATACATACGTGTTTACTTTTTTATATTTAGTGTACGTAAATTTCGGCTAAATTGATTTAATCTGAATGGGGATTTAAACTAAAGTATCTAGCTTAAGTTAATTACATGGGAGTTTCAGCTAAATTTGGGTTCAAGATAAATGGGGATTTTGCTTTGTAGAGGCATCATAATTATTCCTTATTAACGTATTAAATATTTAGCCTTTCGAATTTTTGAAAGTATCAAACTGAATTGACGCCGTAATTTCAAGAAATTACGGGAATCTGGGTTTGCACCGTTTTGAATTTCTTAAGCGCATATCACTGTTACTTTTGATTTTGAAATGAACTCCAATATTAGCTCTAATTCAAATCACCGTGGATTTGTGAAATATCACGACGGCATGAAAGCTACGACTATAATGGTGTTACAAATCTCTCGACTTCCTAACCAGTATAATTAAGTTAAGTTCATTGAAATGTCGAAATGTAGCTTGACATTATTTTGGGTCGTGAAATGTGGCGATATTTAGCATTATTTACTTGCTGGAGAGATTATGACGTAAATACGACATACTGTGGTTGTTGTTGTTTGTATGTTAACATTTTAGGATAAGTTTACTTTCCTGCCTAACTTTTCTTTAAAATGACATATATCTCCACAAACAATTAAAATTTTATGATTATCTAAGAAATTATGGGAATGTAGGTTTCTTTGAAATAAAATTAGGCAACGTCTAATCAGCTGTAGCTGGTTATAAAACCAGCTGTACTGCGTGAATGAGCAACGTAGCTAAGCTTAAATTAGCTATAGTTTATGACGAGGGATAGTGAAATTAAACTTTTTGCTAGTTTGACATTCATCTGCAAGTTATATCAGATTTAATTTGCAGAAGTACTGAATCTTTGCAACAATTTGAAAGCAGTTTGGATATGCAAGAAATTTGGCAAGAGCTCTGCTATAATAATTAACATTAAAGATCAAAGTCCAATCTGATATTGCCAGAACAACTTTAGTTCAGTTTGTACAATGTGTTAAGAATGTAGCTAGCTGTGGTTAGAGGCTAAATTTGCATATTTGAATACCAATGTCAGCTAATGTTGGAGCACTGGAGTACATCAACCATATGGGCTTGTTTTGTAACTATTTTCACGGCTAGCAATAACTTGTAATCTATCAAGTTATCAACCAATTGCTACAGTTAGTGTGTGATGATAATTCTCTTGTTATCCGAACAATTCCTTAAAAGATTAAGTGTTAAATATATACAGTAAAATAATCTGTCATTAAGGTATCTAGCACATGATGTTGCATATTTTAAATGCTCATGTGTTATGCCTATTATTGATTTTTCAGTCCCATATTTATTAAGAGATTTATTCTCCAACTGATTCACTTGCTCACTGGTTTTTACTATTCGATGAGCCTAAAAATATATTTTAAAATTTATTGTGGCTATGTAGCTTGATTACAAATTGAACTATTTAGAAATACTAAGCTAATGACACAGATACCACAGTCAGTTTCTATTACGATAATAACATTTGAAGGATCATAGTGGATATTTAATAAGATGTCCTTGGCCTGACATACCAAACTTTGACAAATTTGGCTCTAGTTAATTTTAATTGATTGGTAGGCTACTGTTGTTGTACCCGTTTCACTGTGTCACAAAGCAAGTAATGCTGTTTCACTTATAGTGTAGCCGATATTTTGCTAAAGATGCCAAAATATGTTGCAAGAAATTACAGATTATGAAAGTAAAATGCATCCAACAAGTTTAAATTGAGCACCGGAATATATGTTGATGGCTGTGTTGTTGGCTGGAGCCAGTAGCTTAGCGATGTCGGTATGACATTCGACCACAGATCAGTATGTGTGAATTAAAATCCTGTGCTCGTGTTTCACTGATACCGGATTCAAGAGATGAAACTGATGCTAACGTCATCTTTATATCCAGGGCTGACTATATAAATTATTATGAAGAATAATTATATTGGTGTAAAATTAGAGGCTGCACTACAATTAATAATAAGACTTATCTAGTAATGGCCAATACACAAATTCATCGAAATCAGAACAATTTGTATATATATATATATATATATATATATATATATATATATATATAATTAAAGGATCTATCTTTTCAAAAAATCAAACAGACTTAATACAGGCTGTAGCTATTGTAGAAGAATAAAGTTGGTTTGGATTTGAGAGAATTTTAATTCTGTTACATTCAGGTTAGCATATAGCAGTTTTAATTCTTAATACCTCTAATTGTTTATTCCCTATATCTCTAATTAATGTAAATCTCTCTTATTACTAATAAAATTGTCCCAAGATGAGTTTAAAATTGTCCGGAGTTGACTAATTGTAAGACAATTCGTCGAATATTAATTTAGCAATATTATAAAAGAAGAAGCATGTGAGCATGTCGCTAGTTTAGTTGATCAGAACATTAGTAGTTAATATTAAAGGGCTGGATAGGACATATTCTGAGAGAATGAACTGCCAAAAGGAGTAATTATGTTTGGATGAATGGAAGGAAGCAGAAGATAGAGGAGGAAGACTAAGACTAGGAATGTGAGATGCATTTTACTTCAAAATCCAATGTTCCCTTTAGATGTAAAAATACTGATTGGAGATTGGTATAAAATTAGTCGACTGAACCAGTGGCTTATCGGCAATTTGTTTGACATCGGGTCATTCACTGCAGGGTTCAAATTCAGTGCACTTCCCGACACTGGCATGATATCAAGCACGGAACTAACGTTGCACATGGCTTTGGTTTTTTAGCTTTTAAAGAAGCCTGCAGTGGGCCTATCATTAAGCTAGAAGAGAGAAATCCAGGAAATTAACTTAGATTTTTGAAATGGATTTATATTCTATAACTTTTTGCTTACTGCAATATTGTAGATTTTACTACTCTTAAGAAACCTCTTGATGCTGGAATATAAATAATATATTTAATTCAGTTACTCTATCATTTCTGTTTGGATTCTTCCAATGGATATTTATTTATTAATGGATAATTATAAGGGCGTCAGAATTTAAAGTTAGGGAACTCTTTGAACACCTGGAAAAACTTGAAAGTAATTTTCTTACTCTATCATTGCTTTCTGTAAATATATACAGGTATGTATTACTTTCTGTTTTACATCCATTGTTAGTTTATTTATTATATCATCATGAACTATTTTACAACTCCATACCCATGCATGTAGTCACTACATATGGTATATACTGCTTAATGGATTAAAGTATTTTATTTAAATTATCCTGTGTCCTGCAGTTTTACAAGCAACTGTACCATACTACTTTAAACACATGTATCATCGGTGTATGGATGCCGTGGGAAGACCGCTCATGCCTGATGCTATTAAACCCGAAACACCATTACAGTATTTTATTATTATTTATTATTTTATTATTTATTAAAGTAAGTTGCTTAGCAGCAACCTAAAAACCTATTTGTGTCACTGACAATAAATATGATTTGACACTGAGTGCATGGACCATCTCTCTCTCTTAGTGCACTGCCTACTGGCAGGTCCATAGTATATAGCGCTGGACAATGGGCATGTACAGTTATCTTTCTCTCTTAGTGCACTGCCCACTGGCAGGTTTATGGTATGTAATACCTCCACTCTTCTCTATCTTTCGTTTTCCTATTCATGTCCACATACAAGTCATCTTTTAATAATCTATATCATTCCTTTTGAAATAACATTACTCTTGGGGGATTCTGCTTATGACGAGGTGGGTCCCCTGTGCCTTCCACAGCGTCGACTGACATTTACTGGGCAGGGGCGTCATTCCCTGAGAAAACAATCCTGTTTACCCTGCATTAATTAGCCTTATTAGTAGGATCATAGTAAGTGCAAGAAATCCTACAATTCTCACTGTAATATTTGGCTAAATGGTAGGTCCAAGGTGAATATGTTTACTCAAGAGTCTATGTTCATGCCTACTAAAAGTGGCCACTCACGGTCTGTTTTGTCTTCAAATATATCTCTTCTGATATCTGATCAGAGATCTGAACAGATAAGTTTGATCGTGAGTGGACGATTCAGATTTAAAACTGGCTAGATAACAAATGACCTAGTTTCTTCACTCGTGGTCAAATTTATCTGAACAGATTTATCTGAATTGATGATAAAATTGACCGTGAGTGGGCAGAGCTGATGAAAAAATTTGATGAGAAATCAGAAACTGATGGGAAAACCATCAAATTTTCCAGATCATATATCTGAACAGATAGATTTGATCCTGAATAGGTGCCTCAGTTTTCACATCTGATGGCTTACCCCGCCATCAGATGTGAAAACTTAAATTTACTTGTAAATTTAAGCCTATAGCTGCAATCTTGTATATATATATATATATATATATATATATATATATATATATATATATAAGATTGCAACTATAGGCTTAAATTTACAGTGACACAAGTTATTTTTCTAGCCTATATTTGATGACTGGGCAGGCACTGTTTATGATCTCACTTCTCTTCAGTGCCTATATTTACTGGCCGCCTTGGATTGATCAAATTGTAGTGGTGGTATGTACTTTAGGCTAAAATCATCCTTGGATAAGAAAGGGACATTTAATAATTGTTATTGTTAAATCATGTTATTGTTAAATCATGTAATTGTTAAAATGTATTATTGTTAAATCATGTTTTTGTTATGCCATGTTATTGTTAAATTATGTTATTGTTAAACCATGTCATTGTTAAACCATGTTATTGTTAAAATGTGTTATTGTAAAACTATATTATTGTTGAATCCTGTTACTGTTTAACCATTTATTTATTTATTTATATATTTATTTAAAACCTCTACACTCTACAAAACACAGCAATAGACAATGGACTGCGACAATGAACAGTAGTTTGTGGCTTAGTGAGGAGCCATAAAGCCATCGAGTAGGACACCAGCAATAACCATAACAGTAACCATGTTATTGTTAAACCATGTTAGTGTCGAATTACGTTAAATCCTATTATTATTAAGATATATGAAACCCTGTAATTTGTTTAACTGTGTTACTGTTAAACATTTCATTGTTAAACCATGTTATTTTTAAACCAGTAGTATGGTTACTTCTTTTACAGTGTTTTTTGCTTGCTTTGGCTGTCGTTACAGTAGTGTAGCTCTAAGTGACGTGCAGATCATGTGGGAACATTGTGAAATCATGACTCAATAGAACATTGGACTTTAGAATTAGTTGTTGAATTCAATGCAACTTTGAAATCTACGTTGGGTTGCTTCTTTAGTAATTAATTTGTTGTAATTATTAGAACTTTTTATAAAGTATAATGAATTATTTCCAGTTAAAATTTATAAGCGAACTTATAAGCGACCTTGAAGTACAGAAACAGATGTTTTGCTTTCTTGCTTTCCTTATTGAGATTATTTAAAAACTCAGCCATTTGTTAAAAACTGAACTTTGGTCTCGCCGCTTTGTGTTTTGATATACTGTGGCCTCAGTAAAGTCCTGTTGCATATTGTTTAGCCAATATGTACTGTTTCATTTTTTTACTGCAGTATGTAGAACAGTTTTTAAAATGTAAACTACTTTTACGTTGGTTAACAAGATAATTATACCAGTGTGTACATGGTGTGTTTACTGGTTAACAATATACCAACTTGTACTTAATGTATTGGGTCTGGGACGCTGAATAGTTTACCAACTGTAAACTGCACGAGTCGCAAGAGGTGACTGAGCAAGTTGTCGAGGAAGGTCAAGGGAAGTCATCTCAGAAGCCCTATTTACTATAGTCTGCATTAGGCTGTGGATAAGACATAGCGTTATGTGAAAGGATTAACTCGTTGATCGATGGAGTGCTCATTATGGAGAGTGAAAATCTGCATGTGAGTAGGAATATATACCTTGTAAGTAGTACATGAGATTCTTTTGTCATGCAGCCTGCTTGTTTACGTCAAGGTGAGTGGTTTTCTGTAACTTAAATCAGCCTTCCTATTTATTAATGGTTTAATGAATTATTTGCTGACGGTCTTCTTCCATTTCACATTTTCCTCATTTATGTATGTATATATATATATAATTATATATATATATATATAATATTATATATAATATTATATATATAATATTATATATATATATATATATATATATATATATACTTGGCTTTATTGCTTAATAAATATATTTAGACCTATATATAATTCTACAGTATATATATATAAGCCTATATATATATATATATATATATATATATATATATATATATATATATATATATTGTATATTTTTTATTCAGCAATTATAATGCTGACACATAAATAGAATATCGTGCGACGATTAATGTTCTGCAGGTATGCAGCGTTATCTCCTATTTGCGCATTGGGCTAAATTATATATAGCAACCGTCAGCTGACATTGACATGTTCTCTGAATACAATTTAGAATAATATGCATGTATCTGTGCCTGCATGTATCATGCATGCTGATAAATCACTGTGTTATTGTTGTGTGTCTGTTATTATAAAGGCCAGCTGCTGGTAATTGTGATTCGACACTGCGGGCGAATTTAGGAATTTTTGAAAAAGAGAATGCTGAAATTAGTCATTGCTCTCTTCTTTCGCCTTGTATCGAAAAATATCGTAACATACCCACATGTTAACTTGTTTTTGTTAACCTGTTTTAATTTATTTTTAGAGTTTTTCCGAGGCCAGGGATTTGAAGCAGGGTTTGCCTCTAGAAAGTAAAGATTGCCAGAGCTTCCAAATTTATTAGTGGGAAGAGTTTTAGCCATGAGGCAATGAAGTATATTCAGTAAAAAACGAAAAGCTAGACGAAGGACTGACTGCGTAACTTCTGTTTTCGAATCCCTAGGGATACTGTAGGATTAAACTAAAATTTGAGAATGGCTTAGCCTTTGTAATGAAATATTTTGCCGGTAACCGAATGCTCTGACTGAGCGTGAAATCAGACCATGAGTGGGAGGAAAATATGCCTAGGACCTCATTTGTCTTTTTTCAGAACATGAAGGCGGCTAGGATATGGAATTATATAGCCTATGTATTTTTATAAATTTATATTTTGCTAAACTTTCATCGAGTTGGTACCTTGTATGATCGATTAGATCATACATTAGATTATGGTCTTTATCCTATTTATAGTTGTAGGGTACAAATCATGTGTGCCCAGTAAAGTCACTACCCACCCTGTGTGTACTGACATCGCTTTCGAGTGAGGAAACTGACGTTAACATTAGCTATATTAGCTTTTATCGCTGCACTAACGAGACAAAAAAACTGACGTTAAGCATGGATTTACCTTTTGTGCGTGAATCTCGTACCGGTTGGATAATAATAATAATTATAAAGGTTTAACGTCCATTTCCTAATCCAAGGATGATGTCAGGGACGTCCCCACAGCACACATCACTACAGATCAATTCACCCAGACCAATATGCAAAATAGATGTTCTGAGGAGAAGTAAGGTCCTAAACGAAAGGCAGTCCGGAGATCAAAACGTGGTCAGAGTAGTTTGGTCAGGGTAGAGATGGCCGAACGGGCATCACGCTTCCATTGTGTTACGGAAATAGGCGATAAACGTAGCACTACTGTAGCTATAATATCGTTAATAGCTTGAAACATTCTGCTTTAATGGTAAACTAATATGTGTATGCTTTCATTAGTGGTAATCTTTTAAAAAAGAAGAGAAGTGCAATTTGACGAAATGTGTACCTAGTAGCCAAAGTCACTATTTTAAATAGATAATAATAGATAATAATAGTAGTAGTAATAATAATAATAATAGATAAATAAATAATGTAATAGATAAATAATAATTCGTAGCTAAAATCGCTAATAATAAATAGATCGTGAACGTTCATATAGGAGTTGGTGGTTTGTCAAGCCCCACGACTGCAGGGTAGCTCTTCAAACGTGCTGAATGTCTCTACCGACATTATATCAAGCTGTAGCCTTGAACGCATTGTGCTGTGACGTGGCCGTGGTTAAATTACGTTCTTTTTAATAGTCATCCGTATAGAATTGTATTTCTAATACACAAATAATTGCGCATGCCTGGAATGTAAGATCTGTTAGCAACACAATGCTTTATAAGGCTTCTAAAATCGATGTCTGTGACAATGCACTGCCAAGGTTTAGCCATGGAAGCAGCAATATACATTTTATAGGCTACTGTATAGATGATTTTCTTTTTTTCGTTTGCTGCATATTTGCGTTTGTTGCGTATTATTGGATAATATATATCTATTATATATATAATATTATATATAATATATTACATATATAATATATATTATATATATAATATATGTGTATATATATATATATATATATATATATATATATATACGACTATATGGATATTGGTACATAGAGTCCGCATTCACACTCGAAATAGAGCACTCCATTGATTAACAAGTTGATCCCTTCACAAAAGACAATGCCATACCCATACCTTATGTATCCTATAGCGTGGGTCATATTGTTTTTTAAGTGGTTTCATATTTCTTTTCTCAGTTTTTGCTTTGTCGCATCTTACGAAATGTGTTTGGTCTATTCTTCAGTGACCGGATGCAACACAGGAAGTATATATTATTTACAGTAGATCTATGGTAATCTATAGTTTACAATATGTATTAAGGCTTCTTTGGTATAGTCCACATATGGCTCTGAAAATTGCGTTTATATCATATGAGCGTACCATTTATCATTTGCAGCTGATGTACTAGTTAAGTGCATGCATTGTTTCCATGTCACTGCAGAATATATCAACTGCATAACCGCTTGTCGTAAGAGGCTACTAAGCGTTAGTTGAGGAATTCTACGAGACCGTACATAATATTATAGGTACATAGGTAGGTATATATATTATAGGTAGGTATATTTTATAATGGACCTACCATTTGTGTGAGAGAGAGAGAAAGAGATAGAGAGAGAGAGGGAGGTAATGCTAAGAATCTATGTTGTGTCGACAGTCTTTTAACCTTTGTTTTGTTTAAACTATCCGATGCTATTTTAGCTTCTCTGTTGAACAGTGTTCTAAATATAGTTTATTAGAATAGCAGGATGAATAAGTTACTCAAGTTAACCTTTGTAATTACAAATGTTATATTTTTAACTTTTTTGCTAACTTGGCTAAACACAGTTTGATAGCATTAATATCTTGGATCTTGGAATTGCACTGTTTTGATCTCGCTTGTGATCTTTGCGTACTCAGTCTTCATCGTGCGATGTTTTAGCGCATGTTTGTGAAAAGTCTGCAAGACGTCCCTGACATTGCCTTATTACGAGGAAGCGGACGTTGAATTCTTATTGATTGATTGATTAATGGATCTTAGGAAATTTAAATAGACTTAGAGATCAAATTTCACGTTATTTCACCTTTCTCTTCAGCGCATGTTTTTTCAGGTCGTTTGTGTGAATCGATTTGTAGTGACATGCTATGGAGGGACGTCCCTAACATCATCCATGTAAAAGTAAAAAAGGTAAAAGCTAAAGTTAACTTCAATTTTCTCAATCGAAAGCGGTGTCAGTGACGGGAGAGCCCAGGATTTGAACCCCGCATCTACTGATCCGCGGTCGAATAACTTACCGACTTCGCCACTGGCTCCAGCCATGAGGAAACGGACGTTAAACCTTTATTATTAGTACTATTATTACTATTTTATAAATTTTATTTACCCCGGGTGTAAAGAACCCGAGGTTTGATAAAACGATTCGAGCAGTACGTGCTGAATCGCCCCCCGGCTACTCAGGTCATCTAGCTGCTTAAAAGAATTGCTGAAGCAGACTGTTGCGTTAATCTTAGAAAAATCGTGGAAAGTTGTTATTATTATTATTATTATTATTGTTATTATTATTGCTAAATATTACTATTATTATTACTACTATCAGTATTGCTGTTGTACGGCGTGAGTCTACTATGTGTATAACTTATACATTTATAGCACATATGTTTGGTTGTCCACAGGACCTGGCTTATAGGCCATGTTGCTTTCCTATAGAATGAACAATTTAGGCAATATAGTGTGCATTTAGATTGTAAGCTATTTAAGATAGGCAATATATAAATGTTACATGATGGTACACAGGGGATAATTAGGTGATACATGTAGTTGATTTTGTCGATATTTAGTATGCATAATGTATACGTTACCTGTCTAATGTTTTATAGATTTTTAGCACTGTCTGGACTCTGGCTATATAATTACATACCTACAGTCAATGCTCTGCCTACAGGGTTAGACTAGGCAGCGTTCTTATAATATCAATCAATAAATCAATAAGAATTTACAGTCCGGTTCCTCGCCATAAGGCAATGTCAGGCAATGTCATAATATAAAATATGCGAGTTAATTAATGACTCTGTGGGCTAATCAGGGTTAATTAATGCCACAATCAGATTTAATTAATAAGCTAACAATATTATAATGTTAATTAATATCTCAATTAGGGTTAATTAATAAACTCATAATGAGGGTTAATTGACTTGATCAAGTTTGATCAATCATCTCTTACTTAATGAGGAATAATTAATGTTCAGCATGGTTAATTAATAACTCTTAAATCAGGGTTAATTAACGATTTAATCAGGGTTAATTAATCAACCCTAACGAGGGTTAATTAATGACTTAATCAGGGTTAATTAATGACTTAATCAGGGTTAATTAATGACTTAATCAGGGTTAATTAATCAACTCAAATGGGGGTTAATTAATGACTAAATCAGTGTTAATTAATCAACTCTAATCAGGGTTAATTAATGACTCAACCGTTCAGACTCAACCGTTCAGCGAGCAACAGTTGTTGTGGGCTGAGTTATCTGATCCGAGAGCTTTGTCGATAAAAATCTACAATCGATAGATTTTAATGTACAGCTATTTTGTGCAATAAAGCTAATTTGATCATTTGAACAGTTAATAAAGTTATGAATATCTCTGGCTGGACCCAGTGGCGATGTCGGTAAGATAACCGTATACGGATCAGTATGTGGGGGTTTCAAATTTTGAGCTCTACCGTCACTAATATCGCTTTCGAGAGATGAAACTAACGTCAACATCGGCTTTACGGAATTGCATTACATTATTGTAATGCAAATTGGCAGTTCAAAGGTACATATTCCTGCTCAAAGGTTGCTTTATCGCTTAGAAAACTCAGCTGACCAACTTGATGTCATCACAAAATCCGAGCCTTAAAAACTCTGCTGACCAACTTGATGTCACAAAATCCGAGCCTTATTGTGAGATCTCTCTCTCTCTCTCTCTCTCTCTCTCTCTCTCCCTTAGTGCATTGCCTACGGGCAGGCCCATGGTATATAATGCCTCTACTCATCTCTATCTTCCGTCGTACTCTTCATGTCTAAGTGGATCTTTAAATTATTTGTAACATTCATTTTGATATACCATTATTCTTGGGGGATTCTGCTTTTGACTAGGTGGGCCCCTATGCCTTTCTCAGCTTCGACTAACATTTACTGGGCAGGGGGTGATTCATTGAGAAAACAATCCTGTTTACCCATTGTGTGAGATCAGAATGCTGCATTTAACCTGAGAAATTATGGCTTCCGATTTCAATTGGGCCTTTCTCAAATTTAAATAGTAATTAGCCTTTTGCGACATGCAGTTTACTTTTTTTCTACATGTAATCTGTAGTAATCCGGACACAATACGGTGCAGAAATTTAAAAAAATTGTTTAGGAGTGCTGAAGACCATTTCGAAGGTCTTCAGTAACTGAAGTCCCTTGGAAGATTTAGTCAACTGAAGTTCAGTTGACTCAATGTGCCTAATGTTTTGAACTGTCAAGGATAGGGGTAGAAAGTCTATTGGAGCATTGGTAGAGAATGCGCCTCAGAATCGAGAGGCCCTCGTTTTAATTCACTGTCAGTCCAAAATGATTAAACTTCAAATGTTCTCTTTAGCCTTTAACGTACGTTAAATGTCTACTCTCGTTGATTGGGTTGCGCATTGACTGATCTGGGCTTTGAACTCGGGCCACTTACCTTCGAGGCGAACGCTCGAACATTTACGCCATATCCCCTCCTAGTATTTCAAGTAGTGTTTAAATACTAAGCTAAATCCTGACTTGGTAAAATGTAAAGTTCTATCTGTGTGGAGACGTCCATGACATTGCCTTATGGCGAGGAACTGGACGTTTAATTCTTATTGATTGATTGATATTCATTCCGTCTTAACGGTAATTCTCTATTGGCGATTGTGGTCAATAGGAACTTAAGAAGTGATTTCTAGGCATGCAACCTTCTGAACTCATATTGTAGTGCGGCGAGACGAATAAAAAGTCAAACTACTGCTATAGACAGAATGAGGTAACTTTGTGCGGTAGTGGATTTATTGTCGACGTCTAAACCGACCAGAACTTTTTAAAATAATATATATATATATATATATATATATATATATATATATATATATATATATATTACTATAGTTGGTGGTATAGAGGATGTGACATAAATTATGATTTTTTTATTGTGCGCACTCGTAAATTCGCTCTTAACTTCAACTGTGCCTGTACAGCGCACAGGTTATATGACGACGAGTAGCTGCTGGAAGCTGTTGAAGGGACAAAGTGCACATAGCAACGTTCCTATAGATTTTATACTCGTGCAACGATGTGATGTTTAATTAACTAACAGGCGACTCTTACGACTGGTCTTACTGGCGGTAGTGGGCGGAGATAGAAGGTTTTGCTTTCAATCAATCAGCCAATCAATAATAATTTAACGTCCGGCTCCTCGACACGATGACGATATTGATCTCGCTTTTTGTTGCAGTCTTTGTGTACTCACATAAAGACCATAAACTTCCCGTGTTGTGTCCGGGTTGTTTGAAGAATTGACCAGTCGGTGACTGCACGTGTCGTAGAAGGCGACTAAAGCACTACGATCCATACCAACGTCAGAAGGGCATTCGGTTGGTGAGCGCCTAGGCTCCAGAAATTGCTACAAAAATCTAAACGAATGGAAAAGTCTCAAATAGGGGATTGACTGATGATATGATGTAGAACAGAGAGGATTTGAGACAGTCTATTTGTATCCCGACCCTGGCTAAACTGAGATGCAAGTGAGGATGATGATAATCTGCATGTATATGGCGTTGTATAGAATATAAGTAGTAGGCCCCTATTGATTATAGACCTCATGATGTGGTAAAACTGTGACTTGTTTTGATTGTAGAAAGCTGACTATAGTGGATCTATTGGTTTTATCTGTGTGGTCTTCTTGGCATTATTATGGCCCCTCTAAAATGCTATGGCGTGGTGCTATATATAAATGTACATATATATAGATTAATGCAGCCAATAGACTGTGTATATTGCACATAGGCTGATTAATACAGCTTGATTCTGTACGGCTTGGTTTTATTACAGGCGACAGGCCGTACTGTTTATACTATAACCATTTCCGTATTTATCGATCCGGTTTTCACAGGAATTATCAACTCATAACGCATTGAGCCAGCAGTGCTATCTAGATCCGTATCGGTACGGGGTAGTAATTAATCTATTGTAATATTTGGAGATTATGATATATAGATTGTTAAATAGAGATTACTACTGAAGAGATTGAAGTGGCCTTCGATAACCATGCTAGGTAAAATCTAGCTATCTTTCATTCTAGCAGTACAGACGCTGTCTTTATTTTGTTTGATTTCCTGCCTTCGCTTAACCAGTGCTCTCTATCTAATGTTCTGTCGTATTGCAGGTTCAAGGTGTGCATTTCTAGTTGTCTTCTATCACGTTCTTTAAAGAGCGTTCCATAGATCAACAAGCTGATTTCGTCACATGCACCATGGTTGTGACTTACTATATTTCTATTCAAATGTTTTGCTCCATGTTAACGTACATTATTCGGTGGAATAATGTACGATGGAATAATGTACTGCAAGAACTTCTTAGTTGCGTATGTGGACTTACAAGTATCTCTGGTAAAATAAGGGGTTGTTATTGAAAGTCACAGATATAACTTGTAATAGGAAGATGACTTCAAAGTAACAGCGGTAAAGAAAGGATGTTTTCTGAAAGGATGTGTTTTTGAAAGGATTTGAGGTTAAGGATATGTCTTTCTTCTTCATTTGTCGTGCCTGTTCCAAGCCTGGACGTTCATGGGCATGTTTCTCCATATGTTTCTGTCCATTGTCTCTTTGATCATTTTTATTTCCTTTATCTGCATCCATTTGCTTAGACCCTCGTGAACTTCATCCGCTGTCGACCCTTGCATCGTTTGCTGTCTATTTTTCCTGCGACTATGATATTCTCAATTCTGTTTCGCATAATATTCTCGAAAACGTAGTCTGCTGGCGCCGTATTCGGCCCAAGAGATCAGCACTAGTTGCCATTCTTTGTAAAACTTAGTCATTAGTAACGTGATCTATGTATTGTATACTTAGCAGCCTTACTAGCCAAAATATTTCTTAACATTAATTGTGTTTATAACTTAGGATTGTATTTGCTGGGGGTTGGGGGTTTGATCCCCCCGGCCGATGTATGCCACCCAGTGCTAAAGTTTTAACCCCCAGTTTTAATCTCCTCCTTATGACAAGACCTCGATGATCCCTCCTGGCAAACCTTCTATCCCCTTCCCCCGAAAAACCCCCTTGGAAATATTTAACGACCCGGGCACTATAATTCAGCATCTCTCTTAGAAGTATGTTCGGGTGACCGTGAAATTGACCAACCGTTTACTGTTCATACCTCTGAGAGGCCACTAAGAAGAGAAAAGTACCTCGGAGATCATCTTTATTCAAAGTTAATGTTTTCAAGATTTTGTTAATGAACAACTTCTATTATGGCGTGAATATATTGTTCAGTGGAATTCTCTTCAATGAGCGTGAAATAGGTCCGCGAGTAGAATTACGTATCTAAGTCGAACCTGCATTCATCTCTCCAAGGATGGCATTGAAGATTCGGCGCAGGATATAGAAGCCTGTATTAACTGAAGAAGGCGACCGTCTTAAGAAACCATATTGTTCCCAAGCTACGGGCTACATAAGTTGTGGCTAACACACTAACACATAGCCATTTGTGAAGCTATTAACACGCTAATCGATTGAATGATCTTTATGGAGAGTGAAAGCAGAATGTGAGTAGGAATGTGTTTTGGACCTGCCGCTTGACATAACAGTAAACACAGAGAGAGAGAGAGAGAACGAAAGAGAAAGAGAGAAAACATATAATTATCTGTAGTCAGACCTAACGTACACCTGACTCAGCCGCTAAGAAATCAGTTGCAACTTTAAGGGAAAAGTAGGCCAGCTTTCGAAGGCTACCCACTCCATCACGTTGCACTGGGCGGAGTATTAGCCATTCGACGCCGCTATGGAAACCTCGTATCGTTCACCTGGCACTATTCTTAGTTTTACTTTCGATTGAATTTTTTCAGATATTTTCTGTTCTCGCTGTGAGAACGAACAGACTGATATGAATGCCTAACTGCTTTTAAGTTATCTCGCTTGTGTCGGCAATTTACTTTTCCATCCGTCATTGCCGAGAATATAATTGAATTACATATCCATTGAGTAGCTTTACAAATTTTTTCAGCAATGACGTTAATATTTTTCATATTCGATTTGAATGACGACTTGAATAGACCGGTTGAAAACAAATTTTTACTTTACGTGTTTAACAAGAACTTATCGGAGCAGCTACTAATGATAGCAGTGAAGAACCACCTAAGAGTCAAAAGATAATGGGTACCGTTTCGGGCATTGAAAAGAGTCTCGTGATAAATGTGTGTGTTGGTAATTATAACTGGCGTGTTTTTCCTGTGATCGAGAAAAATGTGGTAACTTTTTGAAAAGCTTATTCCATCGCCATTTGAAGGCAATGTCGGTAAGATAGCAACGGATCAGTATGTGCGGGTTTCAAATCCTGGGCTCGCACTTCACTGACGTCGCTTTCGAGCGAGGAAACTGACGTTAGCAGTAGCTTTACTTGATTGTTTTTATCATCGCAAGGGCTATATTAGTTTACCAAACCTTAAAGTAGCCTTAGCTTGGAGAAATATAATTATGAGGTGATTCTTTCCCCGTTGCCTTCCTTAGTGAAACTGTTTAATGTGTTTTTAATATCTTCGTCATCAATGATCGAGGTTTTTTATAGATATACACTGGATAGCTAGATAGATTGCATAAACTTAGATGTACATGTATAAGAAGATAGATGTGTAGAGATGCAGCAGATACAGGAAGATAGATAGCTATAGATATGCACTGGATAGGTAGATAGATATGCAATGAGATACACTGGATAGGCATATTGATACATGTGTATAGAGATGCACTTGATAAGCCTATAAATATAGGGAAATGTATTAACTAACTGTAGAAAACGATGTTGAAATGTTCTGAGTGGTATGTACATCAGGGTTGGCATGATTATAATCAACTGATTATAATCAGTTGATTATAATCATCTGATTATAATCAGTTGATTATAATCAGTTGACTATAATCATAAAAAAATTCACGTTTTTTTGGTTTTTTTAAATGAATAAAAATTAAAAGGAATCACTGCTTTTTGATTTTTTTAAATTTTAGTGATTTTTTA
Organism: Enchytraeus crypticus; assembly: GCA_905160935.1. NCBI lineage: Eukaryota > Metazoa > Annelida > Clitellata > Enchytraeida > Enchytraeidae > Enchytraeus > Enchytraeus crypticus. The sequence continues at coordinate 76,785 of CAJHZI010000508.1, forward strand.
AATTTTCAAGAATTTGCGTAATAAAAAATGTAAAATAAGTTCAATGAAAATTAACTTAAATCAACCTGTTAAAGAATGACACAATTTGCAGAGCAGCTTCTTACATGTTCTGCCTCATCAGCTGGATTAGAGAGGCTCTTTAGTACATTAAAGCTGACCTATGGTACACTTAGAACTCAGCCAGGCGCTGAAAAATCTGGAAAACTAGCATTGATGTACCATGCGCTCAGCAAAGGAAAATAAAACTTCTTACAAAACATTGTAAACCAAACATTGATAGTAATAACCAGACATTTTACTCAGTATCTAACCTAATAACCTAAGTAATAGCTTATTTTGAATTATGTTTGTTCGTATAGTTACACACATGACAAACCGCATGTGCTACATGGTTTCCTTTTTTCGTTTCTATTTTTGTAGTTTTCGTTATTTCCTCCATTCCCCTCCATGGTTATTAGTAATCGTTGCCTTTTGTTGGCGCTCCAATAGCAGCCGGCTCGGATTTAAGAATAACCTTCCAACACCCTCGGGATTTTTGTTTTCTTTCAAAGCTGTCAACACTCAGCCTTCCAAGGTGGTCGCCCACAAAGTACTAACCGACGCGATGAAGCTTAACTCCGTTCAACTGACGCGCAGCTTAACCGACTGCGCTAAATCCCGACCCATTATGATTTAAGAATTAAAAATTAATTACCAAACTAGTCTAAATAGGAAGTCATTAGGAACCCAGTAGGATAAGACTTAATTTTACCTTTAGTTTGTTAAGTGTTACATTGTAAATCCATTCTTCATGTACCTATTGCCTTTTTATTGTCTTTTCAATTTATTCTGTATGCAAATAGCTAGTGGTCATAAACTTTCTAGGTGTAATTGATTTATAACAAGTGATGAAATATTAAGCAACGTTTATAGACAATTGGTCATCGTATCATTCATTTAAGAAAAAAATCATAAAAGTTGACTATAATCAAAAAAATCACGATTATAATCCAAAAAATCATCTGATTTTTTTTAAGGTAAAAAAATCGGATTTTTTACCAACCCTGAAGTACATATAGTATATTGTACACGTATATACATGTTTTTTTGTTTTTGTTCGTATAGTTACACACATGACATACCGCATATGCTACATAGTTTCCTTTATTAGGTGCTGTTTTAGTAGTAATTCATTAGTATCTCTTTTCCTGTTCATGGTTTTTAGTAATCTTTACCGTTTATTGGCGTATCAATTTCAGACGGCAGGGATTTAGGAATAACCTTCCAACACCCTCGGGATTTTTTCAAAGTTGTCAACACTCGGCCTTCTAGGGTGATTACCCACGAAGTACTAACCGGACGCGACGTAGCTTAAACGTTTCAATTGACGCGCAGCTAAACCAAGTGCGTCAAATCCCGTCTCAAGGTAGGAAATGTTGTAGATGTGTTGTAGACGGTGTTGGTAGACATTGAATAGAGAGATAGAACTCTTATTATTAATTATATATAATATATAAAGACAGCGTGGAGAAGTTTATTCAGCGCTTTACTATCGTACAACGGGCTGGTATATCAGTCAACTGTAAACAGTGCTGATGCTCACGTGATGTTAGAAGATTTTAATTATAGCGTGGTTTCCCCGTGCTATGTCCAAGCCGCAGCAGAGTCGAATAACCGTAAGCTGCATGTGTCGTCTAAATTACCCAATACCCATTGTATATTCATTATTTAAGGTATATAGAAGCTTCAGACATTAATTTACTCTAGTAGACGAAGAATTAAAATTTTGTTTAAAGTGTTACAATACATTAACACGTATGAGCAAAAGTCCGATTAATGGATTTAGCTTAGTAAAAGTGTAGCAATTACATGGTAAAGTGATGCTCATCAAAGCTGGTTTTTGTTCGTGAAAAACTTGACATAACGTGACATAACGTGACCTACGTGATATAATGTGACCCATGTGACGTAACGTGACCCACGTGACAAAACGGACGTGTTACAGATTTTCTCTGCTCAGTTTCTGTTTGTATAATTTTCGTTTTTTCCTCCTTCACTCAATGGTTATTAGTAACCGTTACTTTTTGCTGGATCACTGATCAGCGCATGTTTAAGAATAACCTTCCAACAGCATAGGAATGTTGTTCATTAAAAGCTGTAAGCACTGGGTCTTCCATGACGGTCGCTCATCCAAGTACTCACCGGGCCTGACTTAGTTTAACTTTATTAACTGGCACACAGCTACACCAATGGCGCTAAATCTCGCCCACATGCGCGTTTGCTGTTTTATTATGTGTAGTTTTAAATCAAACAATATTAATATTATTATATTAATAACTTCGGACAATTTCCATAGCAGTGTCATGGTCGGTGACCGGTCTTTGAGATTGTTTTACTGCTTCCTGGCATGTTAGTATCAATCCTTTCCCTGGTTAATCGTATCTTTGCTATTGATAGCGCCAGTTGACAGCAAGCTCAGAAACACGATTAACTTTCCATTGGCCTAAGGAGATATCCATCATTTTGTTGATAAACTTTGGTTTTGAACCCAGGCCATTTGCATCCGAGGCGAACACTCTAACCTTTTGCGCCATATCCCTCTCCAAATATAAAATACATATGCTTGGTCTGTATTTACTGCATTTGACATTGAGAGTGATCGGCGTTGATGGACAGATAATGGGAGAAGGGGTTGTTTGTTGATGTCAAACTAAGTAATGAATAAATAATAAATGATATAATATGTATTTTCCTTTGTTTCACAAAGAAATCTTTCTAGAACCTAGAATTGTTCGTGAATAGGTTGTGTTATGGGATGGAAATCTCGTCCAATTATTTTTTAATAAGAGCGTCTCTTTTAGTTTTTCTCCAACTTGCTGGTCCGTGGAATATAAATCAGCAAATCAACTCAGTTCATTGCTTTTTGTAACTTATCTGCATTCTAACGCTCAATCAGTTTAACAGTCCTTTCCTCGGTCGTCCTTTCACTATTAACTTTTATAAATTATACCGGTTCAGTAAGTCTTGAAGACTTCTATCACCAGTCTAGTAGTAATTTTATACCTCATCGTACAAAACGTGTAAAGAAAACAATAGCAACCTGATTAAGTTGATCTACCTGAAAAAGAGGTAGATCAACGGTAGATCTTTTAAGAGTTTGAGTAGGAAGTAGCAACTCTTTTGTTAAGAGTTTAGGTAGAATGGAATTCATTGAATAAATGAATTTTATTCAATGGAAGCCCTACCGGTTTAAAATGTAATTCTATGGAATTGTTTATGCGTGCGGGTGTCTTCAGTAGAATATTCCTGGTGGTGGATAGAATGTTCACGAGGTGGTACTTTGAAACCGATTTTATTGCAAATCAGTGTTTGGTTCAAAAACCATAACGATTTAAACTGGACCGAAGTACGAAGGCGGTGTTAAAATTTGTTAATGACCTTTAACGGGTCTCTGTGTATAATGTCACATGCGATGAAGAGCAATGTGAACGTGGTGTATCGTAATTCATTTGTTAATATGCATATTGAATTATAAAAAGCTCGTAAGGCTAAGGTTAACGTCAGTTTCCTCACTCGAAAGCGATGTCAGTGACGGGCGAGCCCAGGATTGAACCCCGCACATACTGATCCGCGGTCGAGTATCTAACCAACTTCGCCGCCACTGGCTCCAGCAATTATATATTTGTATACTGTATATATATATACATATATATATATATATATATATATATATATATATATATATATATATATATATATATATACATGTATATATATGATTATACAGTATATAATAATAGATATATATATATATATATATATATATATATATATGTATATTGTATGGATGTGAAACATGGACCTTAAGGAAGGAAGATATTAGGAAACTGGAGGCATTGGAAATGTGGATTTGGAGAAAAATGGAGAGGATTAGCTGGACTCAAAAGGTTAGAAATGAGGAAGTCCTGGAGAGAGTTGGCACAGATAGACAGTTGATAAATGTATTAAGAAATAGGAAGAAGAGATGGATAGGACACATTCTAAGGGGGGGGAGGTCTATTAAAAAAGGTCATAGAAGGTAGAATGGAATGAAAAAGAGGCATATGTGAAAATGAAGAGGAAGGCGGAAGACAGAGAAGAGTGGAGGCGTTATATACCATGGACCTGCCAGTAGGCAGTGCACTAAGAGAGATATATATATTATATTTATTATATATTATTATATTTATTATATTATTTATTAATATATTATTATATATTTATAAATATAATTATATATAATGATAATTATATATATATATATATATATATATATATATATATATATATATATATATATATATATAGTAGATTACAATTGATTAGTAAAAAATAGTTACTTTTGAGGTACACACATTGTGATATACGCATCTCTCTCTCTCTCTCAGTGCACTGCCTACTGGCAGGTCCATGGTATTTAACTCCTCCAGTCTTCTCTTCCTCTTCATGTACATTTGCGAGTGTACCTTTAAATCCTCTAACATTCTTAATCTATATATATATATATATATATATATATATATATATATATATATATGGACATGATGTTAACAGTTCTGATAAATTCTGGTAAATTCTATACTTTCTCTCTATCTCTCTCTCTCTTGTTTTCCTCGCTCGCCCTATCCACTTATCTTTTTATCACTTCTCAGCCATATTTATCAAACATGCTCATCAAGGCATGGGTGGGTAAACTGTTGAATTAATAATTATTAATTAGTCAATTAAATATTTGGTTTATCTTATATGTGTCGGTCAACTACCTTTTTTATATCTTGTTTGTACAAGTGGGCTGCAGCGATGTACCAGCGTGTGTTTTAACATTTCTATTGTTATTCCTACTGCTCTCTCTAATAAACTCTCTAATACTCTCTCTCTCTAATACCCTATTAATACCCTATATTATGCTCTCCAAATCGTCTCTCTAATTATGTCTCTAAATTCTATTATACTATCTCTCTCTCTCTCTCTCTCTCTCTCTCTCTCTAATAATCTCTCTCTTTCTCGCTCTCTAATAATATCTGTAATATGCTTTAATAATCTCTCTAATATTCTACTCTTAATGAACGTCATCCGCTGCCGACCATTGCTTCGTTTTCGGTCTATTTTTCCTGTCATTGAAAATACCGCAGTGAAAAAATAGACGGCAAAATAAAGTAAAATAAAATAAAAGGAAAAATAGACGGTAAACGAAGAAAGTGTCAACATCGGATGAAGTTCATGAAATCCGAGCAAATAGATGAAGAAAACGGTAACAGAAATGATCAGAGCAGCAATGGACAGAGACATATGGAGGTGCATGATCATGACCGTCCAGGCTTGGAACATGACTCGAGAGTTTTACTGAGTAATGAATTGATTTATTTATAAGTAAATTATTAATCGATAGATCAATCAGTTGATTAATTTACTGATCTACTTTTTCATTGATTGATGGATTAATTGATTATCACTCATAGTAAAACGAGTGACACGATTTTACAGCTCTAAGCTACGTATGGTTTGGATGAGGCCTTTTATGAATAGATTAACTTGTTGATCGCGAAGTGCTCTTTTTGGGGCATGAAAGCGGAATCTGAGCATGAATATTAATTAAATTAAATTGAATTCATTATGTACCTTGGAGCAACACGTGGCCGAACACTTAAAAGAGAGAGAAGAAAAAGTTAATAAGCTAATTTAAGTTAAGACTGTTAAGTTAATCGGACAATTAATTGTTAAATTAATTAACCGTGATTAAATGTCAGTTATTTATTTAATCAGAATAAGTATCATTGCGACAAAATATCTGATATGATGCTGTATCTAGCGTCAGCTAGATAGAGTATCTTGTGCCCTCTCTGGTGGCCACAGATTTAATGAATTAACTATTGGGTTACGAGTTAAATGATTGATAGGGTTTAATTTTTTGAGCATTTATATTCATTGATACGACGTTTGGATGATGTGTGTGAAAGAGAGAGAGAGAGAGAGAGAGAGAGAGATGTTTTATTTTCAATGAACGCGTGACAAAAACTTAAATGGGCATTATCAGAATCTAAGTAATAAGTGCAATACTTCCTGTAAGTGCAAAAAATGTGTTTGTATGATGTGACTTCTTTCTTTTATTTTTTAAACTCGTCATGCAACAAATGCCACAGCCTATATAGCCAACGAATCTCTACCACCTGTCAATCTGTCAAATGAGCGACCGCGTAGGATGCAACCTTGATGTACATGGATGCTAATCTTCTCAATATCTTGCGTTAGTCGTCTCCTAGGAACACTTACAGGCGTGTCGGAAGCTAAAGTTCTCAATTTTTCTAACTAATTCAGGTTACTCGTATGTTTAAACTAGGAATATTAAGTGTACTCCACAGTAGTCTAAGTATCTTGCTCCCATGAAGGATGCGTAAAAGAAAACTCTGTAAAATATTTAACGAATTATCTAATGAATAACTAATGAATGATTAATAAATAATATAGGATACAATAACGAATGATTAGTAATAAAAATATATGAACAAATGCAGCTGTGTGCTGTTAAACTAAGCTAACTGATGTAAGCTGTTGTACCAGCTTCTGATCGACGTTTGGCGTAGATCACAGTTAAATCTTGTAATATAGTTTAGATAAAAATACGTAAATAATGTGAAATATTGCATGTAATTATTTTTAATTTTGTTTGCTTGCAGCCCTATACTGATTTTGTGTAGTGAATTTATTTTATCTATTTCTGGGGTTATCTTCACTCTTGTACTGTCATTCTATTAGTTAAACTTCTTATTTAAATAATTTACTGTTAATGAACTACCTCCGCAATATGTAAGCGCTTCTATGGCCTGTATCTTCCATTCACACCAACGTTTCTACAATTCCTTTTCTATTTGTTTTGCCTGCGTTTGTTAATGTTTGATGTGATGAATGAAATTATAAAATAAAAAAACTCTTTTTCGTCATTCGTATTAGTTGGTTTTATCTGTATTTTTTGTGTAAGATTGCCTGCACTGAAATAGAGTACATGTGTGAGAATTCGTGCAGATGGATAAATTCAAGCGTAGGCAAGAATGTTACAATTGAACTGGTTTACAGAAATTATAATGGAGAGCAATCGCGATGTGACTGTTACTCAATTACTGGAACGTAGTTAAATTTTCTAGAACTTTATGAGTTATTTTGTTACTAGTTACTTTACTACTTACAAGTTATTTTGGTTATTATTTACATAGCTACTATTTACTATTTGCCTAGTGGCTTTTACGACCTGTGCAGTTTGCAGTCCGTCTATTTTTCTGTGTCAAGGATACAACACAGGGAAACTACTAGATACTAGTTACTATTAACTTTAGTTGCTATATACTTGTTACTAGTTACCTTAGTTGCTACATACTAGGTACTATTTACTTTAGTTACTAGATACTAGTTATCATTAACTTTAGTTACTTTATGTTAGTTACTAGTTACTCTAGGCACTAGATACTAGGTACTTTAACTACTGATTGTTTAATTGCTAGATACTTGTTACTTTAGATACTAGTTATCATTAACTTTAGTTACTTTATGTTAGTTACTAGTTACTCTAGGCACTAGATACTAAGTACTTTAACTACTGATTGTTTAATTGCTAGATACTTGTTACTTTAGATACTAGTTAGTAATTACTAATTTACAGTCTATGTGTAAAAGTTGAAATTATTCAGGGGTGGCAAAAGTAGGTTTTCTCAGTTAGAGGATTTTTAGCATAAAAAACCTAAAAGCCCACAAATTTGGTTTAATTTTTTATTTCTTTCGTATATATATACATATATACGTATATATATGTATACATACATACATACACACACATATATATATATATATATATATATATATATATATATATATATATATATATATATATGTAGTTACTTACACACATGACATGCCGCATGTGCTACATAGTTTCCTTACTTGGTTGATGTTTTTGTAGTTTTCGTTTTTTCTTCCATTCCTCTCTATGGTTATTAGTAATCGTTGCCTTTTGTTGGGGCATCAATTGCAGCCGGCGCGGATTTAAGTATAACCTTTAGTTTTTGATATTTTAAAATTAGAAATTTTGTGAAAATTTAGCATATTTAAATCTGACAATTTTGACATCAACATTCGATAAATGCTACAAATTAATAATCAAGCTAAAAGTCAAGTCAAAGTCAAGCCTATATGGGCAACATAACAGTTCACATTTCTAGTTATGATTTCAAAGATTTCGAGCTTTTAAAGTAACTGTAGAAAAAACTTAAAAACCGAAATATTTTTAAAGAAAAAGTAGGTTTTTTCCGCCCCTGGAATTATCAAAGGATTCAATTACCAGAACGTGAAACTCCTACTCTAGAAAGAGAGCGCACTTGTTGCTCAGAAGATAACAACACTCCAATCCAATTGTGTAGTTTTTAGTTGAGCTTGCGAGCCAGAATCAGTTAGAGATTGTGTTTTATAACCACCATCACCACCATCTTCCCTTCAAGTTTAACTAGGGTCGGGATTAGAAAATTTGCTAGCAATTTCTGGAGCCTAGGCGCTCACCAACCGAGTGCCCATTCTGACGTTTGTTTTTAGACCTCAGTGCTTTGTCGCCTTTTACGACACATGCGGTCCATGGTTTGTCTATTCTTCTGAAATCTGACGCAACATGGGTAAATTATAACCACCGTCATGTTTATTTTATAGTTGCTACCGATAAATCAAAGTTTAAGTTAATGACGGGAGTAAGGCAGAGGAGGATTAGTTTAGTTTTAGTTATCGTGTAGCGTTTCACTGCCGCTATAGTCAGCTAGCTATACTACTGCTGCTATTATCTGTAGATTCCTGGCTGTGTTGACCTATTTTTTAAATTTTACCTGTAGTACGATAACTACAGGATCGTTCGATAGATAAGGCTTGTGTTTTAGATGCGTACAATCGTGATTAGCGTTAATCTGTGTATTAGGTAATTTAGATAAAATAACCTCCTTAAGGTTTTCTCTGCTGTGTTGCTTATTAATAGACACACGTGTACGAGCGAGTCGGTCAATCAATAGCCATAAATGAGCAGTTAATTGTAATTACTGTCTGGCTGCTGTAATCGATAGTCTGCTGTAATCGATGAATTACACTCATAATCTATTATTACGATCTGTAATTACAATAATCAATAATTAATGTATATTGTAATGATAATGTTATAATAATGTAATAATCAATAATTATGCAGTTGTATCACTTTATTTTAACCGTGTTGTATCCGGGTGCTGAAGAATAGACCAGCCGTAAACTGCACACGTGTCGTAAAAGGGACTCAACTGGAGGCAACTGGAAACCACCTGAGAAGCCGCATTCTCAGCTATGGGCTACATTGAGGTGTGGACAAGGCATAGCCTTTTGTGAAGGGATTAACTCGTTGATCAATGGAGTACTCTTATGGAGCGTGAAAGCAGAATATGAGTTGGAATATGTACCGTGGACCTGCTACTTTGTAGAACATTAGAGAAGAGAGCAAGAGAGACAAACATACAGACAGATCAGTCTTAATACTGATTAATGGCAGAATGGAGGGGAAGCTTTTCGTGATAACCAGGAAGACATCGGTTCGAAACCTAGCCGTATTGTCTCAGACAGTATCCGTGTGTTACAAAAGCGGACGATAAACTAATAAATCAAATAATGAGAATAAGAATTTAACGTCCGTTTCCTCGTCATAAATCAATGTCAGGGACCCAAGCAGACTCTGAAAAAACAGACTAATATTTCACCCTGTCATATTAATCAGTAATTAATTAAAGTTACAGTCAGTATATTAATTTCGAAAATGTATGGAAAAATAAGGGATTGATTGACTGATGTCATGATATGGTATTGGACAGAGAGGAGTGGAGAAGGTCTATTCACATCCCGACCCTGGTTAAACTGAGATTTAAGGTAAGATGATGATGACGAGGCTGAAGATAAGTTATAGTCATTATGTAGCCGTTACAGATATATTAATAACAAGCAAACATCTGCTACTGCTGTTAATAACTGTTATATTAGCAGTTGCTGATATAACAAAATAATTGGTGTCATTAAAGAGTGGGTGTTTTGATTCTGAGTGTAGTTCTTCTAAGTATTTACTGACACAACTGAATGTAGTATGTTTGGACAACACTGTGCTATGATTGGACAGTTTTTATAAAGGCGTAAATTTGATGTAAACATTTCGTGCTTGTCACGTGATCGTAGTGTGATTTTTAATTGGTTTAATATGGGTAGTCAGGACTAGGCTACGACTACTCGTTCAATTAGTTAATTAGGCCAATAAATAGAAGTATGAGTGAAAGCTCTACTTTGAGAATGAATTAATTAGGGCAAATGGCTTTTAGAGAATAATCGTGAACTAATAATAGTCATATATTGAGAAGAAGATATAAGATATATGCGACTTTCGCATGATGAAACATTTGCTCATTTAGACATAAGATGACATGACAATTAACAAATAGTTTAGTTTCTTTTAAATTCCATTTTTAATCTTTCTCACTTCCTCTCTCTCTCTCTCTCTCACTCTCTCTCTCTCTCTCCTCTCTCTCTCTCTCCTCTCTCTCTCTCTCTCTCTCTCTCTCTCTCTCTCTCTCTCTCTCTCTCTGGTGTTCTCTGAAGCGGCAGATCCAAGGTACATATTCCTACTCACCTGCTTCTTTTCACGCTCCATAAAGAGCAATCCATCGAATAATGACATCGTCGTCATCATCCTCCCTTGAATTCAGTTTAACCGGGGTTGTGATACAAATAGACTATTAGTCTCAAATCTTTCTTGTCCTACACTACACCACCAGCCAATCTCCTATTTGAAATTTTTCCATTCGTTTAAATTTCTGGAGCCTAGGCGCTCACCAACCGAATGCCCTTTGTGACGTTGGTATGGATCTTAGTACTTTATTCGCCTTCTACGACACGTGCAGTCACCTGTTGGTCATCAATTCTTCAATCAACCCGGCACAACACGGGGAATAACGATATTATTAATTATTACTAATAATTATTCATTTCTGAACATTAATCATTATTTTGATTGATTGACATTTAGATATGGACCCATCACTGCGCATCAACTCTCCAGACAACACGGATCTAAAGCCAGATATCTCACAATTGATAAATCCCGGAGGAGGAGGGGGTCTACGAGGGGGCCAGGCCCCCGCCTACTTGGGGGGTGATCTGGAAGAAAGTAATTATCTGGGTGGATACACTACATCGTCCGGGGGCAGCAGTTTACCGGGTGGTGGTGTCTACTACAGCTCAAATCACTCTAATCTTGCCGTGGCTCCCTCACAGAGCCCATCGGTTCAGGCCGGAGGTGCCTTCGGCCCCACCGCCGGTCAGGTGTTTAGTATGGGTCACTCGGGCGGACCCGGGTCGGTCGCTGGTGGACATCCGGGCGCTGCTAGCGGTCAGATGGCGAAGCATATGTGCGCTATATGTGGAGATAGGGCGTCGGGCAAACACTACGGTGTATACAGGTGTGCGGACTTTTCTAGCCTCTTTGACTTAGACTTGTCTCTTAGACTTTTCTGTTGAATGTCTCGATAGCGTAGTGGTTAGAAGCGTTAGGTAACGTCACAACGTTTAAAATGGCTGAGATGAATGGAATTCTCGCGGGTTCGAATCCCAGCCGCGCTGAACTGAGCCTAAATTTTCGGACATTCACTGGACTGGTTATACGAAAATCAGTGTCAATATGGAGTCAGGGTGATTGATTGATTGTTTGATTTATCGTGTAGTTGTGAAGGTTGCAAGGGGTTCTTCAAGAGGACGGTACGGAAGGACCTTCAGTACGCTTGCAGAGATGATAAGAACTGTGTGGTTGACCAGAGTCAGCGTGATTAATTGATTGATTGATCGTGTAGTTGTGAAGGTTGCAAGGGGTTCTTCAAGAGGACGGTACGGAAGGATCTTCAGTACGCTTGTAGGGATGATAAGAACTGTGTGGTGGACAAGAGACAGAGGAATAGATGTCAGTACTGCAGATACGTCAAGTGTCTCAACATGGGCATGAAGCGAGAGGGTTTGTGCACTGTTGTCTTGTGAAAAACTTCTCTCTCTTAGTGCACTTCCTACTGGCAGGTCCATGGTATATAGCGCTTCCACTCATCTCTATCTTCCGCTTTCCTCTCAATGTCCACTTACAAGTGGTTCTTTAAATCCTCTAACATTCCTAATCTCGGTCTACCTCTGCTTTTATTTTCTTCCATTCTGCCTTCTATAACCACTTTTTTAGTAAAAACTTAATGAAAACTCATTACAAAGGAAAATTATTTCAATGCAGATTTCGATTTATCGAGAATGGGTATAAGATTTGTTTTGAAAGATGAAATAGTATGAGGCAGAGAGGAGTGGAGAGGGTCTATTCGATTTTCGAAAATTTTCTATTTGATTGTCTGTCTGATTCATTGCTTGATTGACTGACTGGCTAATTGATTGATTGATTGACTGACGGATTATTTTGCTGAGTGATTAATTCATTCATTTACTAATTGACCTTCTTTTTGTCACCGGCTTGGATTTGTCTTAACAGTGCTAAATGTTGACACGGATGACAATAACACTGTAATTGTTGTTTGCTTTTAGTGATTGATGTTGTCATAGATGACAGTAGCACTATAATTGTTGTTGTTGTTGATGTAACGATTGATGGACTGATCACAGCCGTGCAGGAGGAGCGACAGCGTGCATGTTGTTGTTGTTGTTGAAGAAACGATTGATGGACTGGTTGTTGTTGTTGTTGTTGATTTAACAATCGATCGACAGGTTATTGTTGTTGTGGTTGTTGTTCTTGATCTGACGATTGACTGGCTACAGCGGTGCAGGAGGAGCGACAGAGGGCTAAGGAGCGTGGAGGACCAGACGACGCCGAGAGCTCCTCGTCCAGCGCTAACTCTGAGATGCCGGTCGAGCTCATCCTGGAAGCAGAACTCGCCACGGACCCGCAGCTCAGCGCCGCGCAGTTCGAGGAGGCGACGGGAGACAATCCGATGCCGACGATATGTCAGTCGGCAGACAGGCAGCTGTTCCACGTGGTGGACTGGGCCAAGCGCATACCTCACTTCATCGACTTGCCCATAGAGGATCAAGTCATTCTACTCAGAGCAGGTCTGTAGCAATCAATTTAGTACTGACTGATTGATTCGTGAGTAAGTGTAATTTCCTTTCCGGAATTCGGCTGATTGCCCAAACTAATTCAGAAAATTCACTGATGATTTAGTAATCTCATAATTCCTAATAGAACTTGCTCAAGGTAGGGACGAGCTGTAAAATTTATTAATCTTACGATTCTTGGATTTGATCGTATAGATTGATTAGAGCTTTACAAATAGAATTAATGATTTATCGATTGAGTTAGAGATTTAATGATTTAACGACGTATTGATTGATTGATTTGGTTGGTCAGGCTGGAGCGAGCTGCTGATATATTAATCTAATGATTTATCATTGATTTAACAACGTATCGATTGGTCAGGTTAGAACGAGCTGCTGATATATTAATCAATTATCGATTGATTTAACGACGTATTGATTGATTAATTGGTCAAGCTGAATCTAGATGCTAATTAATTAATCTAATTATATAATGATTTATTGATTGGTTTAACGACGTATCGACTGATTGGTCAGGCTGGAACGTGCTTCTGATTTATTAATCTAATGATTTATCCATTGATTTAACGATTTATCGATTGATTGATTGGTCAGCCTGGAACGAGCTGCTGATTTATTAATCTCAAGATTTATCGATTGATTTAACGACGTATCGATTGATTGGTCAGGCTGGAACGAGCTGCTGATATATTAATCTAGTTATTTATCGATTGATTTAACGACGTATTGAGTGATTGATTGGTCAGGCTGGAATGATCTGCTGATATATCAATCTAACGATATATCGATTGATTTAACGACGTATCGATTGATTTAACGACGTATCGGTTTATTTAACGACATATCGAATGATTTAACGACGTATCGAATGATTTAAAGACGTATCGATTGATTTAACGACGTATCGATTGATTTAACGACAAATTGATTGAGTGGTCAGGCTGGAACGAGCTGCTGATTTTATCGATTGATTTAACGACGTATCGATTGATTTAACGACGTATCGAATGATTTAACGACATATCGATTGATTGATTGATCAGGCTGGAACGAGCTGCTGATCGCGGGGTTCTCGCACCGCTCGACGGTGATCAACGACGGCATACTGCTCGCCACGGGCGTGAGGATACACCGCACCAGCGCGCACTCCGCCGGCGTGGGCACGATATTCGACCGCATCCTCACCGAGCTCGTGACGAAGATGAGAGAGATGTCTATGGACAAGACAGAGCTGGGCTGTCTCAAGGCTGTCGTGCTCTTCAATCCTGGTGAGGGCGGTCTGGGAGAGAGGGGAGGGGGAGAGAGTCGAGAGAGAAAGTGGAGGGGGGGGGAGAGAGAGAGAGAAGAGAGAGAGAGAGAGAGAAATGGAGATGGGGGGAGATGGAGGGTGAAGGATAGAGAGTAGGGTGAGAGATAGAGAGAGGGGGGGGGGGGGAGAGAGAGACAGAGAGAAGAGAGGGAGCGAAAGAGAAATGAAGAGTGAGGAGAGTGTGAGGAGAGAGAGAGGAGAGATGGAGAGAGAGAGGAGGAGAGATGGAGGGAGAGAGAGACTTAGAGAGAAGAGAAATCAAGATAGAGAGAGATGGAGAGGAGAGATGGAGAGGAGTGAAGAGAGAGAGAGAAGGTGAGGAGAAAGGTGAGTTAGAGATAGAAAATGAGTAAATGAAGAGAGAGAGAAGGGAGAGAGAGAGAGAGATGAAGAGAGAGAGAGGGTGATAGAAAGAAAGAGATAGGGAAAGGATAATACTAAGAGAAAAGGCTAAAGTAATGCTAAGTTTAACGTTGTTTTCCAGGTCTTCCCAAAATTAGAATGAAATTGGACTAATTATTGATCCAGTGGAATGTGATTAAGGATTAATCCTTGATTTATTGATCGTTTTATTTATGCATTTACGTCAGATTCATTTATAAGATGTATTATGATTTTTCCTTTAATTCTTGTTTGATTCTTTACTGTTCTATAATTTATTAATTAGTGAGTTGATTCATTACTCTGTTTTAATTGATTGATTTGTCTACTGATTAGTGAGTTGATTCATTACTCTGTTTTAATTAATTGACTTGTCTCCTGATCAGTGAGTTGATTCATTACTCCGCTAGGATTTCTTCTACATGTATGTTCTATATCTATATTCTATTGTCTATTTTATATCGCTTTCGAGTGAGGAAACCTTAGCTTTACCAGCTTTTATTCCTTATAATTTCTTATTGTTATTTCATTTATCTGTTGCCTATTGGTTGACGACAGACGCTAAAGGACTGCAGTCAGTGCAGCAGGTGGAGTCTCTGAGGGAGAAAGTCTACGCCTCGCTGGAGGAATACTGCAAGCTACAGTATCCCGATGAACCAGGGAGGTTTGCCAAGCTTCTCCTGCGCCTTCCGGCCCTCCGCAGCATCGGCCTCAAGTTCATCGAACACCTCTTCTTCTTCAAGCTCATCGGAGACACACCTCTCGACTCCTTCCTTCTCGAGATGCTGGATAATTCCGCCACGGGAAGTTGAACGGGGTTTTTCCGCCACGGGAAGTTGAACGGGGTTTTTTCTGGGGGGAAAATCTGGACGGGAATTTTCAGGACGTTTGCATTGTTTGTTGATAGTTGTTCGGCGGCGGCTAGAAATGAAGAGATATTTCACAGGTGTCCTTGTTTAATTAGTGTACAGTTCAGATTAACCCATGTCTATTGTGTAGGCTATGTTTCACAAATGTCTTTGTGAATACTACGATAGAGTCTATCTTTATATGTCTAAAAGTTCACCTAAATTCACACTGGCATTTTCATTACTCGTTAAACCTCGTTTACCTGCCAGTGGCGATGTCGATAAGATATTCCATCGCGGATCAGTATGTGTGGGGTTCAAACCCTGGGCTCCCCCGTCTCTGACATCGCTTTCGAATGAGGAAACTGACGTTAACATTGGCTTGACAGCTTTTTTATGTTATAGCTAAACTCTCTGTTACACTGCAACCTTCTGCTGTTATCAGATTGTAATGAAACAAAGGAACACATTATTATGAAAGTCTTCACAGTAATCATTAATTACAACATAAAGTCGCTTATTTTTTACATGCTTTTCCGAAAAATATCAGATTTCATTTTCCTAGCGGTTCTAGTGAACGCTTTCATTCATTTCTAGCCGTGATATACAGGAAGTTGACGAAGAAAGATTATTGTTGTTGTTGTTGTTGGGCTCAGTACTGAAGCCATAGAGCTCTTGACCGATGGTTTTGTGCTCAGTTGTTGCGGTCAAGTTCTTGGTTGTGTAAGTTGCTCTCTAGACGACTCTACGAAGAGAGTTTAGGGCCACGTTAGTTTGCTCGTGAGCTTAGCTGGGTTAATTGCTCGTAAGCTTAGCTGGGTTAATTGCTCGTGAGCATAGCTGGGTTAATTGCTCGTGAGCGTAGCTGGGTTAATTCTTCGTGGGTTTAGCTGGGTTAATTGCTTGTGAGCTTGGCTGGGTTAATTAATAGCTGTCTGACATGTGTGGAACTAAAAGAATAGCAAAGAATGTACCCAATGGATCTTCTCTGTCAGTACACTGCGGTACGAAAACAGACGTTAAACTGGCTTCATTTGATTGCCATCAATATACTTCAATTTCATCGACTTGTTACCCACTGCGCTTCCGAGATTATCTGATGGGTTGAATTGGCTTATCAACGACTGATAACTATAATTTAATAAGCCTGAATATCACTTGGATTACCATGATTTGATTTGACTATCAGCCAATGATGAGTCAATTCAATTGTCACTGAATGTTAATCTGTGTTCGCTTATCATAGAATGAAAAGCTGTGCTCACTTATCTGTGTTTTTCTGTTACTTATCAAACAAATAATAATAATAATGAAGGTTTAACGTCCGTTTTCTTTTGCAAGAATGATGTCAGGTACGTCCCCACTGCGTTTGTCACTGCAAATAAATTCACTCGAACGATTTAAGAAACATCTGGTGAAAAGAAAAAGAGATCCTAAACGGTGCCTTTGCGGTGATCAAAAATAGAATTTTATTCCATTTCTTTCTTGTGTTTTTTTAGTCAAGTTAGTAATTGCTGTATTAATTAATATTTAATATTTAAATAACAAATTAAATTATTTATTATATATATATATATATATATATATATATATATATATATATATATATATATATATATATATATATATATAACAATTTCAACACAGCTCAAATCGTATGTGATTTTGCCGATACAAGTAAATGATCGATCTATAGGATATTTTTGTTCGTATAGTAACACACATGACATACCACATGTATGGGTAACGGTAAAACTAATGTTAACGTAAGTTTCTCACTCGAAAGCCATGTCAGTGACGGGCGAGCCCAGGATTTGAACCCCGCACATATACACATGGTATGCATAGTTTCCTTTCTTAGTTGCTGCTATAGCCGTTTTCGTTAGGCCTATTTCAACCTTCCTATCCATGGTTATTAGTAATCGTTGTCTTGTGTTGACTTCCGTGACGGTTCAACCCTTGTCGAGCTGATCAAAACCTAAGGTCACTGTCTTATGTGTACATTGGACAGATATAATTTTCTCTTCGACTTTTCCTATCCATCTAATGTCCATGACCTGAGACCAACAAGTAAACCTCCATTCCGCTAGTACCCTTCCTTGGACTGACAACTCGGATTTTGGCTCGCACCGTATGAACCCCTCACTCTGCTCATCGGTTGTAATTTGGTTTCACAGTGTTCGATGTTGTCATGGACAATAGTAGCACTCTAATAATATTGTTATTGTTGTTAAATTGCCTTCATTGTGACCACTCACCTGACAACATCAATTCCCTAGCTTTTCCAGGTTTTCCAAGTTTTTCAGATGACTGAATGTGATGATTTTTCTGTGTGATGATTTTTCAGATGAGAGTGTGCCTGGCGTTTTAATCGTGTAGTATAAAAATTTATAGACGCTATAGTGGATGTTTTTGGGTACTCGATGATGTCATGGACGACAATAGCACTCTGGTATAGTTTATTATGTTACAAATGATTGAAATGTGTTTAGCTTCTAAGTTTAAAGACAATTGCAATTGTATTTTAGCGTAAATCTACATGTGATGGTATTTTAGAAATGTAGCAGCATATAGTCAGGGAAGTTTTCGTCGAATGATCGTGCTTAAACAATATTTAACGTCTGTTTTGTAACCTAATCATATCAGGGACGATTCAGTTGAGATTTGGATTTGATAACGTGCTAGCGATTACACTTAAAGCTAATTTAAAGCCTAAAAACATAAAGCCGATGTTAACGTCAGTTTCATCTCTCGAAAGCGATATCTGTGACGGGCGAGCCCAGGATTTGAACCCACAAATGCTGATCAACTGCTGATGTCGGCAATTAAAGCCAAGGTCATGTTTATCGTCAGTTTCCTGCTCGCTAGCATGTCAGCGATGGGAAGAGCCCTGGTTTGTATCGGAACGTCCCTGACATCGGCTTGAAGCTAAGAAAGAGACGTGAAATTCTTTGCAGTTGTTTTGTGTTATTCCCTTTTGAAAGCCGGACCATCGCCCTCTGTATATATCCTGTTGATGTGTTCCTGTAGCGGTGGCAACTTTAATTTCCAAACGTAACTTAATACTGAAGTAGTATTCAATAATCAATCTTTAAGAATTTAACGTCTTGTTCCTCACCTTATGGCAATGTCGGGGGCGTCTCGAGCAGACTCTGCACCAACTGATGCCAAAGCACCACACAATGACGACTTAGTATAAAATGGCCCAAGAGAAATCGAGGTCAAGAAAGTGCAAGTCCAAAAATAGATGCATCCCTCTAATTCCCTGTAACTTTCTGCGGTTGTCAGATTGAACGAAAATAAACGAATATGTTATTGTTAATTAATTTACTGATAGGATAGAATGCCAACTAATTTTATATTTGTGCCTTTTTTAGTCAATCTTGACCCTAGTTCGCTAAACTAGTAAACATTGATTGTGATTTGAGTGAAGTTAAATTTGATAGTGTTCGTCAACTGATTTCTATGAATATAGTGCTCAAGCCATACCTCCTCACCCACTTATTATAAGTTACACATTTGATTAGCGTTGACTTTTCTGGTCTATTGTTAACATAGTATTGTGTTACCCAATTGATTAAATATAATATATTATGTTGTATTGCCTGTAGCACTTTAATAATCAATTGATTATATGTAATTAATTGATTAACCTTTAAACGCTGTAATACTAAATGCTAATATAGATTCTGTAAAAACAATCAATGCGTGTTTTAAATAGTGTTACGTGCTTCAGGATCAATATTAACAATGAACAGGATTTAAAGCCCGGTTCATTAGCTAATAATGACCCTGAACATAAATCCATTACTGACTAACAATTATACCTGATAATAAATCCATTACTGACTAACAATTAAACCTGATAATAAATCCACTACTGACTAACAATTACACCTGAAAATAAATACATTACTACTGACTAATACTTACACCTGAAAATAAATCCATTACTGACTAACAATTACACCTGAAAATAAATCCATTACTACTGACTAATACTTACACCTGAAAATAAATCCATTACTGACTAACAATTGCACCTGAAAATAAATGCATTACTGACTAACCTGAAAATAAATCCATTAGTGACAAATCTCTCTAGTATTCCGCCAAGCGGCTGTTATAGCTGGTTCACGTTACATATTCCTATTCGGTTTTATGTCACATTAAATTACTACAATACGTTGATCCCATAACGGAAGCTAAGCCTATATCAAATCTCACTGTTGTCTTTATCTTGATTAAAACATATCAGAGATAACTGCCAGTATCGTAGGAGGCGACTGAGCAAGACAAAGGAAAGCAGAAAGTATGAATGTGTACCCTGGACCTGCCACTTTACTGAACACTGGAAAAATAATATATTATATAGGATACAAATCTGAGTTGAATGGATTTTCATTTCTTTCACAACTACATAACAGCTTTACTAATTTATAGAATTTTTAGCGTTGTGTCAGACGACAAGAAAGTGTAATTTCCTTTCCGGAATTCGGCTGATTGCCCAAACTAATTCAGAAAATTCACTGATGATTTAGTAATCTCATAATTCCTAATAGAACTTGCTCAAGGCTGCAATTACCACTTGATGACCCTGACATCCCCTCCGGGCGAGAAAACTGACGCGAAATCTTGATTGAACAGATATGACGTAACGGTTACAGTGTTCGCCTAGGAAGTAAGTGGCAAGGTTTCAAAGCCCAGGTCAGTTAGCATATGATAGGCAACACCTTGAGCCCATGGGAGATTAATCATATATCAGAGTTTGCTGCCAAGTGTGCGCTATCAATAGCAAAGATATGATTAGCTATGGTAGGGATTAATAATAACCTGCCAGGAACCTGTAAAGAAGTCTAAATGGGCCTTAAAAGAAGCATTTAAGTGCTTCTGACCCAGTACAAAAAAACCTGTAACTTAATTCAAACTCTGACCAAATTTATTTGATTTTAATTTATTCAAATCATACAATTAAATATAATAGATTTTACATACTTTATTTCTATTACTAAACTTCTTAAAATTTAATACACGAAAAGCGTATCTTTTGAACAATTAATCGATACAAACTAAACTTAGTAATTTTCTACATAAAAATTTGATTCAAACTCTTAGTTGTATTATAAAATACCATACACGTCGCAAAATAATTTATTTTTGAAGTCTATATACGCATTGGCTGACTCAAACTATTTAAAATATTACTTTTATAATCATTTTTCTTTTACTTTTGATAGTATTTTTGTCAGAATTTTCAGTTGTTTTTAACAATAAAACTAAAGCACTACAAAAGCGCACAAGACATTAACCAAAAATAACTCTTTAGCAAATCAGTATAATTTTAGACAGCATACTGCGAAGTCGTAACAATTGATGGCGTAAAATTATTAATTAGCCTAATAAATAGTATTACAAACTAATAAATAGTAATACAAATTAATAAGTTTCATCTTTAGTGAATTTATCGTAATACTCAACTTAAAAACCATAATTTGCCAGTAAACTTTCAATAACTACACGTCTCTCTCCCGTGCTCAGCCAAATGGCAGGTCCAAGCGACATTATGTTGCCAAGTCGCTCATTAAAGAGCACTCCACCAAACAACATGTCGATCCAATCACAATATAATGTCCTGCCCACATTATGTGTTGGCTTCGGTTTTAAAATTTAAGTTAAAAATAGCAATATTAACTTTGCACATGCGCACGTAAGTGTACACAAAAACACACACAAGAATTCATACACAAGCAAGTCAGAGCATTGCTGCTAAACGTTAAACCAAAGTAGATGTCATTATTCCAACGGGATTTTCTCAGGAATACATTGTCATCATCATCATTATCATCTCCAATGATTAAAAATAATCATGTTAAATTTAACAGTTTAATAGCAATGTAAAGCTAATAATAAATACTGCAAGGCTAAGGTTAAGATATTTAGAGATAGCGTTTAGAGACCAATACAGAATAGATATAGAATAGGATAGAATAGACATGGAGTGTTTAGTGGAAAGGTATTAGAAAGTGGAAATGTAGGGTTAGAGTTTGCAATAGCAGTTGCTTGAAAGAAAATCCCGTCGCAGTAATAACGTCTACTCTTGTTGAGCATTAACCATTTATTCAGAGCATCAAGTCTAACACAAATCAAAGCGAAGAAAATTGCGTAAACGTGTGCGCAAGTAACACTTGAAACTTAATGAATAAAAATACGTCGCGTCTACCACAAACGTTATGCAAAAAATAGCAGTAGCATAAGCACACACATTCCTACACATTACAAAGTGTCAAACAAATATACACAAAATAGCAGTAACATAAGCACATACATTCTTACACGTTAAAATATGTCAAACAAACATACATTCTTACACGTTAAAATATGTCAAACAAATATACACATAATAGCAGTAACATAGGCACCACACATTTTTACACATTACAATAGTAACATAGGCACACACATACGTTTTTACACATTACAAAAGTGCCACGCCCATACAACGGCTTCAATAGATGCAAAAGCATTAGGATATACACTAGCACACGAACATACAGCACTGCTGCTGCAGTAGCAACACAAGCACACACATTCGTAGACATTACACATCGGTACACATATATGCAACATTAGCAACGCAGACTCTTAAATGAATCTTCTATAAATTGGAATAAGTCAAACATCACAGTCCAACATCCGTCAAATTCCCAGCATTCCACAATAGCAACTAAGTCCAATCTTTCTATAACTCTCCATTTCTCTCTCTTTCTCTCTCTCTCTCTCTCTCTCTCTCTCTGTCTCTCTCTCCCTCACTTAGTCTTTTTTCTTCATTCACCCTACTCCCACAGCCATACACGTCAACAAGTCAGTGCAAAAAGAACAATGAGTAAAGATAGAAACAAAATGGTAAAAACACAGACACATGTGGTAAAAGGAACTATCACAATGATACAGTATGACTGAACAGTGGTGATGAATATAAGCAGTTTGACATTTTTTGAAAAAATTGGCAAAAATAAAACATTTCATGCTAAATAATTAATGTAATATTAAACTGTCAAATTTATATTTGTTACAAATAAATGTCAACTTCCATTAGGCCAACAATTGACCGTCATATATATCATCACATATTGATACAGGCCTTTATGTAGTAAATATAAAATCAGTAAGCATATTATATCGCATTCTAAAATACAAAAAATATAATAATAATAATAATAATAATAATAATAATAATAATAATGGCATACATAGGCTAATTGCAAAGCAATCCGGCGATAAGCCAGAAACCTTTTTTCTTTGGCAAAGGCTTCTATGACTTTGCAAAGATCTAATGTAGTCTGCTTCAGCAATTCTTTAAGCAGCTAGATTACCTCGAGTAGCCTCGAGTAGCACGTATTGCTCGAATCGTTTTTATTAAACCTCAGGTTCATTACACCCGAGGTAAAATATAATAATAATAACTGCAAAGGTTCAACGCTGTTAGTTAGCTTCAGTGGTTCTTTTAAACTAGAAGATCTCGAGTACCAAAGCTA
>CAJHZI010000508.1:792500-877832 GCA_905160935.1 Enchytraeus crypticus
TATGAGTGAAAGAGGAAAGTTAGAAAATGTTAAGAGGGAAATGGAGAAAGGGAAAATAAATGTCCTAGGGATGAGTGAAGTAAGGTGGTTGGGAACTGGAGATTTTAACCCCGTACCCATCAAGTGATGGGTACAGGGTTATAAACTCCGGAGGAGATAAAAGGGAGAAGGGTGTGGCAATAATATTGGATAGAAATTTAAGTGAACGAGTAACAAAGATTCTTCAGTGCAGTGACAGACTGATGTTAGTGCGGATCAAAGCAGATCCAGTAGATTTGGTGTTTATCCAAATCTACATGCCTACATCAGCCTCAGAGGATGAGGAAATTGAAGCGATGTACGAAAAATAGAAGGAATGATTAAAGGAGAAAAAGCCACAGATCAAGTGATAGTTATGGGGGATTGGAACGCGGTGGTGGGTGAAGGGAGAGATGGAAATGAAGTTGGGGAATATGGTCTAGGAAAAAGAAATGAGAGAGGACAGAAATTGGTTGACTTTTGCAATAGAATGAGATTAGTGGTGTCCAACACTTGGTTCAAACATGAGAAGAGAAGGCGTTACACATGGAAGAAACCAGGAAGCACCGGAAACGAGGGAAGATACCAGATAGATTATATTCTGATAAAGCAACGGTACAGGAATAGTGTGAAGAATTCAAGGGCTTATCCAGGAGCCGATATTAATTCAGACCACAATCTAGTAATGGCAAAAGTAGGGCTTCAGCTGAAGAAAATACTTAAGAAGAAAAGCAGTAAGAGATGGAATTTGAACGGATTGAACGAGAAAAGAAGTCAGTTTCAGGAAGCAGAGGAAAGAAAAGTTAAGGAAATGAAGGACTACGAAAGAACAGGGGTAAGTGAAAGATGGTGTCAGCTAAAAGAAGCTATTAAAATAGGTGCAAAAGAAGTTTATGGCTTTCTTAAAGCAAATACAGCTAAAAAACCTTGGATCACAAGCGAGAGATCTTCTTCCTATTTCTTAATACATTTATCAACTGTCTATCTGTGCCAACTCTCTCCAGGACTTCCTCATTTGTAACCTTTTGAGTCCAGCTAATCCTCTCCATTCTTCTCCAAATCCACATTTCCAATGCCTCCAGTTTCCTAATATATTCCTTCCTTAAGGTCCATGTTTCACATCCATACAATAGCGTGGTCCAAACCAAAGTTTTCACTATCTTTATCTTTGTGTCTTTCTTTAGACTTTTTGTTAATAGTTCTTTTCTACTACCAAAGGCCGCTTTTGCTTGTGCAATCCTACTGCATATTTCTGTCTCACATTTCCCATCATCGGTTATAGTATGACCCAAATATTTGAAACTCCTTACCTGTTCCAATTTCGTATCATTTATTGTGATATTAACTTCACCTTTATTATTGGACACTCTCATAACCTTCGTCTTTTTTATATTAAACTTCATGCCATATCTCAGCCCCGTATCATTCAGCCTATCCATTATCTTCTGCAATCCAATCTCGCTGCCCGCTACCATTCCTTGGTCATCTGCAAATCGTACATCTTGTAACAAATTCCCTCCTACTGTTATTCCTTCTTCCAAGTCGTCCATGGCCTCCTCCATCATTGCCTCAGCGTAAATGTTTAACAGCAGCGTTTAAATGCTACAACCTTGTCTTAATCCACGTCCTATTTCACCTTCTTCTGAGTATTCTTGTTGGATTTTGATTACTGCTCTTTGACTCATGTACAAGCCCAAAATAGTCTTCTGTCTCTCCAGTCAATTCCTATTCTTTTTAAGATATTCATCATCGTTATCCAATCAATCCTGTCAAACATTCATAGAAACCCTCAGTGTTTCTACAGACACCCTGCTCCCTGTCACATATGTGTCGATAATCGTCACGGCATTCGTCGATATCTGAACATAGAGAAGTTATTATGCACAATGTTACCGAGCTCTATGATAGATATGTAACAGAAATAATTGCTGCGGATCTGTTATTGGGAAAAGTATTAACGAAAGAAAGCATGCCAAATTTAAAGTTAAGCAGTAAAATTACAGAAATAGTCGCAAAACATTCGCTGGTAAGCATTGAATAGGACTCCTTCGTAGCGCACTGCCTACTGGCAGGTCCGTGGTATATAACGCCTCCACTCTTCTCTGTCTTCCGCTTTCTTGTATATAACGCCTCCAATTTTCTCTGTCTTCCGCTTTCTTCTTCATTTTCACATATGAATTTGGTCTTTAAATCATCTAACATACCTAATCTCGACCTGCCCCTGCCTCTTTTTCCTTCCATTCTACCTTCTACGCCCTTTACTAATAGACCTTCCCCCCTTGTCCTATCCAACTCTTATTTCTATTTCTTATTATAGTTATCATCTGTCAATCTGTGCCAACTCTCGCCACAACTTGCTCATTTGTAACCTTTTGAGTACAGCTAATCCTCTCCATTCTACTCCAAATCCACATATCCAATGCCTCCAGTTTCCTAATATCTTCCTTAAGGTCGATGTTTAACATGCATTCATAGCGTGATTCAAAACATGGTTTTCACTACCTTTATCTTTGTGTCTTATTTAGACTTTTAATTAGTTTCTTTCCTATAATCGAAGCAAAAAGATTGGTGTATCACAACACAAATGCATGATATATATATATATATATATATATATATATATATATATATATATATATATTGAGAGAGAAAGAAAAGAGAGAGGGAGAGAGATGATATTTAAAACAACCACGATCGCTTTTTATATCTAGCAGCTCATATACTCTTACCGTCACATTCGTATTGATCATAGTTCAGTCTTTAAAATGTCAATAATACATTTTACATTATATCATATATCATAATTAATTAGAGTAATCAAATGTGCATTCTACAATCTACTTTCGAAGCGAGATTCAATAAGAAAATATCAAAAATGTCAAGCAATATAGACATGGCACGTTTACTCGAACATCAGGAAGACGAAGGCTGTTTGAATGAGATTAATAAACCAATTCTTCGTTCTATTTTTGATGGAGTGTAATACTTTAGCTGATTCTCTCTCTCTTAGTGCACTGCCTACTACAAGGTCCATGCTATGTAACACCTCCACTCTTCTCTGTCTTCCACCTTCCTCTTCCACATATGAGTGGGTTTTTAAATCATCTAACATACCTAATCTCGGCCTGCCCCTGCCTCTTTTCCCCTCCATTCTACCTTCTATGACCTCTTTTAATAGACCTTCCCCCCTTAGAATGTGTCCTATTCAACTCCTTTTCCTATTTCTTAATACATTTATCAACTGTCTCTCTGTGCCAACTCTCTCTAGAACTTCCTCATCTGTAGCCTTCTGAGTCCAACTAATCCTCTCCATTCTTCTCCAAATCCACATTTCCAATGCCTCCAGTTTCCTTTTCTTTGTGTGTTTCTTTAGACTTTTGTTAATAGTTCTTTTCTATTACCAAAGGCCGCTTTTGCTTGTGCAATCCTACTGCATATTTCAGTCTCACATTTCCCGTCATCGGTTATGGTATGACCCAAATATTTGAAACCCCTTACCTGATCCAATTTCGTACCATTTATTGTGATATGAACTTCACCTTTATTATTGGACACTCTCATAACCTTCGTCTTTTTTATATTAAACTTCATGCCATATCTCAGCCCCGTATCATTCAGCCTATCCATTATCTTCGCAGTCCATTCTCGCTGCCCGCTACCATTCCTTGGTCATCTGCAAATCGTACATCTTGTAACAAATTCCCTCCTACTTTTATTCCTTCTTCCAAGTCGTCCATGGCCTCCTCCATCATTGCCTCAGCGTAAATGTTTAACAGCAGCGGCGAAATTCTACAACCTTGTCTTAATCCACGTCCTATTTCACCTTCTTCTGAGTATTCTTGTTGGATTTTCACTACTGTTCTTTGATTCATGCCCAAGTTCAAAATTAGTCTTCTATCGCTCCAGTCAATTGCTATTATTTTTAAGATATGCATCATTATTATCCAATCAATCCTGTCAAAGGCCTTCTCTAAGTCTACAAAGCATACAAAAACGTCATTTCCATATTCTAAGCTTCTTTCGCAAAGAACCCGCATTACCCCTATTGCTTCTCTTGTGCCGCACCCTTTCCTAAAACCAAATTTTGTCTTGCTCATTATCATCTCTGCTTTCGACTGAATGCGATTATTTACTATCTTTAATAAGATCTTCGATGCATGAGGTATAAAACTGATTGTTCTGTAATCCGAACACCCCACAGCGTTAGCTTTTTTGGGAATTGGGATCATTACTGACTTGGTAAAGTCGTCTGGCCAAATACCTGTTTTGTACACTTCCATACATACCTCCATTAACTTATTACCTGATTAAAGTACCAATAAAGTTCTTTGTTAAAATATATGTAAAGCAGGTACAAGCTTCAATAAAGATGTGTCAAATACAGTTATAGTGATTGCAAAATGACCGTGTTACAATGAAGATTTGGGCTGAGCCAATAACTTTTAGTTTAATTTGTCCTCCATCGGATAAGTAGGCTACAGTAATAATAATACAAATAATAATAACCTCCGACAATTTCTATAGCGGTGTCATGGCCGGTGTCCGGCTTCGAGACCGCTTAACTGTAGATACACACAGCATATGTTACAGCAAACAGATTACACCGTGTTCACGCTGAACTAAAAAGCTCTTTAAAACAAGCGGTATAGTTTAGCAAATGCTGTATAGGTTTATTTTAAAATACAAACGTTTTTGGGCAAAATAAAGTTACATGTAGGCCTACATTAAGGATATAAGGCTTAGTTTAGAAATAGAGCCTATGATAACTGACCCTGACACTGGTGCTGATCAGACGACAGCTGATACCCAGCAGAACAGCTGCAGTGGTAGCTGCCCTCAGTGTTGTGACAGCTGTGAGAACAGCCTCCTTTGTCAATAGCGCACTCGTCTATATCTATGTGAACAACAACAACAACAAATAGACAGAACGTTGCTGTCATCCATGATGTCATTGATGGATAACCATTACGTCGTGGTAGATGTACTAGAAAGCAAAGTACACACAGCAGAATATATTGATTGAGTCGAATGTTGGAGCATCCCATTGCAGTGGATTTTGAAGAGCTGCTGAGTTCAACTTTAGTTTTAGTTAATTTTTATTTCTCTCTGAAGCCGAATGTCAATAGAACTAAATTTTCATTTTAAGATATATTGAGATATTTTTATATTGATATATCTCAACATAATCCTCCGAGTGAGGAAACTGATGTTAAGCTTAGCTTTACCAGCTTCAGGACATCGAGACATTTATTAAATGTTAATCTTATTCATTTTATCGGTCTATCTCTGGCACTCTCTTACTTTATTTCTCTCTCTTTAACACCAGCCATTTATCGTTATCTATAGTTTTCTATCAGTCTCCACATCTACATTTACACTTTATATATCATAGTCGAATGTCTCAGTGGCGTAGTGATTAGAGCTGTTGATAACGTCGTGAAATTTTAAATGACAGAACCTGAGTTGAAATAAAATCTCGTGGGTTCGATTCCCAGTCGCTCTGGTCTGAGAGTACTATCTCGGAGATTCACAGGAACAGTTACACAGAAAATTGAAAACTGTACCACAGCTAACTGATTTAACATGTGATATTAAAAGTGATAGATATCAAGGTAGTTGATCATTTCACTATAACGAGTGTTATTATAATTATTAATTTATTACGGCTCAAGTTACAGCTGAGTCTCATGTTACAGTTATAACCTCTCTACTACATATGTATGTATATCATATATCAATATTGTATATCATAAACAATATTTACTTGTCTCACCTTTACAAGCGGTAGACCGTTGGAGTGTGTAACCGGGTCTACAATAGCATTGAAAGCTTCCCTCTGTATTGTTACATTCGTGTTCACATCCCGCCGTGCCATTTATACACTCGTTAATGTCTGCACAGAATAATTAAATAAGTTAACGAAACAAAACAAATAAGTCATTTAAGTTAAATTTATAACAACATTACTCGTTAGTGCGAAATATACATGCCCATAGGTCATCACTCACGTAGGAGAATGATTTAAACAATTTGAACCATTATATCATTGCTCGTTCACTTGGCTGTAATTCTGAAGTGCTCGATGTTGTTATATATGACGGTAGCATAATTAATAGTTGTGTTTGTTGTCGCTTTAGTGGTTCAAAATTTTGACGTTTTCATAGTTTAAACTTAAAACACAGAAATGAGGATTGATAATTTTTATGCACTTGCTGTAGTCAGGTGAAAATTCAGTACGGTTTAAAACGCTTATTATTTTATGGTGGCAAGCATTTTCATGCCATAATATAACTATGAGATGGTCATACCCTCACAGGTTCTCTTGTCTGGCATCAGCTCATATCCTGAGCGACAGTCACAGCTGAAGCTGCCCTGAGTGTTGCTACATTTCTGGTGGCACGGTCTGTTCCAACACTCATTAATATCTGTTAAAATTAACATCAGTGACATATATATATACATAAATATATATATATATATATATATATATATATATATATATATATATAAAGAAGTTGTGGAAGCAGAATCAGTGAATGCCTTTGAAAACAAAAACGATAAACATAAGAACATGTAATTTAGATGCTAATTATATGTGCAGAGTTATTCATATGTATAAATTTGACATGTTGATATGAAGTTTGCATGATTTGATTTTTAAAAGTAGGACTAATTAAGTATTTTACGATGTACAGATAGGTGAAATTAGACCAAAATAGAAATATATATTTGAAATTTCATATAAATAGTTATAGGCCTAGTTGGTCACTGGCTCTTTTTGGTAAATGTACTTGTATAATGTGGTTTTGAGTTGTATATTGAACTATGAGGTGTTATCAATATTTATTGGCATTAGTTAAGAGTCTGATGAGCCTCAAACAAGCATATAATTGCTTCCTGACTCTGTAATGTTATGTTATGTTATAGGCCTAACGTGTCTCTAATTCCTGAATGAAGTTTACATTACATTATATTGTAAGCGGATAACGAATGTGAGCAACCACAGATAAATGTGCATTAGATACATGTAATATGACTATAAAAATATACCTATATTAATTTCAAAGAGAAGAGGATACCAGCTTGATAATATAAACAAGCGAGTTATCTGGTGCTGATAGACCTTGGTTTGCGGACTGCTATCTTAGATCTGTGCTCTTAGGTAAACTGATGTAGCGTATAGGCTATTTACTCCCATTTATAAACTACCTTGATTCAGTGCTTGATGTCAAATATAAATGCCATCTGATATTTTTAGTTTATATGGAAACTTTAAATATAAAGCTAAAATTATTCAATTTGAGAACATATAGGCCTATGCAGAAAATATGTAACATTATTCCTTATTTTTTATTTCCTGTTCATATTTCTTAACTATTACTACTTGTATAGTCACAATTAAAGTATATAATACAAATCTAAAGAAGAGTTGATTTTTTACTTCTATTTAGGAGAAAATACTCACAAACCTCTTGAACAGTTTTTACCCTTCCCCCCAGGTTCACAACCTCCTTGCGGGCACTGTCCACCTTTTCTCAGGCACGCAGCACCATTGCGGCAGTGACATTTTTTCTTGCAATTATTTTTATTAACACCGTAGTGACCTCTCTGGCATACTGAAAGAAAAATCTTTTTAAGTTATATCTTGCAACATCATCTTTTACAGTTATATCAGTACTAGGCCTATATTAGAAATTAATTTCAATTGTTCACTTTTACCGCTTTTTATCAATTGCGAAACAAATAAGTAAAGTGCACCGTCAACACAGAGTATACATTCAGTTTGAAGAACTCTGATTCGATATCGTTGCAGCGTAACGTCACTGATGATAAAAATGTGGAAAACTCTATCGTAAAAAACCTTATTGTGTAGATTGAAGAACTCATGGTTCAAAGAATCCAGCCACAGTTAGATGAGAAGCGAGCAACTGATCGCCTGTATTGCTTAATCACAAGTAGCTGATAAGTTTCTTTAGCTCATTTCGATCATTAAATAAGAGGGTAGAGTAATGTTGTTACTATATCGAAATTTAATGAACTTATATGTAAAAGAATTCTAACTAATATTACCATGATAGACGCTGTTGCGATTAGTAGCTCCGCACTTGTGACCCCAGTCTTCAGCTCTTGGACAATATTGACAGTCATATTCATTTGCTCGACCGTGTTTTTTATAATCATCTCCGCAGAAACATTGCACTACACCGTTAGGCCAATACGGATACTAAAATTATAAATTTAATCAGCTTATTTTAAAATTTAAAATTTAATGCTTTTGGAACTGCAAATCATTTTATGAATATATCCTTATAGGCCCTGTGTCTGATGATACTAATTTGTCGACGTTCCTATTAAAGGCGGTTAATGCAAATAGTGAATGGGTGAATATTATATAAGTCAACCACTTGTACATGAACATTTGTTGGCCTACTTACATGTATATCAAAATTACTGTCAGAGGCTCAGAGAGCACTCTTTGAGAAAATGTTCGAGAGATTTATGGGAGATTCAGCGTCACTAGTGAAGGTACCTCCAGAATTTATATTTATGTTACAAATTTGCAAAGTAATACGCTGTATATACTATTTATTTTTATTCGCAAACAGTAGGCCCCCTATGTTTAACCTTTGTTTCATTAAATATAGTTTTGTTTAACAATGGCATGTAATTATCCGGAAATTCTGAATATACATTTCCAATTACATTGTCCAATCACTGTTAATGTAGGCCTAAAGGGGAGATTATGCTTGAAAGCGAAGTTAGGATGTTGGTAACTGCAACTAGTTTGAATTATTTAGAATGAGAATGGTAGAATCTTCACGTCTTGAATCGCAGAGTATAGGATAATCAGACATTTAAATCGGTTTAAATCAAACTGAATCTTAATCCTATAAAAGCAGGGTTCAAATCCCCGCCACTGACATCTTATCGAACAGGAAACTGACGAACGATAAATTTTGTTCGTTCTTCAGTGAACATAATATGATGAACACACATCACTTAAGGTACCGTGTAGACTAATTATAACGGTGTATAGGTCCATACGACTTAGTTATACTCTGATCTGTATATCCTGTTCTGAAGTATATCCTGTTAAAAACCAATATACTGTAGATAGCAATCAAATGTAGATAATAGTATCGATGATAATCGATAGCAGTTTTATTTTAATATTACTATTATAATTCTCGACAAACACAATAATATCCATTGACAAACATAATCTTCCATGACATCATATTAACAAATACAGTGTCCACAGTATAGTAGACATAGTATAGTAACAATTTTAGATGAAAAATGTCTAACAGCACAGCACAACGGATAATTTTAATAGATAGGCCCTACGGCTATGGTTTTCGAAAAAAATACTAATTGGGAAAATTAATAATGAAAGAAGAAATAATGAATTTCAGTTTCATCTCTCGAAAGCGATATCAGTGACGAGACAGCCTATAATTTTAAGAACGCGCATACTGATCGGCAGTCGGCTATCTTAGTGGCGATGCCTCCATACACCTTTAATTATCTATGCCTATTGCTATGTCTTATTTTAGGAGAATACGTTTTGGAACTGAGACGAGAACACGTCTGCGAACTATGTGTTTGCATATACCTAACAAAACAACAACAACATCATCATCAACATCATCACCAACATCATCATCATTATCATCAACATGTAGGGTCTATTAACTTAACGCTATGTTATTTGGTTTAACGCATTTATTTCTAGAACTTAATTGCCAGTGACAATGTAAAATTTATTAACAATTATTTTGTGTTTAGAAAGGTGTTTTAATGTTTGAAGCGTGTTTTTGCGATTTTTCGTGAAGCAAGCAGGCTAGGTTTTGGACTAAAGAACAGTAAAGAAATTTGAAATCTACAGCGAAAATTCTATTAAGTTCTTTGCCAATTATATTTAGGCTCAGTAGGCTTTTGTAAAATGGAAATAATTGTCCAAACGTGGACCAAACGCAAACAGAGGTTTCAGGGTCATAAGTCATGACCCTGAAACCTCTGTTTGCGTTTGGTTTCCCTCCAAAAAGCCTCATTGAGGGACCTCATCATATCAAAATTTTGCTGAAACTTTTCCATTTTATTTAAAATGCATATTGGCCACTTTTTTGCACTATGTATATCTATATTTCTTTAATCGTCAACATTTGACAGGAAAAAAAGCAAACAGAAAACAAATCAAATGTGCATAAGCATAAAAATTAGTAACAAAAATAAACCATCATCAATTACAGAGTTAGAGTTACAGTTAGCCTAATTGGATCAAACTACTCACTTCATACTATTAGGCCTATGTAGTGTTTTTTGAATAAATATTTCTACATTGAAAATTGGCCCCTTAACCTACATGTAACAAGCAGATCTGGTCCTGTAGTAGGCCTACATGCATCTCAAGATGTTTCTATAAATGCTTACATCCAAGTCAAGATTACTAGAAAAGATCTATATAAGTCCATCAGTCAGAAATGAAGGAAGCAGATGATGAGTCTACTTTGGAAATAATTGAAATTTTAATTTGTGCAAAAAAATAAATAATTAGGAAATTATAAAAAAAGTTCAGGTTTAAGATTGCAAGGTAAGGAGTTTCATACTAATAGCGTATTATTATTTTAAACGTTGTCATGAGACCAAACCTGCATTCCAAAGTAACTGTAGCTTGTATTCTGACAAAGCTGCTGACACTGAGCTATCGAAACGACGTCAGATTTGTGATCAGTCAGAGATCTATTCAAGGTGTCATCCTTGTAACATCCGACATAGTCGAACTGCGACTGAGCTGTAATGACAGTCAGTGAGACGTTTAATGGGTTAAAAACCGCTAAATTTACACTAAAATCCAGAAGAGTTTTTTTCCGAACAACAAAGAAACTGCCACAGACGACTTCATTAGGAATCATTTCCGTAATCTCTTTTAAATCTGATGTAGGCTACTTGATGCAACCGGTAGAGTAAACTTGGAGGCAGTATAAGGAATAGTGCCATTTATCAACATACACGTGGGCCTATACAGTGTATAACAGGTGCGTAACGAAAGCTTACACACAGAGCATCTGAAGATGTTTCTACAAATATCTTGATTTGTAATCTCATTAAGATGAACTCTTCTTGAAAGCGTTTATTAGCATGTTTAAGAAGTGAGAGTGCATTCAAAGCATTTCATTATATCACAAAATACACGAATAGCAGAAAAGTATATTTAAAAAATAATTGTAATTGTTGTTAAATATATAACATTTTTGTTATAATCGGCGTCCCTGACATTGCCGTATGGAAAGGAACCAATGTTATATTCCTATTGATTGATTGATTGATTGCTTATTGAGAACTATAACTATCAACATTATTATGATAAATGTTTGTTTATTGTTTATTTTATTACAATAACAGGACTCGTTTCTGCTGCCTCAAAAATCTATTTCGACCTTGGCAATGTTGTATAAGTCTTCGTTGTTAAAGCTAAACATAAAGCTAAACTTTAACGTCAGTTTCCTCACTGGAAAGTGATGTCAGTGACGGACCAGCCCAGGATATGAACCCCGCACATGCTAATCCGCGGTCGAATATCTTACCGACGTCGCTACTGTTGAGAATAAATGTTAAGAATAAATAATAATAGTATAAAAGATTTATAGAACGATTCACGGTAATCTCACACTGATATGACACAGGCCAGCAGAACTATGAACAAGTACACGTGGTATAATTATGCAATATAACCAAGTGTATGTTTAGCATAGTGGTGTGAATGGTTAGGTAGATATTCTAATGTTTGTTAGGTCATGTGTTCGACTCTTAGAATGTCTTAGGTTAATATCGTATGGGTAACGTCATGTAATTTTAATTGACAGATCCTCAGGTGAATTAAACACTCGTGGCTTCGAATCCCAGCCGCGCTGATCTGAGAGTAAAATATCGTACATTCACTGGACTGGTTACACGGAAAATAGAATAAATAGCCTAACGGTTTAAACATGTGGTATTAATAAGTGATAGATATAAACATAGTTGAACATTTCACTATAATATGTGTTTACTTTACTTACCCTGACTGCAGCTGAGCACATGTAGGTAGATCACAAGAGAGACAAACAGTGAGATCATCCTGACCATTACGTCACAGTGCTTTGCTGCCTAAATATTTCTAAGTCTTTAATATAATTGTTTACATTTCTGTTTCGCTTAATTATACTAATAAGTATTCCCAATTGTTCTCAATTTGATTAAAGCTTCTTATATTCAGAGATTGTTCTTCAGGTGCTAACTCAAACGGTGGATGTTAATATTTCTTTCTAATTTACACATTCGCTAATTAGATCACGTTTTATGTTATACATGTATTTAAGTTCCTTGTGCTTACATCAAAAGATTCCCATTTTAATTCTTGGCCAGTCAAGAATTTAATATAATCACTTGTCGACGATCTTGACTACAAACCAATATCTGAAAAAGTCCAAGGAAAACCATCTCAGAAAACATCACTCTCAAGCTACAGGCTTGAGAATGATGTTGCTTGGGATTTTTTAACTTGCCCGATAATATATTTATTCATACAGAGCATCATAGCAGATTGAGGATTGGATCTGCCATTTGATAATAAAGCGCTAAAATTAAAATATTATAAAATAGGATTTTCTTTTCGATTATTCTTCTGCAAATTCTTCTTCAGGTCACTTTGGGGTAAACCAATATGTAACACGTGATGTGGTGACGTCTCCGATATGTGGAAACTTTAGGCCTTCGTTAAACATTTATTATTATTTGAATAAAGAGCATACTACTGATTCTGAATGAAACATGTAACCAATATTCAGATAATCCACAACACATTGGGATCCGGACCTAACACGAGCAATATGATCACATAAGCCATGATATAGTGAACTGAAAACCTGAGCTAGACCCAACAAGGAAGTTAATAATTAGCCTTAACATACACAGTTACTCATTTTAAATATCACCGCAGATACGTCATCCCTTTAATTGCAATGACTAGTGCAACATCAATTTATTACACTATACATTATATTATTACATCAATATATTTTACTATAGACCCTGTACGTGTATGTATATTACACGGATTGTTCGGATATATATTTTATTTACTGTGTTATGCTCGGGTGTGGTTGGACCACTGCAGAATAGGGCAACCGCAAATAATATGCTGCGTGTACGTAAGAGGCGACTAAGTTAGGAGCTGAGAATGGCAAGAGGGGACCCAACTAACCATGAAATATTTTCCCTCGGGACTAAATGCTAATTAATAGGGCATGAACAATGTTATCCACGACACACCTTTGGGTCCTAACCACACACCCGTTCAACCTCCAATCCGATGGGATTCTCCAGTGGATCGACCATTGGACGCATCCACTTTTCGACATTGTGTAGACTCCAATATAGTCGCACCACATCATCTAAGCCTCCAAGTAGCTGGATTACAGGAGCACGCCACAACTCCCAGCATGTAGAAATTTTTACTACTTCAGATATTGATTTAAATGTAATTTTTATTAACTCATGATTACTTTGAACTCTTCCTGTAAAGTAGTCTCGAAGACCGAGTTCGGTCATGACACTGCTATACAAGTTTTCGTTGTTAATAATAAATAATAATAATAATAAATATTATTGAGGATGGCAACGGAAAACAATCTCAGAAGCCATACTTTCCCAAGGTACAGGCTACATATTGTATTGGTAAGGCATAGACTTTGTGAAGAGATTTACTTTTGATCTAAGGAATGCTCTTATGGAGCGAGAAAGCAGACTTTGAGTATGAATATGTACTTTGAACCTGCCACTTGTCAATCAATGCACTGAAGAGAAGATATATATATATATATATATATATATATATATATATATATATATATATATAATCTCTCTATTTGTGCACAGCCCACTGGCAAGTCCATGGCATATAACGCCTCCACTCTTCTCTGTCCTCCGCTTTCCTCTAAAGTAAAGTAAACACGCATTATAGTGAAATGATCAACTATGTTGATATCTATCACTTTTTAATACCACATGTTTAAACCGTTAGGCATTTTATTCCATTTTCCGTGTAACCAGTCCAGTGAATGTCCGAGATTTTACTCTCAGATCAGCGCGGCCGGGATTCGAACCCACGAGAGTTCAATTCACCTCAGGATCTGTCATTTAAAATTTCATGACATTACCCCTACGCTATTAAGACATTCTACATATCCTCTACATATGCACATATGAGTGAGATCTTTAAATCATCTAACATATACCTAATCTCGGCTTGCTACTGCCTCTATATCCTTCTCTTCTGCACTCTATGACCTCTTTAAATAAATAGACTTTCATCCATAGATTTTGTCCTATCCAACTCTTCTTCCTATTTCTGTATACATTTATCAACTGTCTGTCGGTACCAACTCTTTCAAGAACTTCTTCGTTTGTAACCTTTTGAATCTAGCTAATCCTTTCCAATCTTCTCCATAACCAAATTTCAGATGCCTCTAGTCTCCTGATATCTCCCATCCTTAAAGTCCACGTTTCACATCCATATAATATTGTGATCCAAAACAAGGTAATATTTATTATACATATAATAACCTCACCATATGATATATACATATATATATATATATATATATATATACATATATATATATATACATATATATATATATATATATATATATATATATATATATATATATATATATATATATAAGAAAGAGTCCTATACTCCTAAACATTTGGCTAAGTTTAATGAAAATGAAACAATCACTATATTCTATCCTCATCAGCTAAGAATTAGATTATGCAATGACAGCATTGTCAAGCCGCTTACGATTCGGGCATTTCACATATAATGTAGGCTACTGCTCTACAGAAAATAGAATTAAACGATAAATGCGATATATCATAGTCAGCCTCAGTATTTACCAGTGAGCAGAAGCGCCAGATAAACTTGAATTTCACTCCTCATATCTGGGCTGGTAAATAAAGATTACAGAAGTCAATTAAAAAGCTATTGAATGTTTAAATTGTCACCACACATCGCGTATCATGGAAGATGGTAGTTGATGATAAACTGCTTGCGAAGTAGAACTGAACTGACGCTACAGTTGGGTCTTGTGGTGAACTATCTCCGCAATTAGACTGAATTATATACGTGAATCTCTTCATTCGTCATTCAAAGCTGACAGGAAAAACGTGCAAGTAAACAATTAAGATATAATAGTAATAATTATTTGAGATTAGACGATTTTTTCATTTATTTGGAGGAGGGAGGTGAGAGGAATCTGGTGTACATTTTTCTCTCTTTCTCTCTCTCTCTCTCTTCTCTCTTTTACATTGCACTGCCAAGTTTCAGGTTCAAGGTACATTTTCATACTCAGAGTCCGCTTCTCGCTCCATAAGAGCACTCCTTAGATCAACAAGTTAATCCCTTCACAAAGTATATGCCTTATAAATACCTTATATAGCATTACCATTTAATCTTAGGGGAATGTATTTCATGGTGAGATAGGTTCCTTCTTGCTATCCTTAGCTCCTGCCTTAGTCGCCTCTTACCTACAGGCAACAGATTGTTTGCGGTTTCCCTATTCTGCAGTGATCCAACCACACCCGAGCACAACACGGGGATTTCAATCAGGCATCCTACTAATTGACTTAACAGTTAACACTCCTCTGAGTATAATAAAATAAAATAAATAATCGAAACATTACCTTTAGGCCCGGCAAAAATTGTAAAAATTGCTAAATAGCGGCAGATAGTATTGCATCCAGTGTCACAGTTTTGGGTGCAAGGTCGGGTTAAAAATTATCCCCGACATAGGATTAGCCGAGACATTTTGCATGTAAATATGAGTAATTTGAAATTTAATTTAGAGCAAATTGCGTATTACAGGGTGAGCAAAAAAAAGATCACACCTGCAAAAAGTTTGAATATCTCAGGCTATTGTTAACATTTTCCAATAAAACTTTTACCAATTACAAAAGGACTAATTTCTGACGGGATGGCAGTGTTATTCCAGTCTCATAATGTTTTTCTATTTCAGTTTCTATTATAATCTTTGCTAATGTCTTTGTATTTCTATTCATTTCTATTCTTAGTCTTTGCATATTTTTTCGTTTCAGTTTTTATTTTATTTCAAAAAATTATTTTTCTATTCCTATTCTATTTCAGTCAAGGTATTTTTTTATTCTATTTCTATTCTATTTCAGTCTTTAAATATGATGAACCATTTTAAACTCAAAGATCACACCTGTATTATTCAATGTTTCTATTCTTAATTTTGTTGTAATTAATCAATATAGAGAGAGTTGATTAATTACTTAAGTTCGCCACAGACAATATTACAATTGAGTTTGCTAGTTTGAGTTAATCATTCTACAATGAAAATTTCTCAATAGTATCCATTATTTTAGCATAATAGTCAATCATTTTCTTATTAAGCTTCAAGAAGACCTGCTTCTCCAAACACACCTGAGCTCTATTTCTCTTGCAGTCAGATCTCCACAGAGCGAAAAATTCTCTCACAATAAGCCTCGGATGCTGGAGCGGCTACCATATCTTGAGCAGTCTTAGCTAAACGTGGAAATAACGGTTCGTTTTCCAACCAGAATTGCCGTGTTGTTCCCGTGCAGAGATTATCCTGAAGCATCGTGAAGTATTTTGTCAACTCATTATCTATACATGTAGTGTTCGCTGTTGGACTTGAAGTAGTTTGAGTCGTTGCCGATGTAAGCTTCCGAAATAGATGTTTGAATTTCTTGCGGATTGGTCCATTGTCGCTGTCATCTCCTTCATCATTGGCAGACTCGGGGATGCTTGAGTCACCCAAGTTGACACTGGGAGTATTTTGTTCCTTACAGATACACTGAGCATAAAACAGATAGAGTTTACTTGCAGAATGAACGGAATAGATTAGGAGGCTACCTACTCTAAACTTCAGAGTACGTAGCCTCTTCAGTAAGTTTATTTCGAAGACTAATTCATTAAAAATGCAACAGAGCAATTAATTTAAATGAAAATCTAAGAAATTAAATAACACTCTGAAATTGATCGTTCAATTGATAATTAATCAGTGAATAGAGGATCTAACTTGTTCAATGTTAAAATCTGTGATAAATTTTAAATTACTATTCACATTTATGACTACAATCTATAAATGTAGTTTAAAGATACAAGAATGTAACCTAAGCATTAAAAGGCACCATGAATAATTAGAATACTGTAAAATAATTAACCTACATGTAACTGCAAACCATATTAGTATTCTATAGCAATTTATCTAACCTTTTTGATGATGTATGCTCTTTCAGCTCACGACAGTCTTTCCATAGTTGGTGTAAGGAGGAATGGTGCTGTCTCATAGTCCAAGAGACAAGCAGCAGCAGGCACCACCTCAAATGTCGGGCTTTGAGGATTTAGAAAGTTGTCGAGACACCTTTTTAAAGCCTGAAGAAGGCCCCTCGCCATTCCATTCCCCTCTCCATGATTCTTTGCCTTCTATATCCTCAAGATGGGGTCCTATGAATGTTCGTGATTTACTCTCTAATCAGCTCGAGGGGAAAGTGACAGCACTATTTCAGGAAGAGAAATTAAAAACTTCACGAAGCTATCTAACGCTTCATTGAATACTGTAGAGAATCCACCATTTCAGTGTAAGAATAAAATTAACAACTGCACTAAAATTCATTTTATTGTTCAAACAGTCATCAGCTGGTCCATAATCACAGAATGTTTGCGTAGGTTGCATTCTGATTTACCCATAACTCTGCGACAGCGTACACTTTCTCGTAGTCATGCTGAAATAAAGCAGAAATAGTTGTCAATAGTAGAAATCAATCATTATTATTTTAGCCACAAATCGTTAATTAACTAATCAATCAATAAAACAAACAATTACACAAATATTTATTAAAACAATCAATTAGAACAGGCAATTAGCTGATCAATCAATCAATTAATGATACAAATGATATTTACAGTATTTAGTCCATCTATCAGGTTCCCCGTGTTGTGTCCGGGTTGCTTGAAGAATTGACCAACCGGTGACTGCACATGTCGTAGAAGGCGACTAAAGCACTAAGATCCATACCAACGTCAGAAAGGGCATTCGGTTGGTGAGCGCCTAGGCTCCAGAAATTGCTACAAAAATTTTAACGAATGGAAAAGCCTCAAATAGGGGATTGGTTGGTGGTGTGGTGTAGGACAGAGAAGAAGTGAGATGGTCTATTTGTATCCCGACCCTGGTTAAACTGGGATTCAAGGGAAGATGAGGAAGACTCAATCTATCAGGTATTATAATAATAATTAGCAGTTTTTTATATTTTGAAATACCCTAGAAATACTGCTATATTTTTTATCTGTATAGGCCAATAATACCGTAAAATGCAATTAAATACATTAAAACACAACAAATACAAAACATTAATCGCTCTCTACCTGACTATTGATGAGCAGTGGCTGAGATTTCTTTAGATCAAGAACAATCTGTACGACATCAACATCATCATCAGCCTGCAATATGGATGCACAATTACTTGCCGCTATGAATGGTCCGCAGAGACCAACACCGGTCCTTCAAAAATCAAATAATACATCAATTAAACTAAATAGACATCTATCAATAAATGCATCTATTAACATTATAAATATGATCTTTATTCACCAAAATTCATGGCAGCAAGAACAAAACAAGAAATAAAAATAACGAAAGAACAGAATAACAGAAATTACGGATTAGCCATTAAAGAGTCTGCAAGTAGAAAAATATAAACTAAAATCGCCGTTTATCTTAGGATCGACCTTCAACAATCTAATTAGGTTAAAATACCTTCAAATAAAAACACCGATAAATACACCGATAAATCAATCAGTGAATCAAACGAATAACAAATCTATTAATCAATTTTTTTTAAAGAATTTGTCGAAAATTCAGTCAATCTATCTATCAATAAATATATCCTATGTATCTAGCTATATATGTAGCTTGAAAAGATATGGCTGCTGTGGTGATTTATCGTTGCCTTTCTCAGTTCTTACTAAGTGGTCCTTTACTACATATACAGTTATCGGTTGTTCTATTCTTTGTGGTCTGACACGGGAACTGTACAGATTAGACTCCAAATAATCGAGTAATTGATTTATTGATATCTACTAATCGCTGATTAATTAATCTAACCTGCAGGCGACCACCACAGGCGCCTGTTCGTTGTTGATGAGAGAACTCACTTCTCTGTGGATTTTCACGTACGCCTCGTCCACAGCTGTTAGTGACTAAGGCAAGCTCGCTACCAATACTCTAACTCTCACCTCTCTCTTCTCTTCATCCATCTCATGCAGCTGCACCTTCTTCAATCAATCAATCAATC
Organism: Enchytraeus crypticus; assembly: GCA_905160935.1. Classification (NCBI taxonomy): domain Eukaryota; kingdom Metazoa; phylum Annelida; class Clitellata; order Enchytraeida; family Enchytraeidae; genus Enchytraeus; species Enchytraeus crypticus. The sequence continues at coordinate 811,902 of CAJHZI010000508.1, forward strand.
AATCAGTCAGTCAATTAATCAATCAATAAGTCTATCAATCAATCAGTCAATCAATCAATCTCTCAGTCAGCCAGTCAAGCAATCAATCAATCGACACCAATATACTATTATAAATTGAATTCATCCATTATTCAATTACCATTTCAATTATACCTTTTGTTCGAAACTGGAGTAAGGAATTGGTACGGTAAGTGTTACGCGGACAATAAAAATATTGTGTAGGACATTGGAACAAGTGGACACATCATTCACTTTAGAATATCATCTCTCATGCAACATGAAATGCACGTACGTCCTAAAGTAAAGTCTTTCAAAGTAAAATATAGCTCTCAATTGAACTTTAATGATTTGCTAAGGCTATTTGATATTCATATCTCAGTAGTATGTGAACCCGCATTCTGAAACATAGGCCCCGATGCTACGCCTATTAGCCTACAGCCTAGCAGCTGCTATCAGCTGCTATCAGCTGCTATCAGCTGCTATCAGCTGCTATCAGCTGCTATCAGCTGCTATCAGCTGCTATCAGCTGCTATCAGCTGCTATCAGCTGCTATCAGCTGCTATCAGCTGCTATCAGCTGCTATCAGCTGCTATCAGCTGCTATCAGCTGCTATCAGCTGCTATCAGCTGCTATCAGCTGCTATCAGCTGCTATCAGCTGCTATCAGCTGCTATCAGCTGCTATCAGCTGCTATCAGCTGCTATCAGCTGCTATCAGCTGCTATCAGCTGCTATCAGCTGCTATCAGCTGCTATCAGCTGCTATCAGCTGCTATCAGCTGCTATCAGCTGCTATCAGCTGCTATCAGCTGCTATCAGCTGCTATCAGCTGCTATCAGCTGCTATCAGCTGCTATCAGCTGCTATCAGCTGCTATCAGCTGCTATCAGCTGCTATCAGCTGCTATCAGCTGCTATCAGCTGCTATCAGCTGCTATCAGCTGCTATCAGCTGCTATCAGCTGCTATCAGCTGCTATCAGCTGCTATCAGCTGCTATCAGCTGCTATCAGCTGCTAGCCTATTAGCCCAGCAGATGAAGCAGCTGCTGCTGCGGGCGGCGCTTTGCTGTAAGCGCGCTGCGGGGGGATGACGCGCTGCGGGATGATGACGCGCTGCGGGCGGCTCTGCTGCGGCCTGTCTAGACAAGTCTCAACGGTTTGACAAAATCAGATGGCGTGCGGCGAAGCCGCCCTGAGGGGGAGAGAACGTTCTAGAATGTTCTAGAATATTGTGTAATGCCTCGTTGACGAGTCTGCAATTAAACATTGTTGTTAACAATGTTAAACCGTTGATTCTTAGTCATCTGTCCTACTTATTGCTCAGCGTTTAGAACTACGCAATAGATACGTACGTTGTCTGTAGCTACCACAACTGTTGTTATGATGTTTGCAAATTATAAACACTTTTCCGGTTAAGTTCTGACTAACTTTACATGTTTATAAACAGTAAACTTTATACTTTGGCCTACTAACCTAAGCCATTTTATTTGTTTACTTCAGTACTTTTTAGTTTACATCAGCACTTTTAAGTAAATACTTTTTTTGTTATGTTTACATCAGCACTTTTAAGTAAGCACTTTTTTTTTTATTTTTTACATAATTTGACAGATTGTCTGCCTGTATCTCTCTCTCTCTCTTTTTCTCTCTCTCTCTCTGTATGTGTCTGTATGTGTCACTCTACAAATCTGTTGTTATGATATTTGTAAATTGTAAACACTTTTCAGTTAAGTGTCTTTAAGTGCTAACATTAAGTGTCTATAAACAGTAAGCACTTTTCCGACAAGGTATCTTTTTCAACTATAACTTTGCAATGTCATGTTTCTAGCAATCTTAACATCACAAAGTCATGTTTCTATTAATTTTAACTTTAGCATATTATGTTTTATATCAAAGTTATTATTATGAAGGTGTATTTTTATCAACTTTAAATTTATCAAGTCCAACTTTAACTTTAACAAATTAAGTTTTTATCAATTTTAAATTTATCAAGTTAAGCTTTTTATCAATTTTGCATTTATCAATTCATCTTTTTATCACCTTTAAATGTAACAAGTTAAGTTTTTATCAACTGAAAATTTATTAAGTCATCTTTTTTATCAACTTTAACTTTAACAAATTAAGTTTTTATCAACTTTATAATTATGAAGGTGTGCTTTGATTAATATTAACTTAATTTGGTAAAGTTAATGCAGCCAATTTCTGTCGATGTTTAAATTGTGATAAAATAATATTGCTTCTAATTTGGCTGAAATGTTTTATTTGTTTATGTACCAACAGTTGACATGATTTTGTTAAGCTTACCTTATATTGTTGATCTTCGATCAACTCCAGTACTCTACTACTTAAGGATAATGTTGAAGTCCTTGGTTCGCCTTGAGGTGAGGAATTAGCCTTTAAATCCTGATTGACTGATTAATTAGTCAATCATTTACTATTTAATGATTAGCAATAATTAATATGGAATTGATTAATTAATTATTAACCAGTTGATCGGAAAAGCAATAAGGCTAAATTGAAAATGTTGAGTAACATAAATATAAAAGTCCAATCTTCTGCTGAGATTTCAAAGAATTCGAAGTTTATTAGGTCATAGTGATACGAGCTGAGACCATTTGGTATTGTTTCTGTCTGACCCTGCATCATCTGAGAGCATGTGTGGACTGTGCACTCAGACCTTTTTCTACTCAAATCCACAACAAAATTCCTTTTTTGCAGTAATGTGCGTCTATGCCTACTATGAAACTTAAGAATTTTCTGTGCGTAATTGTCTGATCGATTAGTATACACTTGATTACTATACTCATTTGTAAAGTCCACGCTAGTTAAATTCGTTTGTCAGAAATTTGTCGTTTGAATCAGTAAACAGGTTCACTGCTGTCACAGTACTGTGTAAACTCCGGGCGCAATCTGTTGCAAGTCATTGATTTAGTATCATCGTGTTACAGCAGCTCCGTGCATCAACTGCGCGTTGTTGTTACTGTCACATTTCAATCAGTTGAGAATTTGGGTCTACTGTATTTCTCCTTTAATCAAAAATGGGCAATCGGTTAGCTGGTATATGTTAAGACGTTGCAATTTTGTTCACAATGTCAACGGTAGTATCGCTAATTGGACAGTTTGGATGCATTGTGGCTAAGGACTAAAAACTTGTGCTGTATGGTAGCCTCTTGGTCCTGTAGCTGTTAGATCCTGTAGCTGCTAGGTCATGTAGCTGCTAGGTCCTGTAGCTGCTAGGTCCTGTAGCTGTTAGATCTGTAGCTGCTAGGTCCTGTAGTTATTAGGTCATGTAGCTGTTACATGTTGTAGCTGTTAGGTCATGTAGCTACTAGGTCCTGTAACTGCTAGGTTCTGTAGCTGCTAGGTCCTGTAGTTATTAGGTCATGTAGCTGTTAGATGCTGTAGCTGTTAGAACTGTAGCTGTTAGATCTGTAGCTGCTAGGTCCTGCAGTTGTTAGGTTATATAGTTGTTAGATTTGTAGCTGTTAGATCTGTAGCTGCTAGGTCCTGTAGCTGTTAGATCTGTAGCTGTTAGATCTGTAGCTGTTAGATCTGTAGCTGCAGTGTCTTATAGGTAACTATTAACTGCTGTTAGGACAGCAGTAACCTGTAGGACAGTAGTTACCTGTAGGACAGTAGTTAGCTGTAGTACAATAGCTACCTGTAGGACAATAGTTACCTGTAGGACAATAGTTACCTGTAGGACAGTAGTTACCTGTAGGACAATAGTTACCTGTAGGACAGTAGTTACCTGTAGGACAATAGTTAACTGTAGGACACTAGTTACCTGTAGGACAGTAGTTACCTGTAAGACAGTAGTTACCTGTAGGACAGTAGTTACCTGTAGGACAGTAGTTACCTGTAGAACAGTAGTTACCTGTAGGACAGTAGTTACCTGTAGGACAGTAGTTGGCTACTTAGTGTTTTGTACGGGATCCATCATGTACCATTTATTTGCTAAACTCAGAATTTTTACAAGTAACGGACATAAACATATAGCAATAAATAAATAAACAAAATGGCAATTAGTTAACTTCTGTAAATGCCTCCAGTAGTTGCCGCTATTGCCTCCATTAATTGCATTCTGTAGTTGCCTGCACTGTAGCAGATTCGCATTAAATCTCGATGTAATAAATTAGGACACCGCTCAGCCACTGAACACTTCTCACTGGCATGTAATATACATACTAATTAACTCACCTGTCGAAAGCCTGCATGGTTAATAAAAAGTGAACTTTTTGTATAAATAAGTGAAACTGTACTCCAGTCAGTGCCTTATTGCACTAACTATAGAGCTGGCTCTTGTGTGTATCGTATATGGACAGATTTCTATCTAGCGAGGAAGTAAACGGATAGTCTGCATATTAGCCTAAGTTGTAGTGTGAATAGGTAGTAACTTATTAGATACTGGGTTCGTATCCCCTCCGCTATACCCACATACAGCTATAATATGAAATTGGAGGAACTCTTTGTGATAATTGAATATTTATTTTTATTATAAAGCTCTAAGGCTTGTTTCCTTATCACAATAGTTACTGTAATAGACGATCCGGCTGTAATTTGAACCGATGGCCTCCAACCTCTCAGGCAATTCTCTAGTACGTTTAATAGAGTACGAAGTCAAAGTTGCTATTAATGGCCAAATTTCACAAATGTGAGGGAATAGATTGAGATTAATTTAAGTACCGTGTAACGAGAGGTTGAATTTTCCCAGTATTAAATGGGTAGATATCTAGAATTAGACATCTACCCGTCTATCTAGTGTATATCTAGATATATACTAGATATAAGTATATATCTATTTATGTACTAGATATGTATATAGTATATACTAGATATCCCCGTGTTGTGCTCGGGTGTGGTTGGACTACTGCAGAATAGGGCAACCGCAAACGATCTGCTGCGTGTACGTAAGAGGCGACTAAGGCAGGAGCTAAGGATGGCAAGAGGGGACCAACTTCACCGTGAAGTATTTTCCCCCGAGATTAAATGGTAATTAATCCATTTAACGAGGAAGGCAACGGGAAACCACCTCAGAAGCCATATTTTTCCCAAATTATAGGCTACATAAGGTATGGATAAGGCGCAGCCTTTGTGAAGGGATTAAGTAGTTCATTTAAGGAGTGCTCTTATGAAAATGAAGCGAGAAAGCAGACTGAGTATGAATATATACCTTGAACCTGCCACATGGCAGTGCACTGAAGAAGAAGAAGATACTAGACATCACAAGAGATCGGCCTACTATCAGACACGGTCGCGCTGGGCCTCGAACCGATGGACTCTTATCTCTCAGGCAATTTTCCAGTAAGTTTAAAGATTACGACGCCAAATTTGCTATTAATGGCCAAATTTAAAAAATGTGAGGGAATAGATTGTGAAATATATAAGTACCTGATAAGGATCGAGAGGTTGAATTTGCTCAGAGTTAAATGGGTAGATATCTAGATTTAGATATCGACCCAACTATCTAGTGTACATCTAGATATATACTAGGTTCTAGTATTTATCTACATACACTAGATATAAGTATAGATGTATATCTATATGTTACAGTAGATATATACTTAATATCATTACAGTTTTATCTGTCACTCGTTTCTGGGTCGGGCATTAAAAGGGATTAATACAACAAACAACAACTGACGGCTTATATGATTATTATTAGCCCATAGCTCGAGCTACACGGCGCGTTACGTACCTTCAAAAGAATGAATGAAGCCCTTCATTAACTACTGAAGCAACATATTACTGTGAAAAAAAAATTTTTATGTCTTATAGAACTTCATTTAGGGATTTCGGTACCCCGCTCCCCAGTGAAAAGCATAACATTGCTACCACGGCGAAAAGTTAGAATTAATCTTAACTCAAATTAATTTTTAAAATTCATAGCCAACAATCCCTAATGCATCGGATAAATCTCTCATTGGCTCTCACACGCTTTCATAAATCCCTAAACCTCGCTGTAGCCTAGATAACCCGCAACCTCTCAATAGCATCCATGCACCCTTTGAACCCATGAACCTTTCAATAGTATCCATACATCCCTTGAACCCATGAACCTCTCAATAGCAATCCTGCACCCTTGAACCCACAACCCCTCAATAGCAATCATGCACCCTTGAATCCATGAACCTCTCAATAGCAATCATGTACCCTTGAACCCATGAACCTCTCAATAGCAACCATGCACCCTTGAACCCATGAACCTTTCAATAGCAATCATGCACCCCTTGAACCCATGAACCTCTCAATATCAATCATGCACCCCTTGAACCCATGAACCTCTCAATAGCAATCATGCACCCTTGAACCCATGAACCTATCAATAGCAATCATGCACCCTTGAACCCATGAACCTCTCAATAGCAATCATGCACCCTTGAACCCACAACCCCTCAATAGCATCCATGCACACCTTGAACCCATGAACCTCTCAATAGCTCCCACCACACTCATAAGAACCCGTATGCATGACTCCTAATAGTATCCTCTGCGTATATCCCATCAATCAGCCCATCAATCAGCCCATCACTCACACGGACCCATTATAGGCCCTGCCACTTGGACGAATCTGTCCCAAAGGAACGCTGAGTGTACAGTTTAATCCTCGAGTCATTAATATTTTAACTGCTGTTACAACCTTTAAGCCTTTAAACGCTGTTTAAACCTTTAAACCACTTTTATAGGCCTACTTTCTTGTCCCAATATCTTTCGACACCTCTCTCTGTTTCTCACCATTTCTTTCTTTCTCTCTCTCTCTCTCTCTCTCTATCTCTTTCTCTCTCAATTTCTCCCTCTCCCACTCCTAGATCTCTGCCTTACTTCACAGTACTGTATTAAGACTGGACCAGGCTGGCTCAGTTATGACAGCGTAGACTAGTATTTGCCTAGTTAGGCCTATCTAATTTGTGTAGACATCTATCTGGCGCCCGCTAGTCTGTTGTAACAAATAAACGTAAGAGAAGTCTTATGAGTAGTGAATGCTTCAGTAACTACGTAGCTTGTCAATGTCGCGCTGATGAATGAATATTTCAAAGTTATAGAAAACGCGTCTTAGTTAGAGCTAGTTTTAGGCGGCCTGCGACGATGCTAATCCTGGCAGAAGGAGTGGTAACACTGACTACCACAGTTTAACTCATGGATATCCTCGCCAGAATTATCCATGTATAATAGAACTCGTTTGTAGTAAAGATGTACCAAAGAAAGTTTGGAGGGAAGAGCTGTATGTTAAGCTAGAGAGAGGTAGACCACAATTGACGTGGAATTCGGTAATTAAGAAGAACATGAAAAATGTCGGATTGACTTATGATATGGTGTGGGACATGGAGGGCTGGAGAAAGTCTATTCGTATCCCGACCCTGGTTAAACTGGGATTTAAGGGAAGATGATGACGATGATGAATAGAACTTGTTTGCACCTGCCTAATTAAACTCGTTCATTTGATGTAATACGTATTGCCTCGTTATGGCCACACAAATAACCAGACTGCTCTGGCGTAAATAGCCGCATAATCTATACACATAATTATACCTGCAGTCACCAACATAGTCACGCACATTACCACGCATATAACCACGTACATAACCATGCGCATAACCAAGCAGATAATCACGCACATGGTCTAGTTACCCAGGCATATATCTTATCACATGGTTGATTTTTATTTCGATCAATTTATTTTATTATCTAAATTGAGTCCAACACCCCAACTATTTCAACGTGAGACGGCCCTGTGAAGCCCCTAGCATTTGATGAAGGTGACGATATACAGAGTATTATGCATACGATACAATAGTAAGAGTTATTCAGCTGTGCAGAGCTCACGGTGGACCGACATGCGTAGCAGTCAATAGCGCTTAGACCATCAGAAAATAGAAATATATCAGTCACTAGGGCTTAGACTGTCATATACTATCAGAAAATAGTATTATATCATAGCTGTCACTAGAGCTTAGACTATCAGAAAGTAGTATTATATCATATCAGTCACTAGTGCTTAGACTATCATATACTATCTGAAAATAGTATTATATCAGAGCAGTCACTAGCTTAGACTATCATATATTGGCATCATCATCATCTTCCCTTAAATCCTAGCTTAATTAGGGTCGGGATTATTCATTTTGTACCAATTTCTGGAGCCTAGGCGCTTACCAACCGAATGCACTTTCTGACGTTAGTTTGGATATTTGTGATTTGTCGCCTTTTACGACATGTGCACGGTAGTATTATATCATAGCATAAAAATAGTATTACTATATATAATCCCGACCCTAATTAAGCTAGGATTTAAGGGAAGATGATGATGATGCCAATATATGATAGTCTAAGCTAGTGACTGCTCTGATATAATACTATTTTCAGATAGTATATGATAGTCTAAGCACTAGTGACTGCTATGATATAATACTACTTTCCACGGTTGGTCTATTCTTCAGCAACCCGAAGACAACACGTGTATATCATCTACTATCTAGAAATAGCATTGCATCGTAGCAGCCACTAGAGCTTAAACTATCGTATACTATCAAAAAAATAGTATTACTATATATCGCACAATGTACTAACATATTATCATAGACCGATCATATTTATACCACAGTATATCATATTTATACCACAGTATATCATATTTATACCACAGTATATCATATTTATACCACAGTATATCATATTTATACCGTCATAACGCATACTGTCACAGCATTGTATCCTATCACACATGCATTCCATTGTATCATAAAGTATCACGTGTACTACCGTGTTATATAGCAATAAATTATGATTATACTTTCACATTATATAATACCTCTTCATTTACTATAACATAGCATGTTATCACATAAATACGATCAAGTCGCATTCTTGCTATTACACTACTAAATCATATATTACTATGCTTAGCTATGATATAGATCACATTGCATATACTCTTCATCCGATGTTATCGCACAGCGAATACAGCATACGGTAGCACACAATTTAGTATCACGCTATAAATCATAACGTCTTGTGCTTTCGCAGCATCTCTTACTTAACAGTTGTTATACATAAGACCCTATCACGGGGTAAGCAGAGCAAATAGGGATAAATCGATCAATGGATAAACGTAAACACACCTCCACCCGGTATGTCTATTCCATAAATTTTTACTGTTCGAGTTAGAGAAATGACGAACATATTCAAAAATGTATTACGCATGATGATAGGAGAAACATAATAGTTAAACCTCAAACAGTAGACAGTTGATAAATGCATTAAAAATAGGAAGAAGAGCTGGATAGGACACATTCTAAGGGCCATTGGCGGATCCAGGGGGGCTCAGGGGGCCCGCCCCCCCCCCCTTGACCCGGCGATAAAAAATTAAAACTATATTTTCATTGTTTCTATGAAAATTTCTATGTGTCAGTATATTTGTAAGGGTAAGGGTAGTGGTTAGAGTGGTGGGGGGGGGGGGGGGGGACGAGGGGGAAATCAGTTTCACTAGATCAATTTTTTAAAATATGGGACTAGGGGCTCATATTTTGTATACTAGGAGCCCTGTAAATGAAAGGAGGCCCGAAAAATGTTGACCGTTTCACTAGCTCTCAATTTTCGCTTAAACCACTTTATAAGAGGAAAAAAGGATGCTGTAAAAATGTGAGCTCTGTCCCGCATCAGTGGTGCAAACAGCCTTGGCTGGGAGGGGCTTAAGCTCCCCCCCACCCCCAAAATTAGAGCACTTTTGCAATTCGTCCAGATCCGCTGAGTTTCTTCAGAGGTGAAAAAATGTACCTACTTTTTTCCAAAATAAATGTAGGATTTTAGGTATCTTAGGTTTTCCTATAACTTTAGTACGGGTATGAGTGGGGGGAAGATACACTGACTCTACGACCTGAGCATAGTTGTGAAAACATTTTGAGCCACCACCCCTCCCCCCTTAGCATTATTTCTGATTGCGTCACATGTCCCGAAGAGGGCGGGGCATAAGCAAAAAATATGTAAATTCTCAGAACAAAATTCGGCCCCCCCCTTAAAAAATTCCTGGATCCACCCCTGCTAAGGGCGTAGTTTACTAAAAGAGGTCATGGAATGAAAGAGATTGGCAAAATATAGGTAGACCGATATTAGTAATAATAATAATTGTTTAAAAAGTAAAGCTGGTAAAGCTAAGGTTAACGTCAGTTTCCTCACTCGAAAGCAATGTCAGTGACGGGCGAGCCCAGGATTTGAACCCGCACATACTGATCCGCGGTCGAGTGTCTTATCGACTTCGCCACTGGCTCCAGCCAGTAACGTCCGTTTCCTCATCCAGGGATGATGTCAGGGACGTCATGCAATGTTAATTAAGTAATGTTAGATGATTAATGTCGTAGGCTCAGCCAGATATCGTAGGCTCAGCCACATATCGCAGGCTCAGCCAGATATCGTAGGCTCAGACAAATATCGTAAGTTCAGCCAGATATCGTTGGCTCAGCCAGATATCGTAGGCTCGCCAGATATCGTTGGCTCAGCCAGATATCGTAGGCTCAGCCAGATATCGTAGGCTCAGCCAGATATCGCTTGTAACAAAGAAGAGCCATTACAGTTATCTTTATAGTCATATATTATAGTTTTGATGTATTTTGATGGTATTAAAAGTGATGGATATCAACATGGTTGATCATTTCACTATAATGCGCGTTATTGTTATTTGTGATTATTTAGAACTTTTTGAGTTGTATTTTCTTTGATGAATTTTTATTTTAATTTTCTTTGTTTTGCATTGGCTGCTAGGTACTCTCCGGCGAGTGAGATCAGGGACAGAGCCATCAAAAGACTCAGTTCAGCTCCCACAGTCGCTAACCACTCGGCCACCACCTCGTCTGAGAGGTCACGAGTTCGACTGGGCTCTGACTCAACCCCCGGAAAGGTCCCTCTTCGACCTCACTCCGGAACCCAAAGATCCCGTCAACTCTCTGACTCCCCTGGACCTCTCAAACATTCCGCCTCCTACACCATAATCCCAGATCTTTCTAAAAGATCCTCCCCGAATGATCTCGATCCTCCGAGCCGATGTTCTTCGAGGAACTCCTCCCAGGATCAGCAGTCGCCCAGAAGCTCCTCCAACACTTCTGAGGTGTCAGGCTGGTCTGCCAGGCAGTCGCCTTTCTCACCGATTAGTCGCGGTGGTGCTCATTCGACCACGACAAAAAGTTCCCTGATGAAGACGCCCAGTTCACGCCATCTCACCGATTCCTACGCCTTTCTTCTGGACTCTTCTGCCCTCGTGATCAACAGGAGTCGTGGGGCAGTGAGTCCCAGATCTCTGGAAAGTGAGGCGTCCTTGAATGCGGCTCTTCTGGAGGCGTTCAACTCCACCAGAGCCAGTCCGAATGTTTCTCAATCCGGAAAGATGCCATCCAAGTCTTCCACACAGCTGCAGGCTAAGATCAAGTCTTTCCTGACTGCAGGTGCCAACCCTGACGTTCGGGACGAGAGAGGGAGGCCGCTCATAATGGTGACTTTGGAAGGCGAAGCCAATCCAGTTCTGCTAAAAATGCTGCTCGAATTCGGTGCCAGTCCTGATCTCAACGTGGAAACGAGTGATTTCGGTTAGTAAGTTATATTACTGTTACCGTTATTATTATAAATTTAAATAGGCTTTTTACAACAATGTCAACAAATAAAAAATTTGCATCAAAAAGGAGGATTTTTGCAGCAAATTGACTTACTGAGATGGATGTATTTCGATCCTGTAGCCTTTGTAATTTCCGAACAGCTCAGAATGTAGAACATTAGGCACAGTCATAAAATCTTAAACGGTTGTTTCTTAGGTCTTAAATTCGATTCCAGTTGTGTAATAACTTGGATAATTGTCTATTAACTGGTTAACCGTTTTGAACGTGTGGTGTTAGTCTAGACATTATAGATTTCTTTATTCGTCAAAAACAGACAGGATCAAGATATTAATAGCCTATACATATACAATGTATATCAACAATAATAATAACAACAACAATTAGGTGCTACTGTCAATCTGTCATCTATCACAACATCGAGCATTAATTAGACAAATCCAAGCCGGTGAGTAAAAAGTAGGTCCAATACGGCGCAAATTCCGAAGTTCTGAAGTCCATAACAAAGATTGCATCATAGGTTATTTCACTGTAGTGGGTGATCAACAATCAGCGCCCTAGTTTGCATTCAGGAAGGTATGCTAGCGATTCAGTGAATGGATTAATCATGCTGCATTGTGGCGAGATTGTCCCTGACGTCATCATTATATCAGGAAATATTGATACGTATTGATTGATTGATTAGATTGATAATTGGATGGTCTATTTTTTATATTGACAGACAGACAGATAAGCAGAAAAATAGACAGACAGATAGACAGAAAGATAGACAGACAGATAAATAGAAACACAGACAGACAGATTTGGTCGATACCTTGAAAGATTGAAGAAAAGATAAATTAATAATCAGTACATCGATTAATAAATTAATCGATCTATTGATTGATTTAATGATTGATTGATTGATTTATTGATTGATTGATTGATCGATCGATCGATCGATTGAATGATTGATTGAATGGTAGATAAGACGAGCCTAGACTCATCAGGCCACGAGGCTCAGGAGCGAGTCCTCAAGGACCAGACGGCCCTGCACTACGCCTCTAGGAGGGGCCTGCAGCACTGTGTGGGGCTTCTCTTGTCTGCCGAGGCCGATGTTAACCTACCGGACCTCAGGGGCAATACTGCCCTCATGAAAGCCTGCAAGGTACTTAGTACGTTTTGTCTACGAATGTTTGTCATGTAGCTTTTTGATTGTTCAGCTATTTTGATTGTTCAGCTATTTTGATTGCTCACTGAATAGTTTATAGATTATTTAGCTTGACATAGAATTTGCCTTGTTATAGATAATTTGTGCAAAACTGAAAAGGTATTAATGTTTTCGCAGCCTTTCATCATTGCCAACATCATCACCAGCTTCATCATCATCATCATCATCATCATCATCATTATCATCATCATCATCTTCCCTGATTCCCAGTTTAAATAGGGCGGGATACGAATAGACCTTCTCCATTCTTCTCTGTCCCTCACCATATCATCAGTCAATCCCCAATTTTTCATGTCCTTCTTAATCATCATATCCCAAGTCAATTGTGGTCTACCTCTCTCTGGCTTAACATCCAGCTCTTCCGCAGCCTTTAAGCTGAAAATTTTTCGATTTTTCTTTCCAAAGTTAGAAAGAAGCGTTTAATACCTAAACGCTAAAGTTTGCGTTATATATAGACTGCACAGTAGCATACATGTAGTACTTTATACTAAATGGTAAGCCTATTGAAAAACTATTCGTATTTCGACCCTAGCTAAACTGGGATTCAAGGGAAGATGATAATTCACCTGATAAGGACAATTTGAGACATTTATTTAGCTCTTAAATCTTAATTAGTTTAACATAATTGGATAAGTTGGTTTTTAGTGATGTGTAGCGGTTTTGACGACTTTGACCTCACCACTGGATGAATAAATGACTTTAAGACTTGTCTACTTTTGTTATCTATCAGGCTGGCCACACCCCCACAGCTAGAACTCTTCTAGAACACGGAGCCAGTGCAATAGAGACAAACCAAGCCGGACAGACAGCGCTACACCTAGCGGTATCGAGAGATCACAACACGGACTGTGTCAAGCTTCTCCTCGAACAAGGTGTCGACCCTGAGGCCGTGGACGGGAACGGGTTAACGGCCCTGCTAGTCGCCGCCCGGGAGGGTCGCTACGACCTGGTCGAGACCCTCATGACCTTCTCGACCATCGACCAACTCCTAGCCGTCGACCACCGCGACTCCACATCCCAGAAAACCGCCCTTCACTACTGCGCACAGTACTGGAAGCCGAAATGCGTTCAGCTGTTAATACAACGTGGCGCGGATGTTAATGCGATCGATGCAAACTGGAGAAATCCCCTGTTTCTGGCTCTTCTAGGTCAGGCTAGTTCCACCGGGACGAAGGCCGGTCATGGAGACGCTATGGCAGGGGACGCGGCGGCTCGAATGAGGCAGGATGTCCTGGGAGAGCTCGTCGAGGCTGGAGCGAAGATCTGGACTGTTGATCGTCACATGTGGACGTCACTGCACGCTGCTGCGCGCAGCGGAAATACCGACGTTATAGAAACCGTTGCCATGGCAGGGCGTGAAATCATGCAGAGAGCACAAAATATTGACGTCATGAATCTAAATGATGATGTAATGAATGCTGGTCAAACCAGCGATATAAACGAGTCAAGTAATAGTTCATTGAGATCAAATCGAACCACTGACGACATAAAGAAAGTTCAGATTTCTGAGGTAATGAATATAAAAAGTGGAGGCGGGCTGACACCCCTTATGCTTGCCACATACTACGGGCATGCAGGGACAGTTTATAAACTTCTAACGCTGGGTGCAAGCCCCGAACTTACTGATAGATTCAACGCCACTGCTCTAATCTATGCATTAGTGGCACCGGAAAGAGTGGAGCAGAGGAATGGCCTGTACGATACAATAAATCTTCTGTTTAAATACAACTGTAACGCGTCGACAGGAGTCAGTCTGTGGGAAATGCTCTATGGAAACCACTCGAAGCATTCCCTTGCTTCAGATATGTCAGAAAGAAACCTGTTCGCTGGCATCAAGCATCTGATTGAACCGAAGAAACTCTACACGCCTCTAGAAATAGCATTCCTCTGCGGAAAATCTCACATCTTTTTCAAATTAATGAAATTTGGCTGCAATCCCTGGCACTTCGATACGGAGGTTTTGAGTAGAAACGACGCGGGCTTGAATACCAAATCAGGCAAGGATCCAAATAACAATGGCTTCAATAACACCGCGCACAATAACAGTAAGCATAATACTAGTATATCGGGGAGATTAAGTACGGGAGATGAGGAGTTTGGGGGCAGCACTGTAGGTGGGTGGCTGGATAGAAGAACGGTGGAATACATCGTGGGTTCTGTAAAGGAGCGCAGGCAGCAGGTTCCTCTCCTGTCACAACTTTGCCGAGGTCCTGCCCTCAGAGCCATCCTGCAGAAGTCCCAGACACTGGACAGTATCAACTCCCTGAGCGCCCCCCGAGACGTCAAGAGAATCCTTATGTTCCTTAAGACTCCGGGAGAAACTGGTCGTCAGCGTCCGAGATCTTTCCAGCAAAGAACTGAGGGCTCCAAGAGCATCGACCAATCTGGGAATGCTGGAGAGGAACCGGAAGTCCTCTCAGATAGGAAGGAATCCAAGGCGGAAGCGGCGAAGAAGAGGATTTCGACGGGTAGGCAGCTTCCGAACGTAGTGGAAGATACTCCCGTCGTTTCGCAGCGTTTAATTCGTCTGGCAACGCCAGCAAGGAGTCACCAAAAGATTGAAAAAAGTTCGGTTGGTGATGGCACTAATCCAGTTTTGAAAAGGACGTCTCCGCAGCTTGGTTCCAGCAAAGGATCCCGATCTGAAGAAAAGAAATTGAAGCCAAGATTTACCGAATCCACACTAATGATGGGAACATAGTTAGGTGAAAAGTTTCGCATAATTTAAATAAACTTTTACTGAACGAAACTATTCAATCTGTGCTTACAATCTCTCGCAAGATAAATTGGACAAAATTGATTAAATTTAAAATTATAGCGACCGATAATTCGAGTCGAATATAATTAGAATCTAATAACGATAATCAGCGACGATAAGAATAATTAAGAAATGACGTGGAAGCTGTATCTACACGGTGAGTAAAAAGAAGTGATAACACCTGTAAAAAGTTTGAATATCTCAGGCTATTGTTAATAGCCTGAAGAGTGAATGGCCTCCAAACTCTTCCGATCAAAATCCTCTGGATTGCCATGTCTGGGGAACCATTCTGCATCTCTATCAGAAACACCACTCGAAGCTTAAAAACAAGGCAGAACTGCAGGAAGTGCTATCTAACATCAATTTGGGAGAGACTGCCTCAAACTGGAATCAACAAGGCTCTCCTAGCGTTACGAAAGCTGCTGCAGTCCTGAAAAGCAACTGGAGGATAGCATATCGAATAGCATATCGGCAGTAATGCTAGCAGATACAACTGGTTCTTTCTGAACCACCACAACGACCCTTTTCTGAGCTAAAATAAAACTAAAATAAAATTTTATTTATAGTACGTTCAAAAATGGGGGTTGCTCTGCTGAAACTTTCATAATTGGCCAATCTATATACCAAAATTGATGAAAATTGGCCACCCCATAAGAAATTAGTCCTTTAGTGTTTGGTTAAAGTTTGATTTGAAAATATTAACAGTAGCCTGAGATATTCAAACTTTTTTCAGGTGTTATCACTTTTTTTTACTCACCCTGTATAGTGTATCAGTGTATCACAATGATACAAAAAATCACCCTTATCACAATGTTTGATTCTTCCTCTGCATCCGCTAGAGATAGAGAAGGGTAGAGAGAGAGAGAGGGAGGGAGAGAGAGGGAGGGAGAGAGAGGGAGGGAGAGAGACGGACTTCAGCCCTTGAGGTCTTTTTGATAGCATGCCATTGCAGTTTACTCTATAGTCCGCATTGAAGTTCATTGCAGAATAGCGTTAAAAATCCACGAGTTTTCTCCTCGACCACTTCCTTTCAAAATCGTCACAGCAAAGAAAATCATGCTAAAGATCAGCTCTACCAGTAGCATGCTCGTTTAAGTGACCGACTGTGAATCAATACGTGCATGACTCAATTCCAGAGCACTCGCAAACGACTGTTGTTAAACTAGAACCTTGACGTTTTTAATTCAAGCGACTTCTTTTAACAGTTCTTATTGCAAAGTTGCGCACTCTACATGTATATAAGAGGATATTTTGAAGTGCTGCTGGCTTGACAGTAAGATGTTTAATGAGAAACTCTCTGTTGTCTTCATTATTTTTTGTTGAACGTTTTCCTCTTCATGTTCACACACGAGTGGATCTTAAATCATCTATAACAACCCTTTTGATATACCATCATTCTTGGGGGATTCTGCTTATGACGAGGTGGGTCCCCTATGCCTTCCACAGCTTAGACTAACATTTACTGAGCAGGGACGTCATTCCCTGAGAGAATCATCCTGCTTATCCATTGTTGACGCTATCTATAGGAATTTATAAATACAAAATTTTAGCTCTATTACGCAAATAAAGTAATAGCTTTATTTGCGTAACGCCAGTGTCATCACTCGAAAGTGATGTCAATGACGACCGAGCCCAGAATCTGAACCCCGCACATACTGCCACGTGGTCGCATATCTTACCGATGATGTTTAGCCTTCCCTGTTTAGCCTTATGTGAAATTTGAGAGCCTTGTGGGATGCCGAATAGATATATTCATTTGGTAAATTCATTGCTTAAATTATTCAAATTTTCCTATAAAAGTAAACACGCATTATAGTGAAATGATCAACTGTGTTGATATCTATCACTTTTTAATACCACATGTTTAAACCGATAGGCAGTTTAGACCATTTTCCGTGCAACCAGTCCAGTGAATGTCCGAGATTTTACTCTCAGATCACCGCGGCTGGAATTCGAACCCACGAGGGTTCAATTCACCTCAGTATCTGTCATTTAAAACTTCATGACGTTACCCCTACGCTATTAAGACATTCAAGTATAGACGTTTAGGGATGGTGTAAAATGTAAATATGTATGATAGGCCTACACATCTTTCACAGTTTTCATTAACCATTCAATCTCTTAAACAAATCATTTGTATGTTTAAAGTTTCTAACTCATAGGCAAGCTAAAACATTTTAAACATTTGAATAGAGGAGCTGTGGAAACGAATAATTATAATAATAATAATAATATTTTTTAATGCCCTGAGTTGAAAAAAATGAGAAACAATGGGGACATTATTTGATTAAAGAAAGATTAAAAATAAATGTTTAAAATAATTTCTCTACACTCTCGTAAGCCGCATTCGTCAAAGTTTCACGATCTCAGACAGCATTAATGTGCTGAAATACAACTTAGTTATTATTATTACTATTATTTTTAATGTCCTGTGCTGTAGAGGACCCTGGGGTAAAAAATAGACAAACGAGACATTATTCATCTTATTATTATTTTTACCCTGGTTTGATAAAAGCGATGCGATACATGATGAATCGCCGCCCGGCTACTCGAGGTCACCTAGCTGCTTAAAAGAATTCCTGAGCAGACTGCAAAGTCGTTCAGACGTTGGACTTAAGATCCAATGGGTGAATATCTGCGAGGGTTCAAACTCCCACTTCGCACAAAACAGCTTTGGACTTAACTTTAATTAAAAGTTCCCTGTTGTGTTTGGTTCAAATTTAGACTTTAAATTTAGCGTCATTTTGAATTTCAGACGTTACTACGTTTCACTTACACATGATAAGAATATGATTTTTTATCAATATGTACATTTTTATTGTATGCGTCTCTTGAAACTACATTGATAGTTTTCGCACGAAACTGACATCATTCTATCTCTCACTATCTCTCTCTATCTCTATCAACTACATGGTTGGTTCAAGTGACGATGTTGCTAAGATACTCGTCCGCGGATCGGTATGTGCAAGGTTCAAATCCAGGACTCACTTATCTTGGCTGGAGCCCGTGGCGAAGTCGGTAAGATACTCGACCTCGGATCAGTTGATGTGGGTTCAAATCCTGGGCTCGCCCGTCACTGACATCGCTTTCAAGTGAGGAAACTGATGTTAACCTTAGCTTTACCAGCTTTATCACTAACGTCGCTTTCAAGCGAGGAAACTTCTACATGTATAATCAATGCATCAAAATGCAAGATTTATAAAGTGTCTTGTGTAATACACATTACTCTCTCTATCTCTCTCTCTCGCTACATGAAAATAGGTTACATTTAAGCATTGCGCTCATGGATAGGGTATATTAACATTATGCAGATGTTTATTTTAAATGCATACATCTGTAATAGACCGCGATATTTTCGCATGCTGTTTAGAACTAAGCAAATGGTACTCTCCTTGACATGCATGAGTGTTTTAAAATTTCCAAATAAAATGTCAGACTCAGGAAACTCAATCAAGAAGCATGTTGTAGACATATATTACTTTGTTTTGATTACTTAAAGCATCATGCTTACGTCTGATGACATTTTGCATGCTCTTCAACCGTTAGAAATGTGGGTCTTCCTATCTATAAAATTCCTTGCAAATGTTACATTCAAATCATTTCTGAAGTTCGAATACCAAGTTTGTGATTTCTGAAGTTCCAATAAGGAGTTTGTGCAGCAGCAGTATGGAACTTGATAATAGCTTCGACGAAGATTTGCATGATGCTCTGGAATATGTTCAAAAGGTTTGGATGCAATATTGACAATCTTATTTCTTACGTTATATACAAATCGGAATAATGTAGTGAACAAATGACTAAATAAGATTCATGTATTGGAATATACATAATATCAGTGTTGTAGAAAATACTAAGCAAAATATATTAAGTAAAAGTAAATGGCTTGCAAAAATAGATGGGTTGTAAAAGTACATCATTAAAAATTTACTTAAGTAAAAAGTATAAGTACTTGACAGAAAGTAGTACTTTTAAGTAAAATACTCTAAATTTTTATGGAAACAAATTATACCAAGAAAGATTTACACGTTCCTAAAATGGTTAACCTAGCTACTCGATTTAATTTCTAATTAAGAACGGAAACTTTAAATTCGTTGTTTCAAAGTTTCTTAACTAAAAGAATATTCAAACTACACGCGTAAGTTTATACTAGATTTTCAAATTCATATAAGATCTAATTTTGCATTCGCAAATAAATTAAATTAACATGGCTTTAACATAGACTCGATCTCACTCTCAGTGTGCTATCAGAACTAATGTATTAATATTCCTACTCACAGGTACAGTAAACTCATACATCACAACTAAATAATGACTTAACAGCCGCACTGTCAGGTAGGAGGTGTTAAACTTGTTCATCTCAATTTAATAAGCGAAAAAGGGCGTAAGTTCAATGTTCTTGGCGAAAACATGTAGGCTTATATGTATATGAAGGCAGACATGATGCACCTTGCTAAACAACAATGGTAAGCACAAGTGTATGATGCGTAATGTGGATAAATAGCATTGCTTGGCAGGGTTAAAGTAAATAATCAATCGAGCAATGTATACAATGTACTTATGTTTAAACAATGCATACTAATGCCGACTCAGTGAATATTTAAAGATTCTTAATTTATTTACATTATTTAGGAAATGGAAAAAATGAAACTTCAAGAGACATCAGGTTCAATCAAATGTGAAGTTAGTTATTTTCTTTTATACACTATACGTTATATCTCTAAGATAATTATGGTAGACTCTATTACAATTTCTTAAACAATCACCCGCAACTAATTATTTCATCTTTGATTTATACATATCTCAAGATAACACTTTTGTAATAATTTCATAGTTAAAATGATGATATTTTATTATTATTTGCTGAGTTATAAACACCATCCTCCCTTTAATCTCAGTTTATCCATCGAGGAGGTACAAATCCCCTCTATTCTCTACCAACCAATCCTTAATTTGAAACTTTTCCATCTGTTTAAATTATGTAGCATTTGCTAGAGACTAAGCTCTCACCAACCGATATATATATATATATATATATATATATATATATATATATATATATATATATATATATACAGTAAATATATATTTAAATCTTTTTCATTACTTTTTTTAATTTGTAGAATATAAAAAAACGAAAGATCATGGAAGATGACAATTTAACGATAGTTGAAACGAAACGGATACGCTTAAATGCGGTGTTTTGAATGTAAATTATAAATTAAATTTCAATCTGCACAAAAGTGTACAGATATTTCTTTAATTGACACTGCATGAAATCAGTGATGATGACGGTTTAATATTCGACTGTGAATCAGTATGTGTATAAGGTTAAAAAACATGGGACTCGATTATCTCTGATAGTGCTTTCAAATGTAGAAAATGACGTTAATATTAGCTTTTCATATATGGCGTCACAAGCTTACCGAGTAATAAATACACATATTAGATTATAATTTGTAACACTAAAGCAAAACATTTTTATAATATGTGTGTGTGTGTGTGTGTGTGTGTGTGTGTGTGTGTATTTAAATCTCTTTCAAATACTTTTTTCTTAATTTGTAGAATATCAGAAAGGCGAAAAATGGCAGATGAAGACGGTGTAAAAATTGATAAGATACGCTTGAGAATGGTCTTTTGAATGTAAATTGTAAGTTAAATTTCAATCTGTACAAATTATAAAAATATTTATTTAATAGACACAGCGCGATGACGGTGGTTAGGATGCTTTGATATTCAACTGCAGATCAGTATGTACAGAAACAAGCTGTAAAGCATATGAAAGCTGGTTTAAATAAATTGTAATATTTAAGTCCACAATGTATTTGCAGCTGAGTCTCGATTCGAAAATTTGAATGCATTCAGGGTCAATATTGCAGAAATTAACAATCTCTCTCTTCAGTGCACTGCCAAGTGGCAGGTCCAAGGTACATATTCATACTCAAAGTCTACTTTCTCGCTCCATATGAGCAGTCCATAGATCAACAAATCCCTTCACAAAGTCTACGCCTTATCCATACCTTATGTAGCCTATAGCTTGGGAAAATATGGCATCTGAGGTGGTGTCCCGTTGCTTTCCTCAGTTAGATGGATTAATTGCCGTATAATGCTGAGGGAAAATATTTCATGCTGAGGTAGGTCCCCTCTTGCCACCCTCAGCTCCTACCTTTAGTCGCCTTTCTACGTACACGCGACAAATTGTTTTGCGCTTACCCTATTCTGCAGTGGCCCGAGCACAACACAAATTAACTATAGCTATGCAATATTGGCTATAGACTATTCGATCAAATGGATAATGAATCCACAGATACTGATACGATGATACTGATGAGGGTCAAGTTGATACACACGTCATTAGTATCGGTCTCCAGCAGGAAAAGCAATTAAAAACTTGCGATTTTACCCCACTTGTAAACATAGTAACGTCTGAAATTCAAAATGACGCTAAATTTAAAGTCTAAATTTGAACCAAACACAACAGGGAACTTTTAATTAAAGTTAAGTCCAAAGCTGTTTTGTGCAAAGTGGGAGTTTGAACCCTCGCAGATATTCACCCATTGGATCTTAAGTCCAACGTCTTAACCATTCGACCATCCCGGTCTGTGTTTAGAATTATTTTTGCAAATTTCCATTGCGCACATACTCTGTCAGTTCATTTGATAGCAGTAGGCAAACTTTTAAATTTTGCTGCATATAAAAAGTAAACTTTCATTATAGTGAAATGTTGATATCTATAACTTTCATAACTTTCGATAAGTTTCATAACTATAACTATCTATAACTATGATGATATCTATAACTTTTAATACCACATGTTTAAACCGTTGGACAATTTAGACTAATCTAGTTTCCAGTATTGGTATGGGGAATGTGCATCAGATAGAGAGATGGTGAGAGAGAGATAGAGAGAGAGAGAGAGACGGAAAAAATAGCATGTATACAGTTAGATGGAAAGAAATATGAATAAAACGGAGCAAATTCTAAAATCCAGACAATCAGACCTGTATATACTCTATAGAAAATATAACGTTTAATGTCTTAGAACAATATCATTATTGCTTATTGGATGCATATTGTAAATTACATTTATGAATACGCTTACGATACCCTACACATATCGTTTTGTAGTCTCTTCTTGTGTCAAGGGGTATTGTAAAGCAGATGCATACAATGTACATGTATTCAGCTGTAGAGTTAATTTAGACAATAGAATTAATGAAGGGTTAAGTTGGGTTTTGCTCTACTTAATTATAAGTAACTAGAGAGTATACAAGATTTGTTAGACTTATAGGGTGAAAAAGAGAGAGACTAAGAGAGACTAAAAGACTGAGAGTGATAGAGTGAGAGAGAGATTGTGAAAGAGAGAAATAGATTGAGATAGAGAACATGTAATATGGCACAAGAGTAATGGTAAAAATTGTAGATGTTAGACATGAAATGGACTTGCCTTTTGATAAGATAGGAAAGTACTATTGAATGGAATGAGATTATGGAAAGATGAATGGTATAATTTTGGCCGATGAAACAGTTAAAAACATGCAATAAAGTTGATAAATAATGAATTGATAAAATTTAAAGGCATAAACTGGGCTTTGAGGTAGACTGAGACAGGGGATGTTCAATGATTTGATAACTTATTTAACTGTTTTAAGCAGTTAAGTAGTCAAAATGATAAAATAAACTTACGTTCGTGTGAATGAACAGTTTAGTTCTTTAAAATGATGTAAATAAACGTAATATAGCTGAAATGTTACTGATATGTGGAGAAATATAGAAAATAGAATGCAGGCATGTAGTAGCAAAGTTGAATAGAGGGATATTAAGAGAGATTGTGTGAGAGAGAGAGAGTGATAGAGAGAGTGAGAAAGAATGTGCAAAATGGAGATCTACTATAAGATCATGAAGGCTTACTTAAGAGAGAGAGAGAGAAAGAGATACAAATAATTTCTGTAAAATATCATTATAGGTCTGATTAAAACCTACAATTAAGCTTACAGACACACCAGAGGTCCCCAGGCGGCGATGAGAGTGGCGGAAGGGGTTAGGGTGGGACTCTATTATGGGAAGGGGCGCCCTTTCCTACAAGTTTGATCTCCTATTTGACGGCGACAGGAAGGGTGGGCGGCGGCGGAGAGGGGAAGCGCTATTGCGTTAGAGCTATTAAACGATATCGCTACGATCTGCTATTATAAGCAAAATTATCTGCTGAATATTTCAAAATTTTCTAGTCGTACACATGTGTTGCAATAGACGATGAGCGATATAGGCCTACACACGCTCGTGGTTAACGACATGCGAACTTGCCTCCCCCGGTCCAGGACACGATCATAAGCATCACTCGGGTTATATTTGGTGTCTATTTTAAATCTTTATTGTTTAATTAAAATATATTTCCCATTTCTAATTTCCTTATTTATTACTCTATAATTTAGAGCTTTTCATACTATTTTCATCCAATCTTAGCATATATCCAATTTTTTAATTTGATTAATTCACTCCATGGTTTTTCTTGTGTTCTTAGGTCTGTATTTTTATGTATTTTAGATGGTTCTCAATAGTTTGGATCTATATTACATTCCACGATTTATACATAATTCACTATTTTTATATACAATTTTTATACTCTATTTTTATATAAAAAGATAGGTTTGACATAAATATTTTAATACCGCATTGTGTCCTGGAGACTGAAGAATACACCAAACGTTGACTGAAAGTATCGTAAGAGACGACCAAGCAACAACCATGGATGACAACGTGAAACTCAAACATTTTCCAAAGGCTGCATAAAATGTTGATAAGGCATTCGTGATTAACTTACAGACTATGGGTATGATATCATATTTCTACGCTAAGTGCTTAATGCACACTGTGCGCAAAAAACACACTGCGTAAAGAAAAACATAAAGGTATACTAGTGTACAAAAATGGATACAGACAGGTACATACTGACTGATATATGCAGACAAAGATATTTGCTGACGTAAACATAAAAGTGCTGACACAAAAGTGCTGACAAAAATGTGCTAACAAAAAAGTGCTGATGTAAACAAAAAAGTGCTGACAAAAAGTGCTGACGTACGCATTATGGACCAAAGTACTCCTCACTCCCTTAAACTGGCCTTTCATATCTACTTATATATACTAATATTCATAATAATTATATATAATTACTGTCTATCTCGCGCCTTGAAGAGAATCTCTCTAGGCTTCTGATCTTAACGATAAACCCAAACTATCACCTCAACATAAATGTGTAAATTTTAAAAATGTATTAACTGTGAAACTTTCATTTCTAGAATGAAACGGAAGAGAAATAAAAGCGAAAAAAGATAAGATATTATAAGTTCTAGCTACCAGGCTCATAATTAATAGCCACTTTGTCTGCTGTTCTATTATCAAATCCTCATTTAAGGCTATTTTCAAAAAATATCATCTTATAATGGCCTTTAATGCTTTGCATATTACAATTGTTGTTAAGAACATTTTTAAAAATCGCTTTTGAGATCAAGAAACTATAAACAAGATATAAGAAAATACAGAAACTCTTCTTGTTCCGCAAACTAACTTCACGTGTTGTTTGTTTACATTTTTTTATCTTCAGGAATCTGAACACATGGAATTATATTAAGAAGTAAATATATAGCTTAATATAAATATAATAGCAGGTTAATTAGCGAAACAGTTGCTTCCTTAAGCGTAGCCAAACGTAAATCTTAATTTCATACTGTACACACTTGTTTAATTCAGAATGACTTCAGCAGATCCATCGCCCAAAAGTAAGAGAGTTACTCGCAGCCAGAAATCTGCTGAAAAGAAAATAAAGGTAGGCCTATTTTGGTAATATTTTTAATAATTGTAATTGATACGACTTATATTTATAATTAAATTCAATTTCGTAACTATTTCTTTTATACGTGTCATAGATTTATACCCATAAACCTATGACACGTATAAAAAATAGTAATAAAGTAAAAAAATAGACACGCATTATAGTGAAATGATCAACTATGTTGATATCTATCACTTTTAATACCACATGTTTAAACCGCTAGGCAAGTTATTTCATTTTCCGAGTAACCAGTCCAGTGAATGTCCGAGATTTTACTCTCAGATCAGCGCTGCCAGGATTCGAACCCACGAATCCCGGCAGATAATAAAAAAATTATTATTTTGATATAATTTATTTTTTCTAACATGCAAGTTAGTAAAAAGTGTTACTTGACACTTCTCGCTGATATTATTGGACATTCAAAAGTAAGTGCATCTCATTAATAATATCTTAGGAAATATGACGTTCTAATGGTCAAAGTCGAATGGTGTAGCCAATAGTAAATAAATTAGAAGATAAAAGCTAAATAAGTTAATAGCCAAAAGAAAATAAGTTAATAGATACTAAAAGGTGAGGATCGGACGTGGTTAGTTTCCAAACACATGTAGTTTTTGCATTGTTACTTCTTATTAGTTAATTTTAGATGCCTTAAAATGATCTTTTTCAACGTGCTTATTTCTCACTAGAAGATACAAAATGGCAAATTGCTTTGCTGCCAGAAATAATCATCTACTTCTGCAGGATAAATTGTCAATTAAAGGAACATTTTATAATATTGTGTTGTCCACTATGCCAATGCATTGTTTGAACTGTTAGCTTTAGCGTTGTTACATGAGTTGTTGCGTAATAAGTAATTTATTGATGTAGTTAGAGTGGAATGAGCAATATTTGAATGTTTAAAATATTTAAGGAATTTGATTAATAATTTAACAATTAATTATTTAACTAATAAAATAAATCTAATGCTTAACTTTGCTAATTTTCAGAAAGGTTTTGAGGAACCAGGCGCTATTGAGGGGAGGGGCGTGGTCTATGTCAAGCATGTCCCTCATGGATTCTACGAGGAAGAAATGAGGAACTACTTTAAGCAGTTTGGGACGATTACTCGACTGAGACTGTCCAGGAGTAAAAAGGTTGACTGATAATTATGCTATAAATCAATATAGTACAAAGTTTAGATGTCGATCAGTGAATAGAATTTGTGAATTAGGTAACGATGACAAAATGGCAGAACACGTCACTAAAAATAAATTAAGAAATCGTCATTGCCTAATTCAGATTCTTGCTCAACCAATGAAAGCACAAACTCATTTACAGCATTTTACTCAGTCTTCAGCTCTACCCAGCTGTGATGCTGGCATGAACGCGCCTAATCGCCAGCCGAGCATAGCATCGTGTCTCGGCTGTCTGGTGACATACGCTAAAGACGGTAAATAAAATTACAATATAGATATGATAATATCCTTGTTTAATGCCCTTGTTATATCTGGGACACTGAAGAATTGACCAACTATAAACTGAAAGTATCATATGAGGCAACTGAACAATAACTGAAGAAAGCAAGTCAGAACTAATATTATTGTCAAGCTTTAGACAACATTAAGGTGTTGGTAAGGCATTGCCTTTTGTGAAAGTACCAACTCATTAATTGATGGGGTGCTTTTCATAAAGCGTGAAAACTAAATACGAATAGAAATATGTACTAGAGTTCCTTGCGCGCTTTTAAGTAAATATTAATTAATTTAATTTAAATATTGCTTTCTCTATAACCATTGATTATATTTTCCACATTTATAAATACTACTACTTTGCTTGAGCAGATTTTTTGTGCTCAACATCTGAATTTCTGTTCTTTTAACTAACTATTGTTGATGCCACTTAGATTGATTATTTCATTATATTTTGTTTAATTTTAATATTATCACTGGCACGAGAACTACACATGTAATCTAATTAATTTAATGACTATATACATATAATGATAATGATGGATTGGTTGATTGACAGTCTGGTCGCAGCAAAGGGTATGCTTATGTGGAGTTTGAGTCAGAAGACGTCGCAAAGATAGCCGCAGACTCAATGAAAGATTACTTGATGTTCCGTCAACGCCTCATGTGTAAGTTCGAATGACAAATTATAGAGGCTGTACAAATTCCTTAGTCTAGCGATTGTATCTCTTGCGTTATTATGTATTCAGAACTCTAGTGGTATTTAAAACTCTATTATTATATGTGATTAAAATAATACCATCTGTATACATTCAATCATTGGTGAACTGTTTGCTTTCAAAACTCTGGCAGCCACTTGATAAGTTGCCGTATTGTTTAGTCTCTATATACATTTTCAAAGATCTATTCAGTACATTGCAGGTGCGGCCTTTAAGGGTGATGTATAAAACTTGTATATGGCAATGGTTAAATCTGTCTGTATGAAAGTTTCAATGAGTATTGTTTGTTCTTATATTTGAAAGTTTTAATAAGTTATGGTTGTTCTTAATTAAGTTTTTGCAGTTTGTGATATTCAAATAGTTGCAGAGTGATAAGTTGATGGAAATTTATGAAGTTGTCATCAAATAATTATTAATTATAATTACTGGATTAGAGATAAACATATATTTGCTGTATATCTAGAAAATCTAAAGTTTAACAAGGGATTCATTAAACAACAGTAATTAATGAATGGATTTGTTGATTGAGTGATGACTAATATACAATATACACTGTGAGTCAAAAAAGCATGTGCGCAGTCTCTCACCCATAACTTTGGTATTAGTGAACTGATTTTTTAACTTCTTGCATAGGTATAATCAGGATAACATTTGCTATAAAATAGCGTTAAGTGACTGTTAATTATTCTTTTTGCGTTGAAGCAATGCTTGAAAAAGTGTGCGACTGAAAATAATCAGTTTAAGTAAATCAATCGCTACAGAATGTTTACAAATCCGTGGCTTAACTAACAACGAAACACACGAAACAAACAGTGCTATACAGCTACTGTCAATGCATATGCTCAAAACGACCTCCTTTGGCGCGAATACAAGTTCGGAGATGCTTGCGCCACTCATCTATTGCGTTGTCAATGACAGATTGCTGCATGTCTTGCCAACGTCCACCAGGCCTTGCTTCAACTCGTCCACGTTATTTATTTTCTTCTGATACACTTGCTGTTGCATCACACCCCAGATTTGATAATCCACCGGATTTAGATCAGATGAATTTGTCGGCCACAGTTCCGGAGTGATAAATGCTGCCGTTTCCCGTTCCAGCAGTTTCACTGTTTCTCTAGCGCTGTGAGCAGGAGCGCCGTCCTGCTGCAGAATGAAATACTCCCCAAAAATTTCGCATATGACTGGCAACATCTCGTGCATCAAAAGAACATTACGGTAGTAATTTCCATTTATCTTGACACCTGGATGGACGAAGATGAGGTGTGTGGATCCCAATTTCGAGACACCTACCGACACCATCACTGAGTGACTGAATGTCGTGCGAGTATGTAGCAGACGCGCAGCAAAGACATCACCTTTCCTTATTCCAACTGGCGCGTAAAGGCCATCATTCTATGAATTGCTTGGTGTGTCCACCGTAAATACTTTCTCATCAGTAAACCCAGCAAAGTTCACATCACTAGCCGAGTACTTGGATAAAAGCTGCTTGGCACGAATGAGACGCTGAAGTCGATTTGCTTCTGTCAGCTGCGCCTGCGCTTCTAGCACTAAGGCCTTAGATCCTTATGAATAATTTTCATCACAGAGGACTGCGATATGCAACGGAGTCTTTCAATCTGGCGGGGAGTGCTATGCGTCTGTGGCTTGTTCTCCGGACTCAGAATCAACTCCTCCACTGCTCTGACATTCTCTTCTGTTCTTAAGCTTTTCGATCGTCCACTGCCTTTCTTTCTATCAGTGCTCCCAGTCCGGCGTAATTTCTTTAATAAGCAATCTTGTCCTCCCAGCGTCCAGTTTTTTGTTGGAAATTCGGCAATCAACCGATGTGCGCCATAACCCTTTAAGAGGTACAAGTTTTTTATGAGCCCTTTATCTTCATTAGTAAACAGCATTCTAAAATTTTAAAAAACAACAGACTATGTCTGTAAAATCCTCCGTTATTGTTTACATTAAACCGGAAGTGTCACAAAAACTGGATTTAAGATTAGTAATTTGCTTCTTCTTTTTATTTCTGAAAATATTTTCAAAATCGGTTCACAAATGTCAAAATTGTAGACGAAATACTGTGCACATGTTTTTGATGACTCACAGTGTATAAACGTGTGTTTATGTGTATACATATATATATGTGTATATATATACAAAATAAATTGTAAAATTAGTTCTAATCATGATCATTGATTGATTGCAGGCAAGGTGATTGATCCCGCCACTCTTCACCCGAGCACATTCAAGGGATGTATGCGGAAGTTCAGTCAACCCAAATCCTCTGCCATTGCTAGGGACAGACACAACCGGCCAGTCTCTGCTACACAGCAAGCTGCCAAGGCTTCAAGACTGAGGAGGAAGAATGCAAAGAAAATCGCCACTTTTAGAGAATTAGGAATAGAGTACAACATGGAGATTGCTGATGAGAAGCCGAGGATTGAGGCAGTGACGGAAGATTTGGTTGCTTCAGCCGTTGTAGTTAAGACTACAAAGAAAGCCGAAAAGGAAAACCAGAAAGGAAAGCCGGCAGCGAAGAGGATTAGGAGATAGATTTGTTTGACTGTCAAACAAATCTATCTCCTACTGTAACACTAAATCTATCTCGACTGTAACATTAAATAGTAATGCTGATCACAGCAAATATTCGCTTTCATTCTCTGATTCTTTTGCATACAAATACGACATAACCAGCTGTTACACTGCTACTGTGTTTGGCATTTTTAAAGCTGGTAAAGCTAATGTTATTGTCAATTTCCTCACTCAAAAGCGATATCAATGACAGGCAAGCCCAGGATTTGAACCCCGCTCATACTGATCCGCGGTCGAATATCTTACCGACATCGCCACTGGATGGTTGTGTTTTAGGGCCCAAATACTGGAAAACTGATTTGTTAATTGTAATTTGATTTCATTTGAAAGTAATTTGCAATTTGACCACGAAAGATAAGAGTTATTTGAAATTTAATTATATTTTTCCAAGTAATTAGTAATTCAATTGCATCGGAGCGTGTAATTTGCCCACCGCCGCTCAATCATATAATTGTCACTGAATCGTTAGCAAGAAACAAACTGGACCAGTACTGATTGTAAAGAAAACGTAAGACATATAAGTCTAATCTGAAGAAAATATTACGTACTATTACCCGGGTTGCTGAAGAATAAACCACGTGACTGGACTGCACGTGTAGTAAAAGACGACAAAGCGCTATGATCCAAACCAACGTCAGAGAGGGAATTCGGTTGAGGAGTGCTTAGGCTCCAGAAATAGCTACAAATTTTCTAATCCCGACTCTAGTTAATCTAGAAATCAATGGAAGATGATGATGAATATTACGAGCAAAAGACATTCGACCGCTTTCTATTAACTCCGAAATAAAATATGTATTGTTTGTTTATTATCATATTTACAGTATCATATTTACATAGACAGGCACAGTAACACGGGAAAACCTTCTATCATGGCTTATAATAAAACAACACGACACATAATAGCTTGTGTTAAGCATAAATGGTAAATATTAATTAAATGGTAAATATTAATCACAAACTAAAGCTAAATGAAATTAAATCACAATTAGTGACACAAACATTTAGCTATATATTAATTATTTTAGTTTGACGGGATTCAAATTGTATTTTTAGGAGACAGAGTTAAGTCGATTAATGCGTTAATTTTCAACCCTGGCAGCCTTAAAGAGGGAGAGGGTGGTAGAACGAGGGAGTCTTATACAAATGTGCCAGGGCACATTTGTATAAGACTAAACATCTCAATTACACATAAATCATCCAACTACTCTCTTAGGTAAACTTAATATTAGGTACTTATCGTTTCCTCCTACAACAAAATACAATGAAGATTTAACGGCCGGTTCCTCATCAGACGGAGCGATGTCAGGGATTAATGTTAACAATAATAAAGCTGGTCACAAATTTCTTACAAGACACATAAAAGAAACAATACAACAAAATAATCATCTGTATCTTAAATCTTAAGATTTAATGTTTTCTACCATTAATCAAGTATTACGTCCCTGCCATAAATCTTAGACAAACAATCGAACGTTAAATTCCTACAGAAATTAATTTACTTCTATTATCACTCATGAATTTACGCACACTACATTTTTACTTAAATTAAATATGTTATATTATGCTATACTTAAAATATATTTTATTACACAAGATTCTATGCCATTCACTTTCATACCCGTTTAACAATTAGGATTTCTAGAATATATCAAAACTGCACAAGTACAAAAATATTCAGAAATGAAAAAATAATCATAAAGTTAATTACATTAAAACAACAGTGTGTAAGTGTACATAATTATTCTATTAAAAATCAATTACTTAAGTAATTAATAGATGCTATTAGATACTACAAGGTCTTAAACAAAGCTGTATGTCCGAAAATAAAAAGTAAAAGCAGAAAATCTGACAATTTCTACAAGAAAAATTAACTAAAAGCTCATCAAAGTTTTTGCAAATTTCTTTCTTTATCTACTCGGTTACTAGCAATGAAACAATTCGACCCTCTGACAGTCGACCAAGACGAGAATTAAAATCAAATTAAACTAAACAACAATTATTCGCTAAATAAAACAATCTAAACAAGGTTAAGATCAGCGAAATAACAAAACTAGTAAAATAAGATTAATACGCTTAATAAACAACAAATAAGCATAGTGTCAAGCAAACTCAAGAATCTTGCTTAAACGTTTTATGGTTTAGTTTTATAGAAATACTGGCGGGGAAGTCAGGATGGACTAGGGACAAACATGGTAATAGATACAATGCTTCGGAAGGGCAAGAACAATTTAGAAAGTTGAAGTAAAAGCTAAAGAGCTAATGCTAATGTCAGTTTCGTCATTCGACAGCGATGTCAGCGGCGGGCGAGCCCAGGATTTGAGCCCCGCACATACTGATCCGCGGTCGAATAACTTACCGACATCGCCACTGGCTCCAGCTGTAAAACATAGAAAGAATTGAGACGATGTCACAAGGGATAGGTTTGCGAGAGTCTGAGCTTTTCAGTAACAACTTAGTTAAGACGATGACATTAAGCCGTAGAATAGCAAGTAGGAATATAAAGAGCCGTAATCTAATGAGGTCAGACTAATACCGCCAGCAGACATTTAGATAGAACTCTCCACTTTCAGTATATTCGAAGGTAAAGACTATATTGCTCTTTGTCCCGGATCACGAATTGTTATAAATTTAGGCCACAAAATAATTAACATGTTAGCCATAATATTGCAAAATTGCTTCGTAACCAAATCGGGTAGAATTGCGGTGCATTTAGGTCACAAAAACACTTTTAATACGCAATAATTGCTTAGGCACATAAATTGCTTTGAATTAGGTCACGCACAATTTTTAAAACTTCTACGTATTTGAGTTAAAATAGTCGCTATACCATGTGTCAGGTCACAGATAACTCCACAGCATATTGATAATAAAACCATTTCAGCACCAATGTCATGAAGCTTTTAGAGCGACCCACCTTTGAGTGACGACCCACCTTTGAGTGACGACCCACTAGAGAGTGTGACGACCCACCAGTGAGTGTGACGACCCACCAGTGAGTGACGACCCACCAATGAGTGACGACCCACCAATGAGTGACGACCCACCAGTTGAGTGACAACCCACCCTTGTGTATGACGACCCACCAGTGACTGACGACCTATAAGTGAGTGACGACCCACCAGTGAGTGACGACCTACCAGTGAGTGACGACCCACCAGTGAGTGACGACCCACCAGTAAGTGATCACCCACCAGTAAGTGACGACCTACCAGTGAGTGACGACCTACCAGTGAGTGACGACCTACCAGTGAGTGACGACCCACCAGTAAGTGACGACCCACCAGTGATTGACGACCCACCAGTGAGTCAAGTATACACATATCTTAAGATACACAATACCTGAAGACACGTAACATACGATATGTGATACTAATAGACACATATTTTATAACATGTGATACAAGTCAACAAGTATTTTAGGATACAAAACTACATATACTGTATACACACTGTCATAGTGCAATCACACTGTCATACACACTGTAATACAGCATGCATACTGTCATACTGCATGCACGCTGTCATACACGCTGTCATAGACACTGTCATACTCCATGCACAGTCATACACACTGTAATACAGCATGCACACTGTCATACTCCATGCACACTGTCATACACACTGTAATACAGCATGCACACTGTCAGACTGCATGCACACTGTCATACTGCACGCACACTGTCATACACGCTGACATGCACACATTCGATCTATAACCCAGTACTACAGAACTACAGAATCATAGTAAGTAGGCAGGAGATTTGATTGTTCTTAACGAATAAAGGTCACGAGAATTTTACAGAAAAGGCTAAGAAAGCACGGTGGAAGTTTATCCATACTATTTATATTAATGTGCCTTTGCTCAGAAGTGAGCAAGATATGAAGATCAAACGTATGAATGTCTGCCGTGGAGCAAATCTTCGGAAAGACAGGCGACAAGTGGATGCAAGCATACTGTATTTAAACTTAATTATACATATCAGCAAATTTCATATCTCGCAAAAATTCATAGAACATTACATAGAAAATATTGCACACAGCGTATAAATGTTACACAAATATACCTACATGTATATACACGCATTTCATAATATGCTAAAAACAGTAACAAAGCAATGACGTCCACTTTCTCATTCACGGATGATGTTACGGACGTTATTCCCTGTAAATTAAAATTACAGGGAAAATTACTCGGGGAAATGTATTTCCCGAGTAATTCCCGGTAGATTCGGGAAAATTGAGAATTGAGCCTACCGACAACTGTGCGCGGTCGTAAAAGGCAACTGACGCAGATATGACATTGAAGAGACTTGTAGCCACGTGGTGATGATTTCTGTGTTTTAGACAAATTGGGCGATCCCACTCCAGACTTGTATAGTTCTAGTCTCTACACCGATTGTGGCATTATACCACCAGGCTACTTGACCTTCACTGTCTATTCAGCGCTATTGTGGCGTTTAACATAGAGCGGCGCTTTATATATATATATACTTATTATTACTATTCAGCAGCTGATGTAACATCTGCTTCCTACTAAACGAACAGCATTGAAGAGCGAGTCTTATTTTTGAACTGTTACAGTTGGGAGACCCAATACGTTAGTCAACAACCTATACAACGATATAAAGCTAAGTCACTTACTGACAACATCGAGATAATTCAATGTATAACTTCACATTCTAACACATACAGCGGCCGCGCACTCAATTCCATTATTCTTATTATTTCGCTTAGAAAGTGACGACTTATAAAGTACTAAGGAAGGCAAAGGGAAAACACCTAAAGTCATATTTTCCCAAACTATAGGCTAAACTACATGTGGAATGGATAAGGCATAACCTTTTGCGAAAGAATTAACTTGTTGATCGATGGAGTGCTCTTTATAAACGTGAAAACAGTCTGAGTATGAATATGTGCCTTGAACCTGCCACTTGGCAGAACACTAGAGAGAGAGAGACGAATGTGATTATTGTTATTATTATTATTTAAATGCCCGGGGCTTGACAGGATCATGGGTTACAATGAGAAAGGAGATTCTATTTCATTTTAGAAAGTTTTAAAACGTTTACTATTAATATTCTTATTAATATTCTTATTATTATTAATATTATTGTATCATCGATATCAATATCTTGTCAATATCAATATATGCTGAAAGATATAAGGTTTGACGATGGTCAAGGTATTCTTGCTAGTTGTGAAGTAGCATTTCAAAAGGTTATGGATGGTGTGAATGTCACAGCATTGAGATATGGGCATGAAAACCAATATAAAGAAGACAAAAGTTATGAGAGTGTCTAGGAATCACATGGATGTAAATATTACATTGAATAATACACGATTGGAACAGGTAAGAAGCTTCAAATATTTGGGACACACCATCACGGATGATGGGAAATGTGAAACGAAATAAAATAAATAATTGCACAGGCCGAAAGAGTCTTTCGGAAAGAGAAAAAAACTACTAACAAAAGGCGTGGAAAAACACAAAGATAAAGATTTTGAAAACATTGGTTTGGTCGACACTTCTGTATGGATGTGAAACGTGGACATTAAAGACAGAAGATATCAGGAAATTAGAGGCATTAGAAACGTGGTTATAGAAAAGGATGGAAAAGCTTAGTTGGACTGACAAAATTGCAAATGACAAAGTTCTCGAAAGTATCGGTACAGATAAAGCTAGTAAAGCTAAGGTCAGTTTCCTCACTCGAAAGCGATGTCAGTGACGGGATTATACATTTATATGTCAGATGAACATATAAATGTGATAAGAACTAGAAAGAAAAGCTGAATAGGACATATTGTAAGGGGCATGGTTTGCCAAAGGATGTAATAGAAGGAAGAATGTATGGGAAAGGAGTTAGAGGAAGACCAAGACATGGGATGCTGGATGATCTGATATCAAATTCATATACAGAGATGAAAGGAAGGCTGAGGATGGAATTGGTTAGAAGAGTTAAATGCTATGAACCTGCCGTTAGGCATTGAACTAGACGATTGTCATCATCATCAATACGTTTAAAATTATTATTGTTATAAAATATTATCATCATTATATAAGCGTCATTTCTTGACACCAGAAAATTAGACGAGATAAAAGTAACCCTGCAGTCGACACTGTAAGTCTATCAATAGCGACAACATCTAATCACGATGGTTCAAGTGTGACAACAGATGGCAGCACAGCAACAACTAGCAACAAGAATTTCATAGAGAAATCTCTAGATACTGAGGCACGAGGCGAAGGCACAAGTTAATGTACACCACGCCGCCTATAGGCAACGACTGTCTAGCAAAAATATGTTACACCTGAAACCTTAAAGTCCGTTTCCTCATCAGATGATGCTGTCAGGCCGACCCATCGTTTTCAAATCGATCGCCATATAAAATGTATTTTCTATAAATTTAAACGGCGCCCATCTGTCTTCAAAACATCGGGTAGTTTGACTATAAATGAGAAGATTTAAATCTGGAAGAGAAAGTGGAGATCGAAGAACAGAAGTCAAGATCAGAGGCAGCGTGTTCCAGACAGTGGAAGCAGTGAATGACAAAGAGTGTCGAACTATAGAGCGAGATGTTCTACGCACAACACAGTGCATTCAAGTGGAGGTGAATCGACGCGTAGCATGGTTCACATGAAGTGAACAGACCGAGAGTTGGAAAATACTGAGTTCTTGGATTACACGTTAATCTCTCCGGATTGAAAATCTCTAGGCAGGAGCTGAGGAAGGTGGAAGGGACCCACCTCACAATGAAAATTTTCCCCAGGATTAAACGGCAGTTAATCCATTAAAGAACTGAGTACGGCAACGGGAAACCACCCCAGAAGCCATATTATTACCAAGCTATAGGCTACACTAAGGTGTGGATAAGCCATAGCCATTTGTGAAGGGATTAACTCGTTAATTGATGGTGTGTTCTTTATGGAGCATGAAAAGCAACATGAGAGTAGGAATATCTACCTTGGACCTGCCGCTAAGCACAGCACTAGAGAGAGAGAGAGAGAGAGAGAGAGAGAGAGAGAGAGAGAGTGAGAGGCAGTGTCAAGTCAAAACAAATACCGTTCAATCATTCATACACTTGCAATTAATAATCAACTAAGATAGAACAATACTAAACATAATCCTTGAGGTCACGGACAGGCGCAATTAATCTACCCATTTATTCAGTTTCGTTCTGATGTCCCCAGGGCCAAGACATGCATTCCTCTACACAATCACTACAACAGTACACACAACATGGAGCATAGTAACTCAGACTTTGTTTAGTTTAAACGCTTTAAAAATATAATGTTGATATTAGCCAATTCCAAGAGCACAAGATGTTAAGCAAAAACTGCAAATGATTCACAACTTTAGTTATCTGATTGCATCGTAACAATAATCAATAATATCAACTGAATCATAATTACCTAAAGACTGGATGGCATTCTTATTACATTATTATTGCCTCTAAGATTAACACCAAGTTTTAACTTACTTTTCTCTTATCATCGATAAAAGAATCATTAGATTGCTAACAATGAAATAGCAATTTTCATAATTTCAATAAATATAAATGGTGCACCGATAATACCGATAGTAAGGCAGTAAAAGTTAAAACAAAGGATGACTGCAACAAAGCAGACATCCTGGCCAGCAACAACAACAACATCAACAACAAATCAAATCAAACGACATATCAGATGTATATGTATTTACAGTAACAAATCTCACGTCATATGGCAAAGTAAACATAACTTTTAAACAAACCAGTCACAGTATAATTATAAAATATAACAGAGCGAGTGAAGCCTATAACCCTAAAATCTGACCAGTCATGCGACAGTTTACGAAATGCTAAAACAGACCAATGACATGTGAGCTATAAACTGCGTCGAAATTCTAATGCGAGACAGCACGGAATAACAGCGAATATCGATGAAGCGATAAATATCACAAATCTCATACTGATGAATTCAGAGATAAACAGTGAGACAAACAGTGTGGTAAACAATGTGACAACAATGTGACAAACAGTGTGGCAAACAATGTGACAACAATGTGGCAAACAATGTGACAACGTGACAGACAATATGACAATGTGCAACAATGAGACAAACAACGAGACAAGCAGTGAGACAAACAGCTATACTGAGCTCTGAATCCATATCGATAATATACTGTGAATTGTTGACCGATTAATTTTCATCAGTCTGGAAAGACTGTGCGCCCAAGTCCAGAAACACTGTAAGGCTCAATAGTGATTAGAAAAATATCACCCACACATAGGAACGTTCCAGGCAGGCTACTTCACTACAGGTAACTCTATCACCTGCACAAACTTGAAAATTCACAGTATTAGGCAAAGATTAGTCCACGAAAGAACTTACATTGGCGAAGTCAGTAAGATACTCGACCGCGGATCAGTATGAGCGGGGTTCAAATCCTGAGCTCGCCCATCACTGACATCGCTTTCGAGTGAAGAAACTGGCGTTAACCTCTTAGCTTTACCAGCTTTTTTACATTAATCGTGAGTTAAAATTTACGCTCTAGCGTCAGATTGCACAGCTTTGTGTCTCGGACCACTGCGTCGAGAGCGCTTACATCTCGAGTGACACGACCGCGCAGGGACGAAGCACCAGAGACACGGCACTATCAGGCAAACCAGCGTCCGCGCTACAGCCCTCGCCTTTCTCCTGCCACTCCCGCCCGTAGCTGGAGGAACACCTTCAGAATCCAGTCGCTCTTCTCCTGTGGTCCTTCGAATCGCTTCTATCTCGACGTCCTCGTCGGCTGAGCCTGCACAGCTGTCCACCAGTCTGCCGGCGTTCCTCACACACGATGCCGCCTTCAGACACTCGTCCACTCTGTCTCGCCGCGCCTGACACACGCCGTGGTAGTTCTCCGCAGGTGTGTAGCAGATACCGCAGTATGCACAGCGCAGTACCTGATCAGCCGAAGCGGTCCGCTGGCTGCGACCACACTTTCGCCGGAAGAATGATCGGCGCGGAGTGGCGCAGCACCCAATCCACCTGCGAGGTCTGGGCGTCACCACTCGGGTGGGCAGTGGCGGATATCTGGAATCATACGTGGAGGAATAGGTGGTGGGGGTCTGGAAGACTGAAGCTCGGCGGGACTGTGAGACGAGGGGTACGCTGGAGCGGTCTCTGGACCAGGGACTGAGTGGAGCGCGTGGCTCGTCCTCCAGTATCAACTGGATATTATCGAAAGACCGACCCTGCCTTCGACCACTCGACTCGCTTATAGCGAGACCTCTAGCTTGATTTCTCGGACTGAGAGGAAGCATTGGCTGGTTCGCCTGACTATGAGGAATCCAGATCTTACCCACGCTGCCCTCGCCTCTGTTTGTATGAATGGCAGCGAGAACGTCGCGTCGGGTTTCCCTCGGATGCAGCGCAGGAATGTCGGACCGGTTTTCATCTCTACCGCCGCGAGACGACGATGCTCCGTTGATTTCTATATTCGGGTAGCAGTAATCGTGCTTTAACTTTGCCTTAGATGCCGTTTCGGCATTTTGTCGTGATAGAAACACGTACGCGTGGCTCGTATTGGCGTAGGGAGTGTCGGAAGGCTGCACGTGCGGAACAACGTCGTGAAGTCCGTAATTGGGCAGAGGGTCGACCGCCAGAGGGTCTCCGTCTGACTGCGACGAAGGCATCTTCACAAAAAGCCTTGCTGGCACAGCTGGTTTCGTCTCCGTCAGCAG
This sequence comes from Enchytraeus crypticus, assembly GCA_905160935.1. Classification (NCBI taxonomy): domain Eukaryota; kingdom Metazoa; phylum Annelida; class Clitellata; order Enchytraeida; family Enchytraeidae; genus Enchytraeus; species Enchytraeus crypticus. The sequence goes on from CAJHZI010000508.1 coordinate 851,740, forward strand.
ATCTTCGATTGAGCTGCTTTCACACTGTCCCCGCTGCTCTGCTGGGTCGCAGCAAAGTTCTGCCCCAGGTAAACTTGAACTCAGAGCTTTTCCGACAACTTTTGAAGAGCCAGTTTCAAGAAGAACGGGAGAGGATGGGGGCGTTTTCGCTCTACTTTTTCTCAGCGGACTCTGTCTGGTATTAGTGAGAGTACAAATCTCAGATAAGTTTGACAGTTCTGTACCAGGCTTCGTCGCTAAAGTTTCTCGTTCTTCAACATATTGAGCACTAAAATGAATCCCTGAAGCACTCTGCAAGTCTGCATGAAATTTTTCATTTTCGTTCGAGTCTCTTTCGTTAAAAGTAGTAACACCCTTGACGTCGCTTGAAGTACATCGGGAAGTTTTGTCAGGAGTCTTAGATATACTTGCATCAGCTAGTGAGTGCGCTCCTCCACAACTCCCAACCTCAGTCAAAGAACTCTCTGAGAGTCGGTCAGAAGGGTCCCGTTCTGCAGATGCATAGATCGGAACTTCTGATTCTTGAGATAGACCTGTTTCTCTCGCCTTGGACCCGCTATTAAAAACACTGCTCAGTAGATGAGCATAGGAAGAGACAAGGTCCTCAGCCGCGTCACTGGGCAGATGAGTCAGAGGCATTGTAGCCGATGATTTCATTGTATCAACCCGTCTCTATAGCAACAATACACATGATTGCGTCATAATCTGTCTCCATAGCAACGGTATCCACATATATAAAATCAGGGTTTAAAAAATATACATTAACTAATTCTACACAAATCTGCACTATAAGTAATTCACGTTATTCAATAGGTAGTTTACAGAACATTATCATAAATCATTTTTTGTAAATATACTACGATACAGTAAAGACAAAAATTCTTATTTAAAAATTACAAGTTCCGAGTTCATTTGGGAATTTCAAAAACATTAATAATGGGATAATTATTTTTAAATAGTTTAAAATCTTAAACTATTTAATCAAATTATTTAAAATATTTAAACTTTTTAAAATTATTTAATTTAATTTTTTAAATTATTTAAATAAACTATTTAATCAAATTATAATTAAAATAATGATAACTGGAGCAAGGATGGGCGCTGTTCTAGTTGAAAAATAAAAACTAAATTAGGCATTTGAAATGTGAGAGGAATGTGCGAAGGGTAGTGGAAGGTTATTAAAGAGAGGTGGTAAGGGCCAATACTAGGTTTCAAGGGGATTAGGGAAAACTACAATGAAACAGGGTTGGCAAGATTTGGACAACATGGGTTCAAACTGGGGGCTTAAACTGGTTTAAACCATCTTGTCCTAAACAGGTTTTGGACATAATTTAGGACACATGCAAAAATCAGCCATTTTTTTCATTGAAGCAGTGCCTCTTTGGAAGGTTTAAAAATAGTATTTAATAGTAAGAGGTCCTGTTATACTAAATATATTAAATTGTTTTAAACTACCCTAAATATAAATGTAAATATAAGTGTAACTGAAATGTTTCTTTAACTTGTCTGCTGTTATTTGACACAGTGATGCATAACTCAGTGGAGTTCTTAGAACTTTGTTTAGTTATCTACCATATTAACATATTCTACCCTTTTAGTTCAATCATTAATGTTTGCTAAAGGAATAAGAGTCCTAATGGCTTTTAGGCAATATGCTACAAGTGATAATTGGCAATGTTAGTTTGGCCTATGTAAATTTATATATGAAAACAGAATTTACAACTTTATAATAATTTTTTTATAATAATTTCATTATATATTCTTTTTACTAGGATTTGACTTGTAAATGACTTATCAACACTGTAACACAGTTTCATTACTTAGTATTTTGCTTACTTATGCATGTCAACAACTTCTAATAATGCCTACGTTACATTAGGATTTTTTAAAAAGGTAAAGCTATTGTTAACGTCATTTTCCCCACTCTAAAGCGATGTCAGTGACGGGCAAGCCCAGGATTTGAGCCTCGCACATACTGATCCGTGGTCGAATATCTTACCAACGTCGCCACTGGCTCCAGCCATTTTGGATAGTTTAGGACAGTTTAAACAGACTTGAACCGCTCGTTTGGACAGACAAAACCCAATCCAGCACTGGAGAGATATTGGAATGATTCAAACAGATGATTGCAAAATCCTTTTTACTCTGCTTGATGCTTTATTCTTCCTGTTATTGACTAGCTTCCCTCCTGCTTCAGAGAATTTATTACTTGACCTTTATCTATTATCATGTTTCCAATGCATTTAAAAGCAATTCAGCTTTTACCAACTATTATTATTAACCATTTATATACTACTAGACCCACACATGTGGAAATGAACAGGAAAGCAGAAGACAGAGAAGAGTGGAGGCGTTATATACCACGGACCTGCCAGTAGGCAGTGCACTATGAGAAAGATACTACTAGATTAGTGGAAGAGTTAGTAGAGATACGCTACTACATATCTGTACCATCCCGACTAAGCACTAATTGGTAAACTGTACCAGTCTCAACTACTAACCTCTCTATGCAGGCCCGCAGCACTGGATGCACTCTTGGGTAGGTGTCCCCTGCAGTGACCTATTGAACACAAAGAAATGAGTAAATTACACTAGGCAATAGACAGCAAGATTTTGCGGTCCGATCCTATAGAATCCACAGCAGCCGAACATTCAATGGGAACTGCAGAGTACAACAGCTGAACATCCAATGGGAACTACAGAGTAGAACAGCTGAACATTCATTCTACAATTTACTTCTGTTCCATTTCCCATCTTCTGTGATCAAGCGCCCTAAATATCTGACACTCTTTACCTGTTCAAACTTTGCACCCTCTATTTCTATATTCATTCCTCCCCCTTCTTTTCTAGAACTCTCATCTTATTGGTTTCTTTATTTTTATTATAATGCAATAATGTTCAGACCATCTACAATTTGCATTCCTTCCTCAATGTTATACATCACTTTCATCATTATTGCCTCCGTGTAAATGCTAAATAGACGCTGTAACATGCAACAGCCGTGTCTTACTCCCTGTCCTATTTTTCCTTCTTTCGATAACTCCTGCTGAACTTTGATAATTGACTCTTGATTTCTGTGATTCATGATTAATCTTCTATCAATCCAGTCTATTCTATTTTATCTCAAAATTCCTAACCTCTTTACCCAGTTTACCCTGTCAAAAGCTTTCTCAAAATCTACAAAGCATATAAAAACCTCATTTCCCTGCTCTATGCTACATCACATATAACTCGCATTTCTCCTATAGCTTCTCGTATACCGCATCCATTTAAAAATCCAAATTATGATAACTTAATATCACTTCTGCCTTTGACTGAATTCGTTTGCTTATTATTTTTAATAAGTTTTAGACGCCTATGATATTAAGCTTATTGTTCGGCAGTCCAAATATTCCACTACATTTTCTTTTTTATGAATAAGGATAATTACTGATCTGGTAAAGTCCTCTGGCCACATACCGGTATAATAAATATCCATACATAGATTCACAAGTCTTTGCAGACTTTCTCCTTCTAACGCTTTTAGGAATTCTGCTGGTACGTCATCAACTCCTGCTGCTTTTCCTTTCTTCATTGCAATAATGGCTTTATTCTTCTTTCACTGTGTCCGGGCATTTTGATCATCTTCTATCATCCACTCTTCTTCTAACTTAAATGTTCTGCTGTTGGCGTTTTAGCATTGCCATACAATTTCTCCCCATATTCTCTCCATCTTTCTTCATGTTACATCAATTATCTCTGTCTTTAGTTCCCCATATTTGTTATTGATACCAATCCTCTTGTTCCTACTTTCTTCTCACCTCTTGTAGAAGGACACAATCTCGATAAAACAAATCCGAAATTGCAATCCAATCATACCCACTTGATCACCACATTTTACATCTCACTATTGATCTCTTGCTTTGTCTGTTGCTCTTCTCAGCTCATTTGTTAGTTTTTCGGATATTGCTTTCGGAAGATGCAACTGACGTCAACATTGGCTTTACAACTTTTTGAATATTCCCTCTTTCCATATGCTGTCTGGCTGTTTTTTCCATTTTCTTCCCTCATCCATCTTGTCTAGCATATCACTTGATATCCAACAAATTTTGGCTCTCTTTGCATTATTGAAACCATAAACTTCTTTGGTAGCAGTTTTAAGGCATCTGTTATCTTCCATGTCTCGTTTACTCCTCTAATTTCACGAGTCTTCACCCTTTTAATCTTCATATCTACTTCGCTCTGAAATTTACCTTTCTTTTCTCCTCATCCACTCATAGTACATTTCTTTACACAAAATCTTTTAACTATTTTCTTCTATCTCAACTCGATCTTGGCCTTCACTAGATTGTAGTCTGAATGTGCATCAGCGCCCGGGTTAAGACCTTAAATATTGTTTGACCGTTTCAGCATCGCACCTTAATTAAAATATTATCTAGTTGGAATCTTCCCGAATCTCCAGGCTCCTTTCATGTGTATCGGCTCTCTTTTCATGCTTAAACCACGCGTTTGTTGCCATCATCTTCATCCTTTTGCAGAATTCAATCACCCCATATATTTCTATACAATATATATATATATATATATATATATATATATATATACATACATACATGTATGTATATATATATTTTCTGTATCTTGTTGCCTCTTACGACGCGCACACGCACAGTATAGGTTCATCCATTCTTCGGGGCCCGGACACAACATACTCATCTTTATACTTATATATATATATTGTAGAATAAAAGAACAGCAACGGTACTACTAGGTTCAGACCTGCTCGACCCCGGTGCGCGTGTGACTTGGGCGGCCTGGCCACAGAGGAGGGCTTGTCGTGGGCTCTCTTGTGCACTGTCTCCAGCGCCACCTGCATCACCTCGTAGAACTTATTCTCGGCGGAGGCTGACGGAAACACAACACCATACGACTCGCCTCTAGTACTCCAGTGATGAAACAGAGCGGGCGTCTTAGTGTAGACTGTATCGTCAGCTAACTCACAGTTCAATATTACCTGTTCTCAATCAATCAATCAATCAATCAATCAATCAATCAATCAATCAGTCAGTCAATCAATCAATCAGTCAATCAATTGATCAGTTAATCAATCAATCCGTCAATCAATCAATCAATCAATCAATCAGTCAGTCAGTTAATCAATCAATCAATCGATCAATTAATAAATCAATTGATCGATAAATATGTTAAATCTAAATTAACAACGCAATAGAGTGAGAAATGAAAAGAATGGATAAACTTCAAAAGTCTTAGGACTGGAGAGAGTCTATTCGTATCCCGACCCTGGTTGAACTGGGATTTAAGGGAAGATGATGATGGTGATGATGAATAAAGTGAGAAAGCAATCAAGAAATCAATCAATCAAACAGTAATTCATCCATAAGTCAATCAATCAAACAGTAATTCATCAATAAATCAAACAGAATTTCATTAATAAATCAATCAAACGAATAATTCATCTATAAATCATTCAATAAAACAGTAATTTATCAATAAATCAACCAATCAAAAAATAATTCGTCAATGAATCCATCAATCAAACACAAATTCAGTAAGTCAATCAATAAATAAATAATTTATACATCAATCTATCAATAATACAATAAAGCAAAAAGGCATAATATAATCAATAATTCAAATAATAGGTAAATCAATCAATCAGTCAATAAAGCAAACAAGCAATACACAATCCATAATGAAATAAATTCATCAATCAATAAGGCAATCAAGCATTAAATCAATCAATCAAGAAGTCACTCAGTCACAGGTCAGTGGGATTTATCAACTAAGTATGAAATCGCTTCAAATGCTGATTTATTAAGAACATATCATACGCTATACCACATGTAATTCAATATTAGAAGCAATAAATCAAAATATCATTGAGTTATAGAATCAATAAATCAAAATATCATTGAGTTATAGAATCAATAAATCAAAATATCATTGAGTTATAGAATCAATAAATCAAAATATCATTGAGTTATAGAATCAATAAATCAAAATATCATTGAGTTATAGAATCAATAAATCAAAATATCATTGAGTTATACAGAAATGTGAGTAAAATTCATTCTGGACTGATGGAAGATTAAGAACTAGTTGTGAATAATCAATCAATCCATACATCAATCGATTAATCAAACAATCAATCAATCCAATAATTTAATCTATCAACTCATCACGTGGACACTTCGAGACAACACAGACAAATAATCACTTCAATCCATTAAAAATATCAACAGTAAATAACAGCTAGGTCAATTCATTAATTAATAAATCATTACAGTTTTTTTTAAATGAATTAAATATTTTTAGTCAATGAAAAAAAGAAAAAACTGAGCTTACAGCCAATCGGTGCTATCAACAATAAAGATACGATAGACCAGACTAGAGTTTGTAGAAATGGCTACAAAATTGTTTAATTTTGTAGCCATTTCTGGAGACTAGGCGCTCACCAAACGAATACCCTTTCTGACGTCGACTTCAGCAATAAGACTTAAATTAGTTTTCAATATCTCATCAATATGGCTAAACCGTTTATCATTATCTCATTTATCAATATGGCTAAACCGTTTATCATTATCTCATCAAAATGACTTGGAAATAATTACTATTATCAATATCTGACTGGTACACTTCTGGACTATTACGAGATCTCAAACCTTTTTATCAGAGACTCTCCTTCCTTTCACACTGTATCGCTCCGTACATTCGCTGGTGTATTCCTCATCATCGTATTCATGATGTTCATCGTCGTTTCTACAGTCATCCGAGCCTAGGCTGGCATCATCATGTTGTTGCTGCTCGTCTGGCACTCCAGCCGTCGTGCTGACATCGACCATGATCTCACTGGAGCTGAAGCCAACACTGACATCCTCCGCATCAACACTGCTCATAAGAATCTCAGTGGTAGCAGCGTCAGCGTTACCAACACTGCTCATAAGAATCTCAGTGGTAGCAGCGTCAGCTTTACCAACACTGCTCATAAGAATCTCAGTGGTAGCAGCGTCAGCGTTACCAACACTGCTCATAAGAATCTCAGTAGTAGCAGCGTCAGCGTTACCACACAATTCTCCTAAAACACTCGTCGCACTCTGGTTCGACATCCCCGTCCGATCAGGTATGTCACAGTCTGTAGAGAGAGTATTTCTAATCTCTGATCTATTGCTACCAGCAGCAGCCGTACAGACAGTTGACGCACTGACTGACTGATCTCCATTTGACCAATTCATACTAGAGTCACTGCCTTGTGAATTATTCAACTTTGGCCGGCAGCATTCAACCGCCCCATTTACACTAGCAGCTTTGCTTCGAGAGTCTTGCACAATTAGATCTTTCACCGCACCAGAGTTGTCACTCTCATCACGCTTAGATTCGCCTAAACGATGACGATGCTCCTTAAATGTTACGTCACTAGCCACTGAACTACTATCAGATTGTCTCAACTTATCGCCTACATTAAAGTCCTTACTTATTGCTTCTAATTCAGTTACTCTGGCAGGTTGCGAAAGTTCCAGTGATTTTCCTTGCCCTGATGTAATTTTACTAATTTTAAAACTCTCAGCTATTATATCTTTTGAAAGACCCGATATGGATTTATCCTCTTTCACATTCCTACCCGACTTCACAGATGTCTCTGTTTCACTGACGTACCCTAATTTATCCTGAGCAACAACTGAAGGCTGGCAACTATCGCCACTGATATGATCACCAACAGTCCTATCGCCTTTTGTCATGGACCCTACTGAATCTCCTACAGCTGAAGCTGAACGAGAAAGTCTCGAGACTGTACCAGTAGGATTGGAAAAGATGTCCAATGAAGGGTCTATTTTTGAAGACCTCCGGCTGGTATCGCTGCCAGAAACAGGTGGACTTTTAAGATTAACCGGACACTGATAGACAGCACCACTGGAGGAACAAGTGGTGCTAAATGGAGCGGCTAGCGAGCAGGAATCAGGAGCGATATTGGACCTACTAGGTACACCTGGACCTGACAATATTTTATCTCTGTCTACAGATACACTATTTCCAGTAGTATTAGACACTGGCAAGGTAACTGTGGAATTGATGATAGACGAACTGACGGCAGAAGCTGAGACAAAGCACGCTCCAACAGTCTTCGTCTGACTGACTTCAGACGATTCTAATTTACTTATAACTCCAGCCGATCCATCAACAACAGTTTCCTCAGCATCCGCACTGTGAAAAATTAAATTCTCGTATATAGGAGAGGACTCAGCCGACAAAAGATTCCTCTGAGAGTCGACAAGCTGTCCCGCCTCGCTTAGCAACGTTTTACCCCCTTCTGACAACCACTGCCTTGTAGACTGTCCTACCTGCGGCTGTTGCTCCACACTAAACGCATGACGATATTGAGACTGAATGTCAAATAAGAGCAACGTATCCTCAGATGTTGGTCTCTTCGACAGGTTTTCTCCGGGAGGCGACTGACTCCGCTGCAAGATCAACAAAGAACTCTCTGCTGCTCTATTCTGAACTGTGGCTCCGTCGAGCAACTGTCGCTCACACTTCCGTTCTTCTTCTAACCGCAGCTGCTGTTGTTGTGGTTGCTCGCTCAGCTCTTGACTAACAGTAGAACTACGACAGACTTCTAGATGGCTGAATTCATTGCCGTGGCTGAGCGTCCAGAGCTGTGTGCAGCTGTCCTTCTTCATCAGAACAGCAGGGACCGTCACCAGGCTGTCACAGATATAATCAATCAAATTAGTCAATCTAGTAATCAGTCAATCAATAAATATATAACTAGTCAATCAGTATAATCACTCAAACGATTAGTCAATCTAGTCAACTAATTGATTAATCAATCAAGTAAACGCTGAAGAGTCAATGTTAACTTCAGTTTCATCTCTCAAAGGACATCAGTGACGGGAGAGCCCAGGATTTGAACCAAAATATATTGATCCGCAGTCGGATATCTTACCGACATCACCACTGGCTCCAGCCATTGGCGATGTCAATCAAGCAAAATATATTAGAGCGGATTACAGCAAGTGCCAATTAATATTCTATTATCAACTTTTTGACTTATTCATTCCCCGTGTTGTGCCCGGGTTATTTGAAGAATTGACCAACCGGTGACTGCACGTGTCGTAGAAGCCGCCTAAAGCACTACGATCCATACCAACGTCAGAAAGGCATTCGGTTGGTGAGCGCCTAGGCTCCAGAAATTGCTACAAAAATTTAATCGAATGGAAGAGTCTCAAATAGGGGATTGGCTGGTGGTGTGGTGAAGGACAGAGAGGATTTGAGACAGTCTATTCGTATCGCGACCCAGGTTAAACTGGGATTTAAGGGAAGATGATGATGAGACTTATTCACTGCTGACTGATCATAGAAATCAGATATAACGATATTGAGGAGCATAAAAGAGCAAATATTTTTCAGGACTTTCCTTTTGCGCATTTATAACTTCCTTAGTTATATATTCCAAAATTTTAAAATCTTTTTATATTTTAAATACTAATTGAATTAATAACTCCATTTCCATATCTCTCTCCCTCTCTATCTCTCTTAGTGTACTGGCTAAAAACATGGTCGATAATACAACGATACTTTAATTAAGAAAACTCTATTAGGTCAATAATTAAGTATCAGTTAACATATTCTTAATAACAATTATAAGCACAAACACTAGCATATCCATCATAGATTGTCTTTCCAGATATTCGTACAAGTAATTTCCTAATTAAATCATCATCATCTTCTTCCTTCCTTGAATCCCAGTTCAACCAGGGTCGGGATACGAAAAGACTGTCTCAAATCCTCTCTGTCCTACATCACAAAATCAGTCATTCCCCCTCCCCATTTGAGTCTTTTTCAATCGGTTACATTTTTGTAGCAATTTCTGGAGCCTCGGCACTCACCAACCGAATGCTCTTTCTGACATTGGTATGGATCTTAGTGCTTTAGTCGCCTTCTACGATATGTGCAGTTATCGATTGATCAATTCTTAAAACAACCCGGACACAACACGGGAATAATTTCCTAATTAAATACATTGATGAAATCGGTTTTACAATTTTCAATAATTATTATATAAACACACACACACCACTCGCTTCAACATCAACGAATTGGTCGAAGTGTGACATAAGCTAAAAATAAATAAATAATAAAAATTACATGGCAGAAAACAATTCATCACAAATCCACTTTTAAAGATATCCTTTATTGACAGTAACTGGTTTATTGCCACATAAACATGGAAGGTCGTGCTTGATTGTTAATAACTTGACTACATTCAAAATTAGAACAATCCGACTTAGGCACAAACAAATCCAGACATAGAGACAAACAGACGGATACATTGCACTAAATATTTTCTCTATAAATCCTTCTCTCACCTCACTCACCCAGAAATCAACAGTTTATTCAACCAATCATATAAGACTCAGACAGCTAGACTTACAAAGATGCAGAGAGAAGTAGATGGACAGGCAGACAGACAGATATATCTCAGTAGTTCTCTATTAATCCATCACTCGTTCCTCTCACACGAGAGTCAATAGTTTACTCTACCAGGAAATGAGATGATTCACAAACCATACATCAGACAGCAACATAAACACATATGAGCAACATACTCTCTCTCCCTCCCTCACCACTCTTCCCTCATCTCTTCATTCTCTCTCCACTCTTCTCTCTTCATATCTCTTCCAATCCTCTTTATCTCTACCTTCTTCTCTTTCCCTTTTCTTTCCACTTTTCTTCTCCCTGTCTACTCGCTTTATATCTCTTCTCTATTTTTCTCTTTCTCTCTCTCTCTCTCTCTCTCTCTCTCTCTCTCTCTCTCTCTCTCTCTCTCTCTCTCTCTCTTCTCATTTGTTCTCTCAACTTCGACCTGTCGTTTGCTCCTTCGCTTTCCCTAGTTCTCTCTCTCTCTGCTTCATCTCCTTTTCTTCTCCTTTCCCATTTCTCACTCCCTCGCCACACCCTCCCCCTTCCACTTGCTCTAATCCTCTTCCTCATCCGCCACCCACTCATCACAATGCTCATCATGGATCAACGAACCAATCAAATTGCTCGTTTCAAATAAAATATTCAGGCCAATCAAGATAGACTTTGCATCTAATGTTTTGGCAGTAGAATACAGTCACAGTTCTTATTTCGATTATACTCCCAGAAATACTTTAACCACTCTCTCTGTTAATATAGAATTCTTATTTCACTCTCACACGGCCTCCTAAGTGTTTCACAAATGGGAGATCCAGCTACATATTTCTACTGAGCACTTTCATATCATGCAAAGAGGACTCTATTGATCAACTAATTAATTTCATCTTAGCCTTAGCCACACTATATTTATCTATGCGGTTTTCATTAGAATTTTTAAAGAGTTCTTACCGACAATATAGGAAAGAACTCTTAACAAAAAGCCTAAAGAAAACCACAAAGATAAAGATAGGGAAAACTTTGGCATGGACTACGCTATAATTAGGAAGTGAAACATGGACATTAATGAAGGAAGATGTCAGGAGAATAGAAGCGTTGGAATTGCAGATATGGAAAAGAATGGAAAAGAATAGGACACATTCTAAGGAGAGATCGCTTACTAAAGAGGAATGGAATAGAAAGCAGAAAGGGAAGGAAATAGAGGCAGAGTCTATTTGACCAGGATTTTCAGGATTTATGAGAAACTTTACAGTTATAATTTAGTTACAATCACCAACTGGCTGCATCATGATTGCCGAATGCTCATTTGCAGTAGCTGCTTCGTGAGTGAATAAAATTAATTTATTTTATATACTTTGAGTAGATTTGTGTATTTTAGTTGACTAGCTATTTTCTCAGCATAACTTATTTTAAAACTTAGTTGTAGTTCTTCGTAGTTCATTAAATACATTTTTTTTATTTAAAATTTCGTTTTAATTAATTTTAGTCAGTCAAAAACTATGATTTCAGATAAATATTTAAAAACTGAAAAGGAAAAACTCTTGGTTTTTTTTCCCTCAAAAAATCAATATCAGAATTTTATTATGACGTAATGATTAAAATCACGTAAACATTGCAGTTACTAAAAGCGTCTTTATTTTGAGACAAATTGATGTTTACTTTGATCTACCATAGCAGTTACATTTTTATATCAATTAAATTTAGAAATGAAAACCGTTTCTCTTGAGCAATTTTAATTTTGATTTGAGATCATTTAGAAAATGATTTCGCACAACAGATTCCTCTAATATAGTTCGCTAGTTCTATTATAATAACAACACTACAGGAAGCAATTCTATCACGACACTACTCGACAGAAGTAATACCCGCAATAATTATAAATGGAGGTATGATTGATGCGATATTACATAGACATCGTATTATAATTGTGCGTGCACATGTTGTATTACTCGAGTTGTACAATAGCCTATTATATAGGGCAGAGTGAGAGAGAGAGAGAGAGAGAGAGAGAGAGAGAGAGAGAGAGAGAGAGCGAGAGAGAGGGGGAGAGAAAAGCGTAGACATATGTATGTAACATAACTCTATCTTTCATTAAACTCACATGACCCAAAAAGTTGCACTCGGAGCACAAGGGCACCATAGGGCATGTATCCCTTGCTCTGTCCTCAACATATTCTTACAATCTCTCTCTCTCTCTCTCTCTCTCTCTCCCAATCTATCTCTGTGTCTCTCTCTCTCTTTCTTTCTGTTTTTCTCTCTCTGTATTAGTATACTGCCTGCCGACAACTCAATGTCATAAAGTGTCTTGATTAGTTTCTACCCACTGCACCCCTTGCCACTTTTACAATGCGTTATCTAGTCTAGATCTTCCTTAATCTTCATCCTTTTTTTTTTTTTTTTTATTGTCCACTACTATGTCACTATAATACGGCTCAGTTGTAAGTTGGCAGAGAATCTTATATTTTCAATTTCTCGTTACCATTATATTACAGTTTTCGCTTAGAGAAGATTTTAGTTTTAGGTAAAAGGCAGAAAGAAGGTGAGCACGGATTGGGAGCGCACACGTGCTAAAGAAACAGGTACAACGCTACAGATTTTGTGCATTAACTAATGCCCTTAATCACGTGATTCCTAGGATATTGAGGCTAGTGTACTATTCAATCATTATTGTTAATAAATACATTTACATCCATAATACGCGATATAATAATATCACTCGTATATAATAATATCACTCGTATATAATAATATCACTCGTATATAATAATATCACTCGTATATAATAATATCACTCGTATATAATAATATCACTCGTATATAATAATATCACTCGTATATAATAATATCACTCGTATATAATAATATCACGCGTATTATGGATATAATCTGTATTCTATTCTAATTTTTTATCAAGAGTATCAGGAACCCGTCATTTATTTTAAAGCTCAAAGTCAAGTTTTATGCTAGGAAAATCTACGACTGTACTATATTCTTCTTACGCAAGTCACATAAAGTCGGTATCGCCAGAAAGGGCATTCGTTGATAAACGCCTAGGCTTCAGTAATTGCTACAAAATTTTCTTATTCTGACTCAAGTCAAACTTGAATTCAAGTGAGGATCATCACGACTTATGTTTGTTTTTCGAATATAAAACTTAAGGCATTACTTATTACACGGGAACAAATGCACCAAAGTTTAGCGTCAACTTCCACAAGTGTACTGTCAGACTGTCAGCATTGGTCCAACCGTATGTCGAATCTGTGGTCTCAGGCTTGTCAGACTAGAGTGCTACTAAATATGCCACCAGCCTCTAACAATGATCACTGCATGCATAGCTTAATCTACAATTACAGCACAGAAAATATTTACAATATATATATATATATATATATATATATATATATATATATATATATATATATATTGTAAATAAATAAATAAATAAATATATATATATATATATATATATTATATATATTTATAATTTTATATATATATATATATATATATATATATATATATATATATATATATATATATTTTAATACAAACTATAGCTTTATATTTTAATATAGTGATGTAGGCCACTGTTTGCTTTTCAAGTATATATGGACAAAATAAGGTAAAGAATAGGGTTAAAAATAACCATAATTATAAGGTGCCAAGCAAAACAAATTAATTCACAAACCAAACATAAATATTCAGTAAGTACAGCAATGACAAAATCTCTACTTGCCTACAGCAAGCCTAGCATACTGCAAAACTACTCACTAGTACATAAAAATAGCAATGCATGAACATCTAGCACACACAGCAAAGAGGCCTACAACTGACACAGGGTATAGACCTAAATAGACCTAATTATAGGCCTACAGAACTAGATGACCCTTTAGGTCTATATACGGTATGAACGTTATCGATATTTAAGTATTAATTACACAACATTTGTCCATATTGAAAAAGCACAAGACAAGTTATGACTCATGCAAGAATGCAACTAAATATCGACCAGAGAAGTCGAACGTCAGTTGAAAGAGGCCATTTAGCTTGTATAAAAATATTTAACTCATATTTTCCGTATGAAAAAATCATTTATTTCAACAGCAAATACCGGCAAGAAATAAGTGAATTGACAATCCTGTAAAATATTTCCAAACAACGCAACGGGGCCTTTACTTATCGGATAAGATAATTCTCTTGTAGTCTTGGTGCACTCGGTCGCCATCGTGTGGTGTTTTGACATCTGTTTGTACAGAGTCTGCAAGAGACGATCTTGACATTGCTTCATGGCGAGGAACCGGTTCTTTTTCCCTGAAAGTTTTTCCCGGAAATTCTCATTGATTGATTAATTAATTGGTTGATTGATTGATTGATTGAAGTAGCTTTGATAGCACCTCAATTTTTCAAATACATCATGTTTTCTATCAGTTAACAAATAAAAGAAACAAAATAAAAGATACATCACAGACATCCCAGACGTCCCTGACATTGCCTTAAGGCGAGAAACCGGATGTTAAATTCTTATTGATCGATTAATTGATCGCAAACATTTATCTAAGAAATACAGAAAAATTCAAGAATAAATTCAAACAATCGATCAATAAGTATATTTATAAAGCGCCTGTTTAAGCTTAGGCCTAATGTTGTTTAAGCAGTCCAGTGGCAAAATTTTTTACATCACTCCAGCTGTTAATACAGTATATACAAAACTGCACCTGAAATAAAGCATAACCGCTAAAAGGAAACTTATTTACTAATTAAGATCGAGAGAGAGAAAGAGAGAGAAAGAGATAGAGATGCAGAGAGAGATAGAGTTAGACAAAAGGAGTTTTAGAAAGAGAAAGAGCGAGAGAGTCAGCTACATGAGGAGACACAGAGGGAAAGAGAGAGAAAGAGAGAGAGAAAGAAAAATTGACATACAGATAGGGCGAAAGATGAATACAAAGAGCCCGTAGCAGTGGTCGCACTATACCACTCGAGCTTTTATGTCAAATTATGATCTGTCAGTCATAGTGCACACACGTCAGCATGTTTATCTGTTGTCTTTACAGCCGTATTAGTACACTTTAATTGTATGACTCTGTGCACATAAAGATCGTAGCAAAATGTAAGCTGTAAGCGGTTGTATTCGTAACATTGTAAGCAGATGCAATTATAGCACAGGTATGCGGGTGTATTTACAATATATGTAAGCGGGAGTAATTATAGCATGCGTAAACGGGTGTGATTATAGCATGTGTACGCTGGTGCAAATTTAGCATTTTAGGCGGGTGTAGTTATAATAGGTGTAAGCGGGTGTAATTACAGTTTGTGTAAGCGGATGTAATTATAGTGGATATAGTTAATTATAGTGTGTGTAAGCGGGTGTAGTATAGCATTGTAAGCGGTTGTAATTTATAGCACGTGAGAACAGGCACATTTATAGCGTGTGTAAGCGAGCGTAATTATAGCATATATCAGTAGATATAAAAATTGTATTACAAGCGGGTACAAATGTAGTTACAGGGTGTAAATACAGCATGTGTTAATGGAAATTAATTCCATTAACAGATCGTGGGTCTGAGACATGCCATATAAATGGCCTTAGTATTATACTGAATGAACATTCCTGCTATAGTATACACCAGCTGAATATACCAGTTTTTACATCAATAGATAGTTAAGTCAATATTCCTTTTACCGGCTCAATGTATGTCGTAAATTTTACTACCTGATCAGTCAATATTCCATTTACCGGTTCAATGTGTGTCATAAGTTTTACTATCTGATCAACTCTGTAGGAATCGATTCTACAAGTCTTAACTGCACCAAAGGATCTGTCAAAAGAATATTATGAGGCTACATGACGCCATACAGCTGGGCTATCTATCTTCTATATATATATATATATATATATATATATATATATATATATATATATATATATATATATATATATATATATATATATATATAGTCGCTACAGCGTATAATAAATGCCCATTGTGCTCTCACACGTGTATACTGTAAGGGAGAAACTGATCAATAGCGGTTATGAAGAATAGTAATAGAGTAGAGTAATGCCACAACAGCTATTATTCTCGTAATTGAATCTCAAAGCCCACATTATGCAGGCTGGCGAGTAGGCTAAAGGCTCAAGTTTCAAGATTTTTCAATCAGTTACTATCATTTATAATATTGTACAGCACCATTAGAATTCTATGGAGCACAGGGTAGCACACTACAGCACAACTGAGTACAGCCTAGTACAATTATACAGTCTAGTACAGTAAAGTACAGTACAGTACAGTGCAAAACATTGTTACAGTATAGTAAAATTACTGTACAGTACATTAAAGGACAACACAAGACAGTACAGTACAGTGTTGTTGAATACAGTAGTACAGTACATGTTGAAATACATGTACTGGGCTACTGTAGTACTACTGTAGTAAAGTATAGTACTCATAGTAGAGTACAATACAGTACAGTACATGTATTTCAATAAAGTACAGTGCATAAAGATGTAAAATAGAAAGAAGAACAAAATGTATAAAAATTAGATACAGAACAATTACAAATTTTATTATACATTATACAATACAACATTACACTAATAATACATACAATACTTCAAAAATATATAATGAAAACTAAATACAATACAATACATAATAAAATACTTAATTATAATATGCAAGTATAATTGTACATACGACTATATTATACATATTTGTATATATATATATATATATATATATATATATATATATATATATATATATATATATATATATATATATATATATATATATTATATATATATATATATATATAATATATATATATATACGTCGATACAGCAGGGCTTGGAGGTCCAGTTCCTATAAGTTCCAGAGCTCTAACTTAGCTAGCATTTCCCCTGAAGAGCACACTGAACTCTCATTAATACATATTATTACATAATATTAATAATAAATAGTGCTGATACTGAAGATGCTAGCAAAGACTAACAACGAAAACAGCAACAACATGATCAAAATAAAAATAGTAACAATATTAATAGTAATAAAATATATATATATATATATGTATATATATATATAATAAATAATAATAATATAAAGAGTAAGTATAATAAAAAATAATATAGGCCTAAAGCTTATTAAGCACTATTCTTAACCTTGAGGATATTCTTAGTAAATTAAGTGAGCAATAAAATTTTCATAATAGCGCCACTCATATTTTGCCGAGCCTTTATTGCCCAGTCAATCCTATCAGTAAGTAGCCTAAGCAGCAGTACACAGTACTACACACCTCCATCACACAGATACAGCTCACAGTGGCTTGCGTTCTCAATAGCTGTCGTAAATAAAATTCGTGTGTTGATTTGAAGACAGAAGAGAGAAGCAAAGAATATAAATCTGTGGAGTAGTTATATGCTGTGGACCCGCAAATTGGTTGCGCATTGAGAAAAAGAGAGAGACAGAGACACAGGCAGAAAAAGCGAGAGAGAGACAGAGAAAGATAGATAGAGAGGTGTGGGGGAGAGAGAAAAAGCAACTCAGGGTAGAAATATTACTATAAGTTGTAGTTTAGATACTTCTTTTGCTGGATAAAAGTACATTGTCCTCAATGAATTTAAGAATATTTTTTAACTTGTACGACAATCTTCCTAACTAGTCACGGTCGTTCTATCCTGTTTACATTTAAAAACAGTCTATTCAAATTCCACGGCTGCTCGTTTTAAAGACAATTTCGTTCATGGATATATAAAGTCACTGCTATATGCCAATCCTCCCAACTATTTGAAACAATTTTGTCCACTTATTTATAACAACCCTGTTACTTGCAATTTATCCATTCCTACGTAATTCTATCCGTTTCTTATAACCTTAAGTACAGTTTAATTATTTATTTAGAACACCGGAATGGTTAGACAGCCTTGTGCACTCCACATAAGTACAGAATCAATTATATGTACACACGAATATTTTAGATTACAGTTAGATAACGACACATTTCCGATAGTCAGTTAACCGAGTTCTTAATGCAAAAGAGTTTCATTCAAAACTTCTATAGAACAGGAAATAGAAAGCCTGTCGCGACCACGAAAAGTAAAATTGAGAGACAACTTAACCGAAACCAATTAAATATCGATCATATTTGTTCATTAAATAACTAATTTCGCAGAATAAACCATAACCGCTAACATCCTGCCTTACCCTAAACATCACTAAATTAAAGTAAGATGTACAATAAAGATAGCGCAAAGTTAATTCCAATCCTCAGTCAAACTTACTTTACATCATCATCATCATCATCATCATCCTTTCATGAATCTCAATTTAACCAGGATCGGGATACGAACAGACTGTCTCAAATCCTCTCTGTCCTACATAATATCATCCATCAGTCAATCCCCTATTTGAGACTTTTCCATTCGTTTAAATTTTTGTAGCAATTTCTGGAGCCTAGGCGCTCACCAACTGATTCTGACGTTGGTGTGGATCTTAGTGCTTTAGTCGTCTTTTACGGCACGTGCAGTCTCCGGTTTTATCAATTCTTAAAACAACCCGGAACAACACTGGGAAAACTTCCTTAATACAACATTATATTAATTCTAATATCTCTATATCTACGCCGCAACCTACCTATACCGACATGCATGGCTTTATGAGAAAAGAAAATGAGACAAAATTAATGTACCAATTACGTAGATATTCGGAATTAAAAACAAGTTCTTTGAAGACAACATTACACATATTTTTGCATATATGTAAGTCTACAGATAATATTACGACGATCAAACATTTATTTGTTGCCATGTGCAGAAAGTACACTACCAGTATCACTATATATAAGTACACTATCTTCCCCCTCTCTTTCTACCTCTCTCTCTCTGCTTTTCTACTATTCCGCCAGGTGGCAGGTTAAAGATACTTATATCTACACAATCCGCTTAAGTTCACTGAAAGCATTCTATGGACCAACAATAATTAATAATCTCATAAAAATATAAAAATTAAAATTTAAAAAAATAAGTACAAAATTTTCAAAAAATTCAAAAAAACATATAACAAAAATTATAAATAAATATTCAAATAACAATAATTTTAATAATCTCATAACAAAGACTTAACCTTTATGAAACTTTCTGAATGCTTTAGTTTTAGGAAAAAGCTTTTGAATGATTTTTCATTTTCTTCCTCAGCTCCTACAAGTTGCATCTTAGGATACATGCAGTTTATAAATATAATTAGACCTATTCAGAATAGCTATCATTGAAATGAAAACACCAATGACCTATATAGAATAGCTATAAAAGAAATGAAAACACAAATGACCTGTATAGAATAGCAATCATTGAAATAAAGACACAAATGACCTGTATAGAATAGCAATCATTGGAATAAAGACACAAATGACCTATAATTAATGAGTTAACCTATGTACAGCTAAACTTAACGCCGATGAATAAAGCTGACGGCGGACGACACGCGTTATCAAACAAGGCTGATGACATCCTAGAGCCTAAATAAGCTGAAAGTGCAGGCAAGAAACGATAGATGTGCGTAGTACGGCGTACTGCTACTGAATATTTCTTCATGAATTGATATTCAAAGGCTGCTTCCTTCATATTTGCCGATATAATAGTTACTTGTTATTTATACTGGTATAGTAGTAATTTGATGACTTTGTAAAATAAAACATATAATAGTTACTTAATTAAGCCCGGTATAATAATAATTTGATATGTACTACTACTACTATAATAGAGTAGTGATGTTGATATAATTTATAATTATTTTGTTGTATAATTTATTATTATTATATTTTTAATGCCCTGGGCTGTAAACGGCCCTGGGCTAAAAAATAAGATAAAAGAGACTTTATTTAATTAAAAGTTTTTAAAAAAACGATTAAAATAATTCCTCTGCACTCTGGGAAGCCGCTTTAGCCAAAGTGCCACTGAAGCAGACTGCATTGAATCGCTGGAGCAAAGGGCCTTCCACTGCGATAGAAATCGATTAAGTGGTCGATTTCCTCTTCGTGTCGAGTGGATCCTTAAATCATCTAATATTCCTAATCTAGGTCTGCCTCTGCATGCTTCTCTTTCCTTCCATTCTACCTTCTATGACCTTCTTTAGTAAACGATCTGCATCTCAGAATGTGTCCTATCCAATTCTTCTTCCTATTTCTTATACCATATATCAACTGTCTAACTGTACTTACTCAAGACTTTTTAATCTGTAATTTTTTGGGCCCAGATAATCCTTCAACTCTTCCCCATATCCACATTTCCAACGCTTCAAATCTCCAGGTATCATCTGTCTCTAATGGCCATGTTTCACTTCCATATAATAGCGTAGTCCGTACCAAAGTTTTCACTATCTTTATCTTTGTGATTTTCTTTACACCTTTTGTTAATAGTTCGTTCCTACCGTAGAAGACTTGTTTTGCTTATGCAATCCTAATGTCGACGGCAGACTCCCTAAATGGTCGCGTGCGAAAGCAAGTCATGAGTTGTAGGTAATATATAAACATAGTTCATGATTATACTGTTTCCTTTTTCAAGTGTTTCGACATACCGCAGTAAATCAATCAGTATAATATACTTATGTACAAATTAATAATATATTACTAAAGCATCCACTTAAGCAACCAACGCCTGAAGACAGCCAGTCAGTCTTACAACCAGCTAACATATTTCACTCACTTATCAACCGCTCAATCAACTCAATATATCATGAAATCAACATGTGAAGTTAGTTCATAGTGTTCAACTTATGAAAGTTAGCTCATAATTTTCAACTTGTGAAAGTTACTTTAAATTAAGTACATGTCATATTCGCAAGATGACCTCATTTTCTCCACGAGCCACAGAAACAAAGAAAACCTATGACACATAGTCATAAGGTCTTTATTGTTGTCAGGTATAGTCAGATACCGGATGGACGGCTTTTGTTAAACAGTTCAAGAGGTCATTAACTTAAGCCAACGATGAGTTAATCCTTCCTGGCCCATCAGTACAGCTGCAATACGGGGCTCCAGCCCTACCATTAGAAAATCCTCTAATTAGATAGTAACTACCAACTTCTTCCTCCAGTGCACTGCCTAACGGCAGGTCCACGGCACAGAACTCGTCCAACCAATTCTATCCTCAACGTTTTTTCATCTCTATAGAAAAATTTGTTATCAAATCATCCAACATCCCATTTCTTGGTATGCCTCTAACTCTTTTCGCCTGCAATCTTCTTTCTAATACATCCTTCAACAAACCATTTCCCCCTTATACTATGTTTTATCCAGTTTATCTTTCTAATTACTATCGCATCTATTATCTATCTCTCCGTACCGACTCTTGCAAGAACTTCGTCATTTGTTTAGTTCAGTATGCCATTTAATCATGTACGGAAATTTAAGGGTGAGGTGGGTCCCCTTTGCCTTCCTCAACTCCCGTCTTAGTCGCCTCTTACATACACGCGGCAGCTTGTTAATTAGCAACTAGTTTAATTAATTGCTAGGGCGCGAGTCAAGTTCACCAGTTATGCCAGTGATCGTAATTTAGAGCACGAAAGCTACTGATCGTTAGCGAAATTAAATTAGAATTTCGTTTCCGCATTCATAACAAATTAGTACAGGAAAATATCACGTAATTCGAGCCTTTGACGCTGTAACGTATTTGTCAATTAGCGTTCATGCGTTCTTAATATTCACTCATCAGTTTGCTGTAGGCTATTAATATCTACGGATATGCTAGCATTCAAAAGAGAAATGATCGTACCACAGAAATTTAGATAAATAATACTATGTTTGTTGTGCAATTACTCTGTTACTGTTGTTATGTGTTACTGTTGTTATGTGTTACTGTTGTTATGTGTTATTGTTGTTATGTGTTACTGTTGTTCTGTGTTACTGTTGTTGTGTGTTACTGTTGTTATGTGTTACTGCTGTTGTGTTATCGTTGTCGGTGTTGTTGTTGTTGTTGTGCTGTGTTATTCCAAGAATCTCTCTTTCACTCCTCCGTGTTCTGACAATAGGCAGGTCCCAGATACAGAAAAAATCCCTAAACTGTCAGCTATCACGGTTTATACACAATTACTGTATATAGCTTCTGGGTGGTTTCTCTTAGCCTTCCTCAGTCCTTGCGAACCTCTTGCGAAACTTTTAGTTTATGCTCGGTCTATTCTTCGCTCCAATTTCTTAGTTCACTGCCTACTGGCAGGTCCATGATATATAATGCTTCCACGCTTCTCTGTCTTCCGCTTTCCTCTTCCTGTCCACATATGAGTGGGTCTTTAAATCATCTAACATACCTAATCTCGGCCTGACTCTACCTCTTTATACATCCATTTAGCCTTCTATGACCTCTATTATACTTTCCCCCCTTAAAATGTGTCCTAGCCAACTCTTCTTCCTATTTCTTAATACATTTATCAACTGTCTACCTATACCAACTCTCTCCGGGACTTCCTCATTTGTAACCTTTTGAGTACAGCTAATCTACTGCATTCTTCTCCAAATCCACATTTCCAATGACTCTGGTTTCCTAAGATCTTCCTTCCTTAAGGTCCATGTTTCACACGATCCAATTCACAACACATGCCCAACATATTCAAATATCTAGTGTGTAATAGATAGAGAACACAACCTGTATCGTTCTATATCAGCAATGACTCGTGGTTAAGTTACCTGATATTTACTGATTCAACGAATTTCAAGTCTCAAGTGATCACATCCGCCGCTTCGTTTTCAATGAAGTGCTCAAATACAGATAAGACTTACTGCATCGCGTACCGATAAAATAGACTACGCTAAACTGCGTGTGTCATAGGAAGTGACTAAGCGGACTAGTCGCTCTTTCCATCATGCTGCACCGCAGATCTGTCTCCTCCTCCATTCACCCTTAGGACGTCTTCTTTTGAATCACATCGGTTTTGCTTTCCTATTAATAGTTTCACAGGTAGTTAAAAACCGATCTTTTCCAAGTCTCCCTTCCATCCAGTGTCCATGAGTTGCGACCAACACGTAAATCTCCTTTTCACAAAAATTTCTATCTTTGGGCCGATTTTCTGGATTTTTCTCCATTGTTGGACCTTTCTTGCTCGTCAGCTTGTAGTTGGTTCAATAGTGCTCGATGTTGTTATTGACAACAGTAACATACTAACTGTTGCTGTTCTATATATTAAGCGGCAGGTGGGAAAGAAAACATGAAAGCATCTCTCTTTCTCTTTCTTTCTCTCTCTCACTCTCTCTCACTCTCTCTCTCTCTTAGTGCACTGCCTACTGACAGATTCATTGTATATAACGCCTCCACTCTTCTCTGTCATTCACTTTCCTCTTCATTTCCACATATCAGTGGATCTTTACATATGAGTGATTCTTTCGTATTCACATACGAGATAACATGTAAATAATCTTAAGAAAAATTGTATTACCTCTCTCTCTCTCTCTCTCTCTCACACACACACACACACACACACACACACACACACACACACACACACAATCTCTTTCTTTCCCTGCTGTGTGGCAGGTCCACTACATATAATATTAATAGCAATCTGCTTTCACGATCAGTAGAGCACTCACTGACCTTAAAGTTTATCCTATCAAAAGGATTTTGCCTAGGAAAAATGGCTTCTGGTTTAAGAGGATGTTTCAAATTATAGCTTTGAAAGCCTAGGAATTCAAACCTTATTTAAAGTCGGTGTCATCCCTAAAAAGCATGTAAGCGACGAGGCAAACACCGGATGTGAAGACTGTACCTACAGATCAGCAGTTTAAACAAAATCGATCAAGTTACCGTCTCAGCCAACAGCATATACAGTAAGCAAATATCAAAACGTAGCGAAGCACGTGTAAGTAGCTTAGGTGTGTGTAGATTAAACTCTCTTCTAATCTAATCTCCACATCTCAGCACATCTCGTATTTTCTCAGCCTAAAGTTCAGATGCTCAGTTATCAGCTATCACATGCAAACAAGATGAACACTGCCATCATCAACACACAGCAACTGTACACCGCCATCTAACAAACACCGCCATGTTACAACTAGAGCTTCATAGTAATTTTACACCCTTGTTTCAACCCGACCCTACTATACACCCGCGTTACAACCCAGTAACCCTATAGTAACTGTAAACTCGCTTTACACCCCGCTAGTAATATATAACCACGTTACAACCCAGTAACCCTATAGCTAATATAAACGGGCTTCACACCCTCATGGTAATATACACCAATGTTACCGAAGTTACCCTAAGCTACCTAAACCCGCTTTAAACTCTGATAGTGTTATACACCCGCGTAATACCCCAGTTATTCCACCGCTACTATACGACCCTTATTCCACCGCTACTTTTTCTTCTTCAGTGCACTGCCAAGAGCAGATTCAAGTTACATATTCATACTCAAAGTCTTCTTTCTCGCTCCATAAAAGCACTCCTTAAATCAACAAGTTAATCCTTTCACAAAACTCTATGCCTATCCATATCTTATGTAGCATATAGCTTGGGAAAAGTATAGCTTCTGAGGTAGTTTCCCGTTGCCTTCCACCGCTACTATACGACCCTTATTCCACCGCTACTATACGACCCTAATTATTTATTCCACAGCAACTATACGACCCTTATTATTCCACAGCAACTATACGACCCTTATTCCACAGCAACTATCGAACCCCACTTATTCGACCGCTACTATACGACCCTTATTATTCCACAGCAACTATACGACCCTTATTCCACAGCAACTACCAACCCCACTTATTCCATCGCTACTATACGACCCTTATTCCACGTCTACTATACGACCCTTATTCCACCGCTACTAAATGACCACAGTTATTCCACAACTACCATACAACCCCAGTTATTTCATAGCTATTATAAACCCATCTTATTCTCGACAGTAAACTATGGAATATGATTGAAGTTACAGTTAATTAGTTTTGTTTTAAGGGTTAGTTAGTTTTTAGGATTAGTTAGAGTTAGGTTATTCACAATAACGCAAATATCAATAGATTATAAACTATTAAGCAAAGTTAACGTCTGTTTTCGTCTCAACTGTACTGTCTGAGTCGATACGGCTGAGTTTTGTACCCGAGACCTATTGCTTCTCAGGAAAGGGTGCTACAAACTAAGTCATCTACATGGAGTGATTTACAGGCATGAACGTAGTGATCTATGGAGTAAAGACTATGATCAGTGGACCATACACTATGAACTTAGTATATGCGAAGTTCTCTCTCTCTTTCTTCTTCAGTGCACTGCCAAGTGGCAGGTTCAAGGTACAAATTCATACTCAAAGTCTACATTCTCGTTCCATAAGAGCACTCTTTAGATCAACAAGTTACTCCGTTAACAAAGTCAATGCCTTATCCATACCTTATGTAGCCTATAGCATGGGAAAAGTATGGCTTCAGAAGTGGTTTCCCGTTGCCTTTCTCAGTGCGAAGTTCGTATCATAAATATTATACATATGATGTATGTATGATATGAACTACACATCATAATCATAGAATAGATAAACTACGTATGATAATAATAATAATAATAATAACACGCTTTATAGTGAAATGATCAACTATGTTGATATCTATCACTTTTAATACCACGTGTTTAATCCGCTAGGCAATTTAGTCCATTTTCCGTGTAACCAGTCCAGTGAATGTCCGAGATTTTACTCTCAGATCAG